>JAXDDX010000112.1:82500-182500 GCA_034670405.1 Hoplostethus atlanticus | reverse complement strand
AAATTATTTCAGAAGAAGTACCAGATTATTAGAAGTGCATTATCTGCGAGAGCCAATCGTCTTGAGAAATGTATGGATTTTTATGTTTGTGTTTGTGTTCATGTTGTTTTTTAGGTTTGTTTCTGACTATGGGCCAGGGGGTTATGATTGTGTGTGTCAGCACCGTCTGCTGCAGGCCCTGCAGCGGGTCAGTGTAGGACCAGAATATGTCCGGACCTACCCACCTTGTCTGCTAGAGTGGACTGCCAACCGCAGGAGAGCTCACACTGTCCTGCACATACATTGCTTTGATAGTGAGAACACACACACACACATACACACACACACACACACACGAATGCACTTGGAAGCTCCCCACTGTGAGTGAACGCTTGTGTGTGACCGTCCACAGCCCTGCAGCCCCTCCCTCAGGCTGCTGGTGCAGATATGAATGTGTCGTTAGCCGTCTTGTCTTGTCTTGTTTTGCGATGGCCTTCATCTTTCACTGTAGTTCTCTCTCATGGTACGTATGCGGCAACATGTAGCAGTGTGTGTTGTCTACATGAAGCCTGTTTATTTTCTCTCCTAACGCAACCTCACCTTTCTGTTTGTTCAGCTGAGCCCAGTCGATGTGTGCATCACGATTCGGTACAGAAGAGTTATCTGTCTCTCTCTCATTTCCTCCTCTCATCCAGCTAATCTGTCCTCTGGCCTTTTGGCAAGTCTACTAAGGATTAGTCAACACCTGATACTTGCCTTGGCTCATTGGCTGTGTTTGTGTGTGTGTGGCTGGGAGGCGGGGGAGGTTGTTACTTGCCATTTTTATTACATACATCTGAAGAAATATTTAATAACTTGAATGAACTGGCCTTTGATGCTCACCGCACATAAACCATTCAAATGAATCATTTGTTGTCCACCTGGATTCTTTGTTAAATATTTACTGTGAATCAGATACCCTTAGCGTGTTGTACGTATAAAGGATGTCCTCTGTCCTTCAGGTGTGTCCTTCCTCTGTCCACTACACTCCTGGACGACAGGAGAAGACCTGGCCAAAGACATCTTACAACACAGGTCTCAGCTGAAAACCTGCACATATGAAGAAAAAATCAAGAATCAGATAGATCAGAAGTAATTGTTTGCATGTGTGTGTGTCCAGGGGGGTGGTAGAGGGCCGTCAAGGCTGGTCGGTGCTGCTGAAGGAGCCGGCCCAGTGGGTGGAGCTGGAGGGGTCGGACTTCGTTCTGGACCTGATGTCAGACCTGGAGCTTCCTGCTGACTTCCCCAAACAGACCAGCTACTTCATCATCTCTGCCCAGGAACCAAACAGGGTCCGGCCCAATGCCAGCATGTGAGACGTACACACCAACACTTACAAACTGAACCCGTCAGAGTGCTATTCCTCGAGAGTCTGCCAGTAGTACTTCATGTAATGGTAGATTTAAGTATTGATGAAGAGGCCACAGTCATCTGAGTTCATGTTGTCGTTGTGTCTCGTTGCCTCACAGAAGCCTCTTGGGTAGTGGGTTTGATATGATTGATGACGTCACATCTTCAGCCATACCTGGCTCTCAAGGATTCGCTGGCCAAGGTATCCATCACACTCACACACACACACACACACACACACACACACACACACGCGCACGCGCACGCGCACACACACACACACACACACGTTTTAGTGTCAATTGGGCCATAAAGTTCTCTTCTCTTCTTCTTCTCTTCTCTTCTCTTCTCCTCTTCTCTTCTCTTCTCTTCTATTCTTCTCTCCTTTTCTCGTCTCGTCTCTTCTCTTCTCTTCTTCTCTTCTCTTCTTCTCTTCTCTTCTTCTCTTGCAGACTTGGAGCATCACAGAGGAATGGACCATTATCTTGATAGCCTGTTTGACCCAGTACTCTCTGACGGAATTGGAGTAAGTTACAATACACACGCTCGCACACACACACACACACACACATGCACACACACACATACACACACGGAGAATGTTAGAGTTTCACCACACCTAATTCAGGAGAGGAGAGGAGGAGAGGAAAGGAAAGGAAAGGACATGAGAGGGGATTCCTCTGGTTGCTGTCTAGGCCACGTGGATCAGAAGCTCTATCATTTGACTATGAAAAGGACTGAGCCTCCTCCTTTTATGTTAGCTATGTTAGACTGATTACTGATTAGAAGCTGAGAAAGTACAAACAGTACACACAACACACAGCCAGTGACATCCTGACGTGTCAGCCATGATGGATCTGTCACGATGAAGTCATAACGGCGATGAAGTGAACGTCAACCATGCTGGATCTATCAGTGTTGACTTAGGACGGTGATGTAGTGAATGTTAGCCACGCTATCGGATGTGGCTGACAGGAATTAGCATGTATCAGATGTGTTGTACAGACCTCTCCCGCCCAGCCACCTATTACGTTACCCAGTTACCGTAACTGTCACGGCGACCAGATAGCCACGGTGATTTCCCACCCAGGCAACGCAGGGATCTGCTTACGAGGAACTGACACTCTGGCAAATGAAGGGCTTACTATTTAATGAGACATGGCCTACATTGCTAACACACACACACACACACACACACACACACACACACATACACACACACACACATACACACACACACACACACACACAGACACACACACACCTGTGGACATGTGGGTCAGTGGCTGATTTCTGATGGAAGGGCCTGACCACTTGAGAGGGGATTCCTCTGATCTGACAGTCAAATGTGCATTGATTTATTATACTTGCTTTCACATTTTTCAAATGTACACTCTCCATTTCTCTGCCTGCATTTCTTTCTTTCTCCCTCTCTCTTTTCTATAACACTCACAAACACACATATCCACTCTCTGTCTCTTCACCTGGCTCCCCCAGGAAGGGGACCCTGCTGCAGCGCTGTCTACCAGGATGCGAGGGGGAGGGGGAGTCGGAGGGGGGTGGGCGCACGAAGAGCCAGCACGGAGTCCTTCCTCCCCCCCACCTCCAGCTGGAGGTCAGTGACACACATGCACACACACACACACACACACACACACACCTTGAGCATTCACATACTGGACGAACTTCACGATCCCCATAGATCATTAATCAGCTCAATGAAACATACATTTCATGATACACATCATTTAACAATAAAACTGTGTGTGTGTGTGCGCGCGTGTGCGTGTGTGTGTGTGTGTGTGTGTGTGTGTGTGTGCATGTTCCTGCAGCTGTGAGAGTCTTGCCCGTGGGAGGAGTGATGTCACCTCCTGTTGCTGCAGTTGTACCTGCTACAACAGCAGGTATAGACCACATTTGAAGACAAATATGAGGAAAATCATTTTCCATCATTCTATGTTTCTTATTGTCTTTCTGCTCCTGTGACCCCCCCCCCCCCCCCCAGATCCCCACCAGGCTCTCCTGCACCAGCAGCGGCAGGCTATAATGAGCCAGCAGGCCATTATCATGGTAGGCTGAGTGGAACCGTGTGCCTTCTTACTGGGTTCAGAGTTGAAAGTAAGGTCTTATTTTGATTGAATGTGTTGTTTTTTTCAGGCCCAGCAGATGAGTATGCAGGCCATGGCCATGGTCAACCCAGTGATGAGCCCCCCCACCTCCCCTCTCACTAGCCCTCCCATGAGCCCCCTGCTCCAACACCCTCCCAGCCTGCACTACTCCATTGTACCCCCCAGTCCTTACGATAATATTCCACCCAGCCCCTATGCTAACATTCTTCCTAGTGCCTATACTACTGCAGCTGTACCGCCTAGCCCCTACCCCCCTGCTACTCCACAGGCTCAAACTCCAGCCCAGCCCCAGGCACAACCCGAGGTTCAACCCAGCTCCACCAAAGCCAGCAAAACCAAGCCAGCACAGCCTAAAGCTAACCCGCAGCCTAAAGCTAACCCGCAGCCTAAAGCTAACCCACAGCCTAAAGCTAACCCAACTCCACAGGTCAGTCACTGTGAATAAATAGTATATATTTAGGAATAAAAGTACATAAAAATTGGTCAAGAGGAATAATGCGTGACTAATCGTTCAGCTGCTTTAGCATGAAGGCGGGACTTCAGAAGGAAGTGGGCATTACGTGATTGGTGCAAAGTTATAGGCTCATACGTTTTGTCACAATTTATTAGTACGTGTTGTGTTGTGTTGTGCTGTGCTGTGTTGTGTTGTGTTGTGTTGTCTTGTGTTGTGTTGTGTTGTGTTGTGTTGTGTTGTGTTGTGACTCTTAAATCCTCTGTGTGTGGTTTCCCCAGGCTCAGCCAGATAAAGACGGCAGTCCTCTGAGGAAGGCTTCAGGCATCCCGATAAACAAGGACAAACCAGCTAAGAAGTTTGGTGAGAGAGGGAGGGAGAGAGAGGGCGAGAGAGGGCAAGAGAGAGAGAGAGAGAGAAAGAGAGAGAGAGAGAGAGAGAGAGAGTAGTACTTGAGAGAGCTTGAGAAAAAAAGGGAGACAGCTTTGCATTTATTAGCTGTGCCTGTGTGTGTGTGTGTGTGCGCGTGCCTGTTCCTGTTCCTGTTTCAGCCCCAGTGGTGACGACTCCTCTGCCCCCTACTGGAGAGGTGGTGAAGTCCTCAGCTCGGACTCCAGATCACGTTGTCCCCAGCCAAGACATCAAAGGTTGTTGAGTTTTATAGAATATTACAGAATCATGGCAACGGCACCGCGTCCACCACTCTGTGTACCGTAATCAACAAGTTAAACCTATTCTGTCAATGTGTTTGTGACATTGGTCAGCATGTGTGGAAGAAAATGCATTGTGTAATGTGCTTCATTCTAACATTGTTGACATTATTTTAAAGAAATCATCAGACGGTACGACTCTCCGCCTCCAGCCCCTGACCCACTGCCTCCTGGCAAGAAGTGAGATCTCACACACACACACACACACACACACACACACACACACACACACACACAGTGAACATAAGTGTACATAGACACACACTTAGGCTACTATGAAAGCTTGTACATTATAGTTGTAAAATAAATCCTGCAAACTTTATTGTCTAATGTTTGAAACTGTATGAATCCATATAGGAGACCAGAGGGGAAGTTTAAGAAGAAGCAGAGCCCTCGTGACGAAGCTTTACAGATCCTCAAGCCCCAGATGGACAACCCTCCCGCTCCACAGGCACGCACACATGCACACGTACACACATGCACACACGCACACACACACACATGCACAGGCACATTAGACATGCACGGTTTTCAAACAATAATAAGCTTTGAGTGACAGCTGCAGTCATGTTTCTGTGTCTCTCCAGCCCAAGCGTCCTGTTGCCCCTGCTGCATCCGCACTGAAAGAGGCGGGGTTTAAACCCACCCAAAAGACTCCTAAAAAAAAAGTACCTGAACGCCCCATCCCCATACCTCCTCCAGGTACTCGCATGCACATACAGCCATGCACATATTCAAATACATACAAAATATGTTGGCATCCGAACCCCAGATTGAAACATTTGACCTATAGCCTTAAAGACGACGAAGTCTAGGCTAAATTGCAAGACCTGATGTATCTACACCTCAAATGTCTGAGCCAACCAGTCTACTGAAAGAGCATACGTGTTGTAAATACATTTACAAGCGTGTTGTATAAGCATTTGGACTGCGAACAAAATTGCAACAAAGCATTTCAGAATGTATTTGCTGTTCTATAGC
Organism: Hoplostethus atlanticus; assembly: GCA_034670405.1. Taxonomy (NCBI): domain Eukaryota; kingdom Metazoa; phylum Chordata; class Actinopteri; order Trachichthyiformes; family Trachichthyidae; genus Hoplostethus; species Hoplostethus atlanticus. The sequence goes on along the minus strand of JAXDDX010000112.1, from coordinate 176,861 downwards.
TTTGAATTTCAGTTTTTATTTCATTGTCTTTGTCTCGTTTCACATCCGTTCCTCAGGGGCTGCAGATAAATGATTTTCTGCTGCATCCAAAATATGTTTCTGCATGTTTCCCATCGACGTACCTCGAGATATTATAATGCTTCTTCCTCAGGTTCAATCCCAGTAACAGCCATGTGTCCTTGAGCAAGACAACTAAATGCACCCATACCCGCTCGCTCATTGTGGTAAGGGAAAAACTAAAATGCAAAAAGTGTAATCTGATGTATTTGACGCAGTTTCTCGAGAGCTGCCAGTGGAGACGGAGACCATCCAGACAAAGCTTCATCAGAGCAGCAATGAAGAGCACTACACCTACACCAACGTCCACTGGAGGCTGTACCTCAAGAAGGAGGTACGCACACACACACACACACCACACACACACACACACACACACACACACACACACACACGCACACACCGCTCACTAAATGATGGTATTCCATTCTGGGTGTTTTTCTTTTACAGGTTTTCTATCCCAAAGACAGCTTCAACCACCCTCTGGTGCTTGACCTCATTTTCAAACAGGTACATTAAGAGGCAGAAGAATAAATAGATGAATGGATCAAACACCAACAGATTAATGCATTCATTCGTTTGTTTATTATAATTGAATTTAATTGAATTTAATTGAATTTACAAAAATGTCACTTCTCACCAATTTTGCTCTTCTCGTCTCGTCTCTTCTCTTCTCTTCTCTTCTCTTCTCTTCTCTTCTCTTCTCTTCTCTTCTCTTTCTTCTCTTCTCTTCTCTTCTCTTCTCTTCTCATCTCTTCTCTTCTCTTTTCTTCTCATCTCTTCTCTTCTCTTCTCTAGATAGTGAATGACACTCTGTCGGAGGCATGTGTTCGCATCACCCAGGATGAGAGGCAGAAAATGAAATCTCTGTTTGGTAGGCCAACTGCAGATGCACATGCACCTTACAATAATGCCTTATTCTCTTCTCCAAAGACAACATGTTTTCATTCATGAGTGTGTGTGTGTCTCTTGGTCTGAATGACAGCTAAACATGGGGTTAAACAGAATATGGATCCAGTGCAGGAGCCTGTGAAGAAAATCATCGTCAAGGCAGCCAGGGAAACCTGGGACATATACTTTTCCCGTCTGTTCCCTGCCTCGGTGAGGGTGCCGACAGCTCACTTTCCTGTCTCAAGTCTTTTCTCCACAGTGTACGGTTAATACACCACAGATGATGTCATACAACAACCCCCTCATCTGATACAGTTGATTACAGTGGATATTATTGTCATTTTTGATTGTATTATTTTACTTGTATCAAACCTGTGTGTGTGTGTGTGTGTGTGTGTGTGTGTGTGTGTGTGTGTGTGTGTGTGTGTGTGTGTGTGTGCAGGGAAGTGTAGGAACAGGAGTGCAGGTGTTGTCAGTGTCTCACAGCGGCATTAAGCTGTTGAAGACAGTGAAGAGCAGTGCTGCAGCTCCAGACTACTTCAGAGTCCTACGGCCGTACACGTACGTATAGTGCTGTCGGACCTGGATCGAGTAGTATTTGCAAATACTTCTCAGTGTTTGTTTTATGCTGCTTGAGGTACCGGATGGGTGGGGTTGAGATAGAAATTTCAAATAGTGTCAGGTAAGTTGTCAATCACAGAAAAGCTTTCCTCCACTTACTGTATTTCTGGCAAACCCATCCGCTATGTCAAGGTAAAACATACACTAAGAATGATTTGTGTATACTATTTGATCCTACGTGTGTGTACATCTGTTTACATCTGTGTGTGCTTCCATAGTTGTGAGTGTATCCCCCCCCCCCCCTCCCCCAATAGTCACACTGAGCTTTTCTAGTTACGCAGACATCCTGTTTGTGACCATCCCATCTGAGAACATGCTGGAGTTCAATCTGACCAACGAGAAACTGATCCTGTTCTCAGCCAAGGCGCCGCAAGTCAAACACCTCGTAGACACCTTCATCACTGAGATCAAAAAGGTGGCGTTTCTCTCCAGAGTGATCGAATGTATATGCTACCCCGATGAGGAGAAACATCTGCTTAAAAAGAGTGCTCTTCCTTTCTGCCCAGGACTCAGACTATGTGATTGCAGAGCGTAACTTTGTGACAGAGGACCGCTCGCTTCTCAGTTTCCACAAAGGTGACATCATCAGGCTGCAAGTTATGGACGGGCTGGAGAAGGGTGAGACTCTGCTGCCCTGCGCGTACAGAGGACATCATAGGGCAAACGCCCTCGTCTTTTTGGGTGAATCTGTAATCTGTGTGTGTGTGTGTGTGTGTGTGTGTGTGTGTGTTCTTGTGTGTCTATTCCAGGTCAGAGCTATGGCTGCGTGGTGAGGAAGAAGGTGGTGTTCCTGGAGGAGATGAAGAGAGAGACTCAAGACTTTGGTGAGTCTACATCAAATTTGGTTTTCTGTATGTACACAAAGACAGTGACAATTAATCTATTGTGTGTGTGTGTGTGTGTGTGTGTGTGTGTGTGTGTGTGTGTGTGTGTGTGTTATCTATAACTGTCCAAAGGCCATGTTATGTGCTAGGTTATCTGTGTAGCAGTGGCTGCAGGAGGAAAATAGGGTCTTTTAAATGATAAGAAAAAGGATAACACTTGCTTAACAGAACAGGACATAGCTAAGGCCGACTAAAAGTGGAAAGCTGATTTGCTGCTGGTGGAAAGGCAGATAGTGATCAGGACAGGACCAGTCGGCTCGGTGTGTGTGTGTGTGTGTGTGTGTGTGTGTGTGTGTGTGTGTGTGTTCATGCGACAACTGGGAGACACAAGGGACACAAGGCATCTACATTGTGTGTGTACTTTTGTGCGTTTTTTCTGTGTGACTTTATATATTTATATGTTCTCTCTACTTCCTGTGTATGTGTGTGTGTGTGTGTGTGTGTGTCAGGGTGGAAGTTCGGGGCAGTGTATGGCCGTTCCGGTGCATTCCCGGCGGAGTGTGTCCGACCGGTGGCTGCTCCTGACTTCCTCACCCTGCCGCTGGACCGCACGGCAGAGCCTCGAGGGGGAGCAGGGCAGGTCGCCGTGTCATCCGCCGTCGCCGTTGCCGTGGCGTCCACCATGGCTGCACATGAGATAGACCAAACTATAGAGGTACATACTCACACAGACCACACCACACACACACACACACACACACACACACACACACACTCTCTAACCGTCTATCCACTGTCTGTTTTTGTGCTTCAGAAGGTTTCAGTTGATGGTTTTGATGGCCGTGGTGATGCCGACATGGATGAGAGTGTTCTGCTGGACAGTAAATATGACATGGTGGAGTTCGCCAAGAATTACTTCAGACACGTGAGGGGGAAGAAGTGAGTTTAAAGACACACAGACACAGACACAGACACAGACACAGACACAGACACAGATGAGCATGTCAGCTTCATTATCCCCTGTAAATCTACCGATCCTGTTTCCTTCCTCAGAGGTTCCCTGAAGGGCAAGAACAAGGACTTTCGGGATCCCTTTGAAATTATCAAGTTCTCTAAGGTGCTTTTCTTCTATAGAGTCTCCCCACTGTAACCTAGAACATCCTGGAAGTCTGGTTGAGCAACTTCGTGTGCTTTTTTTTTTGTTTATGTACTGTTTGTTTGTTGTCCTGTGCAGACCCCTCTCTCCGAGTCTCTGATAGAGTTCACTGACCCCACCTTGAACAGAGTGGCGGCTGATCTCTTCCTAGGTACGTTGTTTTTCGCCTTCTCCTGTGTCAACGTTGTTCAGTAACAGCAGGTCAGGGAAGAGGAGGGCAATCTCTTTTGCGATGGTGAATAAATCTGGGCTCCGAATGCATTTACAGGTGCAGTGAAGCCTGTTTGTCATATCAAAAAGCAAATATCATCCAAAGCTAACCAGGTTTATTTTTACTCTTATCAGAAGCCGGTTCAGTCTAGGTACAAAATTTGCTTTTTCATCTTTCATCTTTGAGTTATATGGCATAGTGACCTGACAAATTGTGTGTGTGTGTGTGTGTGTGTGTCCTGCATGTGTTTTTCTTCCAGCGGTGATGCGCTTCATGGGTGACCATCCCTTAAGGGGACTGACAGAACAGGAAGTGGTCAGCACTTTCCTCAAGGTAAATACACACACAGTTATTTGTTAGGCTGCTGTTTTCTTTGAGATAACATGTTGACGTGGGTGTGTTTGTTGTGTTTGTCCTCCCCTCAGCTCACAGGAGAGTTCAGCCTGATGAGGGACGAGGCTTACTGCCAGGTCCTCAAACAGCTCACAGCGAACACCAGCTCCAAACCGTAAGTCTCCTTGCTGCTCATTGCAACGTTGCACACAGCACACTCCTCTCCTTGCCCATGAGGATAAGTGTGTTTGCGCACCCTTGTATTCTGCAGGGATAGTTGCCAACGAGGCTGGAGGTTGCTGTACATCCTGACTGCGTTCCATCGCTGCTCTGAAGTCCTGAAGCCCTTCCTGTTGAAATTCCTGCAGCAGGCCTTTCACAGCCCAGTGGTACTGTTTCAGGGTAAGGACACACACACACACACACACACACACACACACACACACACACACACACACACACACACACACACACACACACACACACATAATCAAACACAGTATCTCAAGGTGAAGATCTGGGGCTCTGTTTTTGTGACTGTGGACGGCGGGGCTTTTGCACCTCCCGCACAAGGATATCAGTTTCCTCTTGGGAGAAGCTTTTGTGGCAGAGCTGCTCCAGGCTCTTCTCTTCCGTCACCAAATTGTCAGAGTACCATGGTGTGATGCACACTGCTTTTAAAGGGAAGAATAGAAGTGATTTGATTTGCCATAGGCCCAGCACTCCTACTGATAGTGCACCATGCGCCCCTGGCCAGGAATACGAATCAGTTGCCACGCCCTGTGTGCTCACGCCGTGTGCCTTTGACTGTGCTTTGTGCTGTGCACCATTGACTCACAGAAGTAGAGCCCCTGGTGTACGGTAACATGCAGAGCCACCAGCATGCGCCACACTCCCAGAGGAAAACTCTTTTTGCTCAGAGTAGTCTTGTCTTCATCTCTTAGGAAAAGGGAAGATCTCAATTTTGTATCAGTTTGTTTCTCCTAAAACCCCCTGAGGAGCAAGGAGGAGATAACAGAGAATAGATTTGTAGATAGACTTTGAGATAAATTTGAAGATGCTACCATGTGACATATATAATGTCTCAGTATAAATCAGATCAGATGAGCAGATCTTTCTCTAATCTCACAGTCTCATGTTTGTGTGTACAACACATATGATGCATGTGGTCTCATATTCAGGAGAGTTCAATGACACTTATTTAAGATCATTTGGAGATCTCCTGTTTTGATCAGAGTGAGATAAACACAAGCTTATATCTGGTTGTTTCTCTTGAGTTGAATTTTAGAAATAGGAGAAAATGCTTCTTAGTGTTAAGAAGAGCTCATTTGTATCGAAGAGAAATAAAAGGTATAAATATGAGATCTCTTATTGGATTTTGCTTCCCTATGGGCTGACAGTAATGTGTTGTTAAAATGGTAGGCATAGCTAAAGCATGTGAGCAGAACCTGAAGAAGACGTTCCAGTATGGTGGCCGTGTTGTCCCTCCCAACAGCATGGAGCTGAAGGCTATGGTGGTCAGTATCCCACACACTGCAGCCTATTTTGTCTCTGGATTAGCAAGTGGTCAGGCCCTTTCATTGAGAAATCAGCCATTATCCCACATATCCATTGTGTGTGTGTGTGTGTGTGTGTGTGTGTGTGTGTGTGTGTGTGTGTGTGTGTGTGTTTCCTCAGGCGGGACGGAGTTCCAAGCGCCAGCAGTTTCTCTTCCCTGGAGGCATTGAGCGTCACCTGAAGATCAAAACGTGCTCTGTAAGTGTTCAGCCACCGAGTATGTTGACATTCCCCGACACAGGTGTCTCTAAGGAGGTGGCTATGGTGTGCTCATGTGTGTGTGTGTGTGCGTGTTCGTGTGTGTGTGCGTGTGCGTGTGTGTGTGTTGATATTTTTCAGGTTGCTCTGGAGGCGATTGAGGAGCTGTGTTATGAGATGGCACTACACAGACTGGAGGCTATGGATGAATACGCTATATTTGTGGTCACCAATAAAGGTAACCCATACTCCCTTTCTCTCTCTCTCTCTCTCTCTTCTCTCTCTCTCAGCACACACACAATAAACACTGTATTGGTCCACACAAAGGAAACCTCCATTGTTAGTGGACCAGTTCCACTCACATAACACATATCAGAGATTTTTCTAGCGCTGGGAGAAAGTTCATGTTCTCAAATACTGTCTGTCATAGCACAAATGTGTGTGTGTGTGTGTGTGTGTGTGTGTGTGTGTGTGTGTGTGTGTGTGTGTGTGTGTGTGTGTGTGTGTGTGTGCGCGTGCTTGCGTTGTGCCCAGGTCAGAATGTGCGCCCTCTGAACAAGCATGAGTACATTCTGGACATTGCTACAGAGGCCGAGCCAATGGACAGCAACTACAGCTTCTGGTTCAGACGGGTTGTCTGGACTCAGCCACTCAAGTTTGACAATGAGCTTTGTGTTGAAATGCACTTTAACCAGGTACAGACATTTCACGTATATCTACAATGGGGTCACTTGGTGAGGCTGCTTATGTCAGTGTTTGCATGTGTATGTAATTGTGTATGTGTGCCTGCCTAGGTCCTGCCTGACTACCGGAAAGGCCTGCTAAATGTGCTTCCACGAGGAAAAGTGAGCGATCAGCAGTTCCACCAGATCTCCAAACTGGCCACTTTGCAGCACCGGGCCAAAGACATTATCTTCATCCCCAGCATGTGAGAATACATACGATAACACAGAAAAAGAGTTGAAGTGTTTTTTTCTAATCAATACCAAGCTAGAATGTTTGTCACTTTGGCACTCATCTATCTAAAAAGATAGCCTTACATAGAATCCCATAAATCCATTATACCTCTAATCATTAAAGTAGAAACCCTAAAACATTTTGACAATGTTAAAAATCTTGTACAGTGCATTTCTTTGGTTTAGTTGTATATTTTTTTATTCCCTGGACAAATGTAAGTGACTTGACGTCATGTCGAGATATTGGAGTTTGATTGTAGAAAAATGTTCAGCTATCTAAAACATCATCAGTACCGGTTTTGGTGTCAGCCCCATCGTCATTCATCCATCATACAGGGAGAAATCCATTGAAGAAGAGGCAGAGATGCCAATCTCTCCACCGACAGTAGCATTAGTAGACCATAATGCAATGCAGTCACAAGACGTTGCGTTCGAGTAAGGGGTGCGACTTTCCTCAACTGGAAAAACTCTTGCAACATGTTCCACGCCCATTCTCGGGGGTTGTCGAAAGTCATTCTGGGAAATGTAGGAAATAGACGAGGCAGGTTGAGGGGAAGTGGGTACACCAAAGAAGTAAATTACAAAAATGAAACAAAAACGTCCTCACAAAATAACAGGAATGCAGATTGATCAAATATATCAGTGTAAGGCTTTAAGTTTTGCCCATCTGGATTTCTGTTTAGCATAGTTTCTTTATTTCCTTTCACCCTCCAGCCACGAATTGTCGGAGTATATCGCCCCAGGACTGTTCAAGAAGCAGCCCCCCCAACAGTGGGTAGCCATGGCAACACAGCACATGCAGCAAATACAGACCCTGAGCCCCCACCAGGCCAGAGCACAGTTCCTGGGTAAGATCCTGGGTAACATTAACAGATGTGCATATCTCTGTGCTTCCTTTGTTAAAGTGTGTGTCTGTGTTTGTGTGCAGGGCTCATCAGTGCGTTCCCTATGTTCGGCTCCTCATTCTTCTACGTCCACAGCAGTAGCTCCACCTCCTTCTACGCCCCTTGCATCCTTGCTGTTAATCAAAATGGTCTTCACTTCTTGAACAAAGACACACATGTGAGGAAAACCAGAAACACACACACACACACACACACACACACACACACACACACACACTCACAGGAATTTATATGATTACATTTCAACTCCATGACTGAAAAATCAGTCCAGAGAGTCAGCTATTTTCTTCTACAGTCGCTGACTTTCAGTGTTTGGTCTCTGTGGTGCAGGAACTGATGGCTGTGGTCCCCCTGGTGGAGGTGCAGTCCAGCCGTACCCAGAGGCCCACTGCCGGTACTAGCTACCCCTATGTAGACCTTACCCTAGGAGACATGAACACACAACGGGTCACTCAGCTGCAGCTGGAGCAGGTAAGTTCACAGTTCAGAAGCCACTCATAATTCTCATTTTCACAATAATTCTTCTGCTGCAATCTTTCTATTCATGCTGGTATTGTGTGTATATAACCACAGGGCCTGGAGTTGTGTCGAGTCATTGCCATGCAGGTAGAGAACATGATGTCAGTGCGGGAAAAAAGACTCACCCTGCCACCCAGCGAAATCACCATGTTGTAACACATGCTCAATCACTTCCATGCTCACTCAAGCAATCACATAAGTGAGTGCACACATGCTTGTGTGCACACACGCACGCACACACACACACACACACACATAGGCAAAACTCTCAAAAAATAACCTACCTCTTCTTGCCTTCAGGTGTTTGTTAAGATATGATATGTGAATGCAAAAGTGTACGCTGAGGTCAGTCTCGCTCCATTTGTATTTGATTATATGCACTCCAATCAGTGAATGAACTGAAACTTTACTACCAGTAGAATAGAATATGTAGCCTAGCAACAGTGGAAATCATTAATGATATTTATTTTCAGGTTGACACCTTTATAATTGCACTTATATGCTAGTTTAATTGATCATATTGAAGATGTTCTCTCTATAGAAATGCTGTTAAATTAACAGTGAAGGAAACCTCATAGGTCAATGCCTTATTACTCCAAAGTTTTATAATTGTGTGAATTTTTATTTTTTTATTGATATTGTTAACTGTTTGTAAATCTTAATATATATTGATGTAAGTGTTTTCATCTGTTGTACATTAATTTGCTCGTTTGTGCATCCATTTGCTTATTTTGTAAAGGACATTTTTATCACAATAAAATAAGCAAGTTGAAAGAGAGAATCATGCACATCATGTTCCTGATTGATGAAAATGACTAAGAGATGATAAAACCAAGAACTTGTTATAACTATGTATCAATTTAATTAAAAAAAACAAACAACGTCCCTTAAATATTTATTATGAGGAATTACAGTGTGGTAGTTAAAGGAGGTAAAGAAGAGGTTAGTGGGACAAAATTAGAAATACTGGATTGTGTCCTCAGTCCTAAAATGGATTTACGTGTCTTCAGTCCAATGAACGTTAAAGAAACGTGATAGTCCCGCCCCAAAGTGGCAGACTACTTGTGAGCATGCGCAGCTATCTGGGAGAATTACACGAGTTTATTTTCAGCCCTCTTGGAGACGAGTCAGAATATTGTAAACTGCCTCTGAGTTTTACGTTAATTCATATCTTTCCTGAGGCATTTGGATTTAATCCCGTGAAGCCACATTTCTGGACTACCGAGGTTTGGAATTTAGCGTTAACATGTGAAATGTTTTTGCGTGGTTTGTGTCAGCAGACAGATCAAGCCAGGCTAGCGTAGCTAACTAGCCAAGTAGCTCAACTGGCTAACGTTAGCGTTATCCTTGCCCTCTGGCTGAGTGTATGGTGTCATCATAACGCTTATAACAACTCTGCTATTTTGTAAGCGTCCAAAACTGGCCAACGGTACAGCTTGCTAGGTTTGACACCCGAGTGCATCTTGAATGCACAGGCAGGGCGGTCGAATAAGTTGTCTAATGTTAGCTAACGTTACCTTTTTGTACTGGGTTCTCTACTGTCAGCGCAGTGAGTGACTGCTCCTCCAAGCTAGCGACATCAACATCCATCATCAGAGACTCCTTGTTTTGACATCAACCCAATTTATATTGAATAGACTGCGTTTAATTGCAGTGCTGAAATGCAGCGCTGATAAACGTATGTTAGCTAGGAGCTTGCGTCTTACTACGCTTAGTGTATTGTTTTGGATGACATGGCAGCCAGTGGATACTCTGACTTGAGGGAGAAGCTGAAATCCATGACTCCACACAGAGACGAGTATAAAAATAAATGTGCAGAAGGAACAAATGGTAACGAGAAAAGTCGAAAGCGCAAGTTCCGGGAGTCTGAGGATGACGAGATTGAACACAGCGATGACAACGGGGAGCCCCGCGAGCAGGAGGCCCGGCGTGTCAAGAGTGGCATCATGCAGAAGAGCACATTCTCACCAGAGGAGTGTGCCCTCATCGAGGAGAAGATTGATGAGGTGGTTGCAAATGGAGAGGCTGGGCTTTACCGTGAACACACTGTGGACAGGGCGCCTCTCCGGAACAAGTACTTCTTTGGGGAGGGATACACATATGGAGCCCAGCTGGAGAAACGTGGACCGGGCCAGGAACGGCTGTACCGTAAAGGAGAGGTAGATGAGATCCCAGGTTGGGTGCACGAGTTGGTCATCAAGCGGTTGGTGTCTGATGGTGTAATCCCAGAAGGCTTTGTCAACAGTGCAGTGATCAATGACTACCAACCAGGAGGCTGCATTGTGTCACATGTGGACCCTCTGCACATATTTGCAAGGCCCATTGTGTCAGTGTCCTTCTTCAGTGACAGTGCACTCTGCTTTGGCTGCCGCTTCCAGTTCAAACCAATCCGTGTGTCGGAGCCAGTGCATGTCTTGCCAGTGGAGAGAGGGAGTGTCACAGTACTCAGGTGAGTCAGTATGAGGCCGACTATCAGATGTTTGTGTATTTGCTGTCATGTATTGATTGAATTACAGGTCTTTTATGACTGCCCGGGCCAAAGTTGTTGGGTCACTTACAGCCTCTCTCTTTCCTAGTGGCTATGCTGCAGATGACATCACCCATTGTATCAGACCCCAAGACATCAAGGAGAGGCGTGCAGTTATCATCCTTAGGAAGTGAGTGAACATGCAGTCAGTTAAATAATAAATCATTCCATTCCCTTTACCTGTCTCAAAGCACCTCTTGATCCCTGTGTGTTTCTAATGTTGCTCCTTCCTCTTATTGTCAGGACCAGACCTGATGCTCCTCGTCTGGATTCTGACAGTCCTTTAAGCTCCTCCCCCACAGAGAGACCTGCTCCCCTGAAAGCCAAACGGTCTCACCGCAGAGCAGAGCCTGATGCTGCTCACAGGTATCACACATGCACACAAACACATATGGTTGTGAGTGTAATCATATTTATCCACTTTCCGTTTCTGAGGGTGGCATGTGAAGTGCACGTTGATGGCGCAATATGCAATCAATCAGTATACAGTAACTGATGATCCCAATGGGATTGGCTCTCTTTCTTTGTCCTCCCCCAGACCAAGGGTTCTAGAGATGGATAAGGAGGAGAACAGACATCCATCCCTCTCCCGACATCGTCGCCATAGCAACAGCTCAGAGAACTACTGGAGGCGTGGCCAGGATTATGACACAAACAGAGAAAGTTCAGGACGCAAAGTCAAAATGAGACGTCATTGAACACTTCACACACACACACACACCAGTCCTTGTATGCGTTACAGTTAAAAACTTAACATCTCTGCTCTGTCATCACTTTCTTGCTCCAATTTGAGTCTGCCATGAGGAGCACAATCATTATGTTGTCTGTATTTTGATTTGAGTCTGGATCAGTTTGGTTGTTCATTTGTTTCTGGCAGACGAAGCCAGCATCTCTGCTATACATTGTAGGACCCCCAATTACTTACTACAGTCATGCTCTGTTATTAAGCTATTCAGTTTCCCAATTTAAGCATTTCTTGTTTCTATGTTCATAGAAAACAAAACGGCATGTATTTTTTGTAACCAAGATGTACAGACCTTAAGAACTAAAAGAAAGAAAGATGTATGTATGGACTTGTACAAAAGAAAACCTGAACTGTAATGTAACTTGTTATAATGCACAATAAGTTTGTAAAGACTGATTGAGGGAACCTTTTTTCAGAAAGAAACCTGTACTTTTTTCACACTTTTCACAGTTTTCATCCATACCCGTACTGTGCCATCACAGATTATTCCTCTTGAGGAATGTCCCATATGTCCCAAAACATTTGTATTGCTATCTCAACACAAAACATTACATATGAGTTAAGTAATGTTGGGTTATATTTGGGTAAGTTCAAAAAGTGATGAGCAAAAACAGACATGTATTATGTGCTGTTTAAATTGATAAAAACAATTACTGAGAAATTCAATTTTACAGATTTGTCCATTTCAGTCTGCTGTGTAAACACACCCAAATTTGTATCTTGCTGCATGGTCTGGCCCAGTCAGACACATTTGGCAGAGCTTGCCGTTAGCTGACTGCTACTTAGTCTGGAGTTACACAGGAACAAAAATAGACATAGTTCAGGGGAAAAACATTCTTAAAACAGGATATATACCATCCTAGAGCTGTTCTACTGGCAGTGAATTGAAAGCTGACATTGTGGACACCGTGATGGTACTTAAAATTATTTTGTGAGGATGCGGTCACATTTTCTGGCTTGTAGCCAGAGAAAAAGTTGGTCTCCAATTCAGTAGCCACATTTCATTACATAGGAGTCATCCCTGACCTCGCCTGATCAGGTACCAGCTAAGGTTTACAACACACTGGGATATAAGCCAGTTTACTGGGGCACTAATTACTCCCAATTGCATTAGGAAACCATACAAACACGTATTGTATATTAGCTTGACCTGACTAGTATTACAACTTGTTAGAGATGTTATTTCCCATGGATAATAGTATTTTGTCGTATTTGGACATACTGATGATGTAGTCAAAAAAATTGACTAAGCCAAGCGGTTGGCCACAATATCGGACATTTTGGAAAAAAAGCCATTCCTCCTTTCTCACTGGCCATGTAGAGTAAGAGTTGCAGTAAAATTCTCCTGTGGAGCTAGAAGTAGAGTGCAGTTTCCTTCAAATATCTGATCTGAGGTCAGTTTTGCAATTTCCCTGTTAATGCTCAAGGCTAATGACCTTTTCCTGAGACGATGCTCATCCCTAGTCAGAACTTTAGGGCAACTTCACCAAAAAGCCATCTTCGCTTCAAAAAAGGCCAGTGTGCATTGTACCTTTCTGGGGATTAAATTCAACCAGATTGGAACATCACTGAATATAGTCCTGTTATGTCCTGCAGAGAGCCATGAGCAAGTACTTATTGCCCTACTGGAATATACCCACAGTGTTTTTAAAGTGATATAATAAGTCAAAATAGAAACCTTGGCTCTCTGGTTTCTAGCTTTGGAACAGAGTTCATGTTGACAAATGTTGATTGGACTATCTGATATCATGTGAGTTCTGTTTAGTTCTGGATTTTTACTTCAGTTCTCAAAACCATGGATAAGATTTGAGACAGTCACAGTGCAGCTGATTTGCCCATAATAGATTGCAATTTAAAACAGAAACAGACTTGATAACAGTAATTATGTTTGTTTAGACCTTTGCAATGAGATGTCTCTGTTTTAAACATGTTCTCCTATTATAAGACTGTCTTCTGTTATTATACAACCCAGGCATTTCAAGTAAGTGGATTTCCTAACTAAAACAACAAAAGCTGTAAGAAATGTAAAGTTATATAACTAAGTCTGGTCTTTTATCTTTTCTTTCAGAAAATGTTAATGTATAATCATTGGTAACATATGAACTGTAAAACAATTAAGTGTAAAAAAAAAGTGGGGAAGGAACACATAATAATAAATAAATAGACAGAGAAATATAAAAGAAAAAGAATGAACAGAAAATAAAAGTAAAATAAGTAGACAAAAAGTAAATAAATAAAAGGGAAAGGGACAAATATCTCAAGGGGATGTTACATCACTTAGTTTAAAATAATAAATAAATAGACAGATTCATTTTTAAATAACAAAATAAAAGTAAAATAAGTAGCCAAAAGGTAACTAAATAAAAGGCAAAATGGGACAAATATCTCAGAGATGTTACATCACTTAGTTTGTAACGATTTCTTTTGGTTTACATTTTAGTTTTCATACATGTAAGCTACATAACACATAGATTAAAGTATCTATTTTAAACAGCAAATGTGGGTAAAGATCTGAAAGACTAGACGTGAATTTCGTTTTATGTATTGAAAACTGAAAACGGGATCTCGTTTGTTTACCACAGGATCAAATCTGTCTTCTTATTGGTTCGTGAGAATGTCAATCAGTGCCGCGTCTGGTAAACTAACTTGACAGCTCGGCTGGCTAGCTAGCTAGCTGTGGGCGACAGTAGGCTTTGTCGTTGAAGAGCCTCGAGACACACATTTTAATGGTTTTGGGTCAGATTATTATATTTCTGTCCTTACTGAGTGGTGAGTATAGTTCAAAATATGAAATTAGATCATAGTAATGGTATAATGGAGGGATAATAATAGCTAACTAGCGTTAACTAACTGACCATTGAGCCGACAGGTTTGCTAACTAACGTTATTAACTAATGTTAGCAGAAGTCTGCTTTGTTAGCCTACCCCTTTTCTTACACGAAAACATCAATGTGAGAAAATAGCTAGTTAGTTTCTCGTTGTATTGATACCTAGCGAACCGTTTAAGTTAATGCCATGACGTTAACGTAGCTAACTCAACAATACCAGAAAGCCAGACTCCCTTAACCAGACTGCCCATCCCACTCACTCAGTCAGAACAAGATGTGGAAAAACAACATCAACCGTAACAGTAGCATGTTGTGGTTTGATGCTGTGGTGTGTACTGTTAATGGCTGACTGGCCTGTTTGTTTGAACAGTAGGTTCCAGATTCTTATTTTTCTGCATCTGCAATCAATGTTTGCTAGCCAAATAGTAACCAGTGTTGGATAACGTTAGCTAACACTCGGTGTAACTTTACTTTGCTTGATCTGATGGTAATTTAAGTTAACGGAAACTGAACCGTGCTCTGATGTTGACAGTGTCACCACCAGTGTGTTTTACGGTACGTACTGCAGACATTCGTTGTGCTGTAACCTGCCTTGAATGGTGGTTTTATATTTGATCAGGCAAATGTGACTCACGCATGCACTGCGTCTATAAATAGGATATGTCACCGTCCTTGGGACCATGCACCTCTGGCAAGGACAGGGGTCACGCTCTAGAAACAGCTTGGAGTAATATTCTGCGGCTATTTCTGGATCTCAGGTGCTAAGGGCTCAATATGAAAAACATAGTGTACATGTTCAGTTTCGGGCAAGTTGACAAAATGTATTCCTATCGCAGTCACACATGACTCTGCCTCAGAAATGGACAAATCTTAACCTACAGCTTTGAACTGATTTCAGCTTCACCAGAAATCCCTTGAAAATGTTCTCTGCTATGAGTGCAAGTTGATTGAAATCAGTTGCTACGAAGGAGTGTGAGTGTGTGTGTGTGTGTGTGTGTGTGTGTGTGTGTGTGTGTGTGTGTGTGTGTAGGGGGAGGGATCCAGTTGGGCTAGCATGTACAAGTAAATATACAGTCATGCTTGAAAGTTTTTGAACACTACAGGGTCTGCTTATTATTTCCTATATAGTGGAATATCCATATAAAATCCTTATCTAAGCCTCACATCTTAAGGAAGATATCCCAAATAAAGAAACTGAAGACCGGTAGCTTTGTTCTTTTTAGACAGTAGAGGCTTCTTCCTGGCTTCCCTTGCATGAATGACATTTCTATTCAGTGTTCTTCTTATTGTTGATGGATGCACAGTGACATCAGATGCAGCAATGGAGGCTTGTAGATCTCTGGATGTTATTTATGGGTTTTTCACTAGTTTCAATATTTTTCTTGTGGCTCTTGGTGATATTCTAGAAGTCACTTCTCATGGATAATGTTGAGTTTGTACCATTTATGTACATGTGCACTTCTATAGCATGATTCCTACAGAATCAATCAATCCTGCTGAAGAGAAAGCTACAGATAGGGAACTATTAATTGTTTTCGTAATAGACCACAGACATATTTTGTGTTGCTTCACATTCATTTTGCTGCCCTAAATGTACCCATTCCCCCTTCACAAGGCTAGCCACGTGAAAAGGAAGCAATGGACTTCCAGGGCAGTAGGAGGCGAGGAGAGGATGGCATTGCTATGGTGATCGACTTCCTGCTGTCTAATGCCCGATTGGTTTTGGGAGTTGGTGGGGCTGCGGTGCTTGGCATTGCTACACTGGCAGTCAAACGGGTGAGTGTTTGTTTGTGAGTTTTGCAGTATACCCTCTCTAGAAAAAATATAAATATCCTCTTTGGCCAAGGAGAGTTATTCCTTGTGCCACTGAAGTTTCCATATAGGCTTGTGTCAGTATCCAGACTTTGTTAACGTACATACATACAGTACATTATCTTTGTTTGCTTGTGTGTCTGACTTTGTGGGTGTTCATGTGTTAAGCTGATTGAGCGCGCAGGCCGTGCTGCAGAGGATGAAAAGGTGAAGCAGAAGATGGCTGAGAGCTGGGAGGAGCTGAGTTTAGTCTCCGCTTCCCCTACACTGATCAAGAAGGGCCTAGAAGGTGTGGTGATGAAACATGTTGCTAAGGCAGCCAGACAGCAGAAAGGTACTGAGAGTGTTCAAGGAGACCACACACACACACACACACACACACACACACACACACACACACACACACACACACACACACACACACTCACACTCTCACACACACACACACACACACACACACACTGAATTACATTATCCAAACCTGCTCAAACTTCTTTCTCAATCAGGTGACCTGTGCCAGCAACCACAGATGTCTAGTCTGGAGGTGCAGTCTAAACCCAAGAGACTGTGTGTCCTCACTTTGCAGGTACATTATAACTCTTAACCTTTGAGCTCTTTAAGGTATGGGTTACACATTTCACTTTATTTTACAGTTATTCTCTTACCTTTTCAAGAGCTACTTGAACAGCAGTGCCAGACTCCACCCAGCACGGTCCCTCTGCTCTGCTTTGTTTTGCAAACAGCTAACAGTTTTCTTCCCTGCAGCAACATGAGCAAAACATCCTCCAGTTAATGCTCCCCTGTTCACTCGGAGGTAGAAAACAGCTTTGTACATTGTACCGTGTATTCCCATTAAAAGTGTAAAGGAAAAGAAAAGAAAACAATTATAAAAAAAAATGTTTCACTCTGTCGCT
This sequence comes from Hoplostethus atlanticus, assembly GCA_034670405.1. Classification (NCBI taxonomy): domain Eukaryota; kingdom Metazoa; phylum Chordata; class Actinopteri; order Trachichthyiformes; family Trachichthyidae; genus Hoplostethus; species Hoplostethus atlanticus. The sequence continues at coordinate 159,807 of JAXDDX010000112.1, read as the reverse complement.
CTGCGGTCACCCCACCTAGCAACACAGTTTTTACAGGTTACACATACACCAGGAAGTAGCCTCTGTATACTTGAGCTATGTTTAATGTATCATTCTCATGTATTTGACATGCAAGTCAGGTGAATTGGAGACTCTAAATTGCCCATAGGTGTGAATGCGAGTGTGGTTGTCTGTCTATCTGTGTTGGTCTGTCTGTGTGTTCTCCGTGTGATGGACTGGCAACCTATCCGGGGTGTTTCCCTGCCTTCCGCCCAATGCATGCTGGGAAAGGCTCCAGCACCCCCCCGTGACCCTGAAGATGAATAAGTGGGTGTAGAACATGGATGGATTATTTCCATGTCTTCTTTTTTTTAGGAGCGTCTGCAGCAGTACTATCACACAAGGGCAGCATTAGCTCCAGAGGAGGTGCACAGGGCCCAGACCCTGGCTGTGGACATCTGCAGTGAGATCCAGGGCTTCCTCCACACACGTCACCCTGACATGCCACTGGAAGAAATGAGCCTAGGGGGCGCTCTACTGGATGACCTGCAGGTGCACATACTAATAACTTTCCTCTCTTTTACTCTGATTGAACCATTACACAGTTATGCAACACATATGCCTCCGCACACATTGCTGAACTTTTCCTGTTGTCGGTGGTGAGATTCTGCTGATCGGTATTGCTATTGGTCTGGATGCATCACCAGTGCCTATGGAAAGTTTTTACTTGTTGATTTTTACTAGTATAAAATGAAAGAATGCAGTATCCTTGTGTAGTTAAATGTTTTTGAAGCAAGTAGTCTAATTCATCTCTCTGTCTCTCTCGCTCTCCCCTTCTTTCTCGCAGACTCATACTTTGCCTTGCTGTCTCTCTCTCTCGATAAAGTACTTAGGCTACACTGTTCAGCCTGTGCATTCATACCACACAACCTCAACCTGCTCCCTCACATCGTATTGTTGTATACAATCACTCGCTCACCGCAGCTGACTGCAGTACTTGCTTGCCTAGCCGAATCTTTGTAATTACAGTGGTTTATCTACAACTATTTTACTTGACGAATTAGAAGTAGATTGAGCAAGTTCAGCAGTTTTGTGTCAACAGGTGTGGAGATGCTACCTTAGCCCTGGCTGGTACAGTTACATTTTTTAATCTTCATTCATCATCTTCGAATAAGATTTGCCATCTTGTTACCATTACACGATTTTGAAGTGATTGTCATCTGTTCATTTTTGACACATTGGCACAAATACCAGCTGTGCCGCCGATTCATGTTGGCATTATTGTGGCCTCCCAATATTGTGCTGAATGAATAGTGATATGATATGAACTAATCATGATGATATTGTTGTATTTCCCAAGCCTAATTTTGTGTGTGTGTGTGGTTAGGTGGTAAGTGCGGACCATGCATGTCTACTGGTGCCTCTCCAGCTGGAGCCCTCTTTGTGGCGTCTCATCCCTGGAGAGGATACACTCCTCACACACCCCCTCCACTGGATGGTCCGACGGATCAATCTGGAATACTTTCCCAGAGGACGCAGCTACTGGGACAGGTACTCGTACATGGATGAAAAACATGGATACATGGATGTTTTTGTTCTGAAGACAAGTTGTGGTTTTAAATGTTTGCAGCTCTACAGACGAAGCAGGCCAGTTGGTGTTAATAGCAGGTTGTTATTGCTAATCACCACAGCAAATCAGTAAATGACTGCATGCTACATGAAAATCAACTAAACTCTATAAGCTTTTGGTTCATCGTTAAAGTTCCATTTTACAGTTATTATAGGAATCCAGCTGAAGTTCTTAACCAAAGCGACTTACAAAACTCATTTGGGGTATTAACTGGGCGCTTCCCAGCAGATGTTTTGTAGAATTAGGCCTACAACACCTCCAGAAGCCTAAAGGGTAAATTATCCCAGCCCAGACCACACTCCTCTACACGTACTCAACATGGATCAGACTTACAGGCTTGACATTGCACCTGCACATAGGCTTATATTTAGCCCTCATCATCTCATCATTTTGAACCTCATCACACCCAGCTTCCACACAGCGTACCCTGGCTATTCAATACGTTTTATTATTTTCATATGCCTCATCTTACATTGAAAATGTGCATGTGTACAAGAGCCTGTCGGCGCAAATACACTGATGCTCCCCTTGCCTGCATTTCCGCATTGTGGAGTGAGAGAGAGATCGCCTGCAAGAAACACTCAACTTATTAAGGTTGGAAAATTGGAACAATTCACTGAGCTCTGTCTCCTGGTTTGTGGTTGTCTTGTAGGTTCCTGGTAGGAGGTTACCTGTCTTCAGAGGCTCTAGTGAGCATGCTCAGTAAGGCCGTGATGGAAACCATGAACTGGCCGTCCATCAGTAGCACTTTGGACTGTCTGGTCGGACCTGTACTGGGAGGACAGGACCTTCGACTGGAGATTCGGTGTGTGTCTGTGTGTGTCTGTGTCTGTGTGTCTGTGTGTGTCTGTGTGTGTGTTATGTGTGTCTGTGTGTGTCTGTATCAGGAGCTTTTACAGGTCCTTGCAAATGCTTGATTGTTGATTTGGATATTTCCAATGTTGGAAATATGCTTCAATTACAAATGTGCTTGGTGAAGTGCTTGGTATACTAGGATAGAAAGGTGTGACACTGTCAATATCCAAAAATAGATCTCTATTTGTTATTTGTTTGTCCTCACCACCAATGGATTATTCTTTCCTCTGCTGTGCTTTTCAAGGCCTGGAGATGTAAAGGGAGGAGCAGGCTGCAGTGGCCAGCCCCTGTTCATCTCCATGATACCTCTTCTGAGAGAGGAGGATGTGGTTCTGACAGCCCAGCCAGAGCTCACCTCTCCCTGGGTCAACGCCTGGCACCTCTCTCTCTACCCCTGGGAGACCCAGCGCTTGGCCCAGCTCGACGCCTCCGACGATGGTTACCGCAGACACACGCTTAAAACCCTCAAGGCAGTGTGCAGACTTAACCCTGCCCTCCGTCCGCTCAGAGCTGCCCCATTGGCCAATCTCATCCTGCACCTCAGCGACAGGGAGAGTGACTGGTCAGAGAGCACCCTAGATGTGCGATTCCAGCAGTGCATTGCAGAGCTGATTGGCTACCTTGAGCAAGGGGTGATGCCCAGTTACTTCAAGCCTGCTGTGAATCTCTTCAGCAGCTTGTCAGAGGACCAGGTGGACCAGATGGGCTTCATGCTGTACTGCGCTGTGTCAGAGCCTGAAATACTGCTCATATAGCTTCCTGCGCACATACGAGCATACACACAGTTCCTACGACAACAAGCACACAGCTGAGGTAAAAGAGTTTTGAAAGGCGATATCTCCATGATGAAAAATGTTTGTTTTAGAGGGAGGATGTTATATTGGAAGAGACGTAACTCTCTCAAGGACAGTGAATGGTCTTCACCATACTTCACACCGGCCTCCTGTCCTTGTTTACTTCCTCCCTCCTACACTGATCCGACGAAACAGGAAAGACAAACAGTTGGGTAAAGACAAAAGGCACCATGGACAAGAGTCTACTCTCGCAGTTCAACAGTTGCTGGTAGAGGAGAAGATACAAGGAGCCTGAAATGCATATTGCAAGTTTGGGATACAGCCTGAAAGTGGCGATCCTGATAAACAAACCACATGTGCCAAGGAAAGGAGATGAGAAAATGATGTTGGAAATCATGGTTTAGGATGTGCCTGATCACGACTCCACACTCACGCGTAGCCAAGTCTATTTAACTAGGTCTGTAAGGACAATGTGGGAAGAGCTCTGTCTGAAGTTATCGGGTCCTACATGAACAGTTTGTGATCATGATCCCTCACATGTATGGCCACTGCAGGGAAAGGGTAAAGAGTTTGAAGCAAAATAATGGTCCCACACAAATGATAGTTTCTGGCCCACGGACTGGCTGTATTACGTTCTGTGAATGTATATATTATTTCTATCCCTATCTCTAATTGAATAGATGATCGTATGTGTTGCTCTCTCTAACTATGCAGAACTATACTATACCAGGTTTTACTGTACTTACAAACCCATTCATTCTGCCTCATCAGTCAGACAACATGTTCATGTATGTTTTACCACCAGACGGGAGGTTTGAGTGTGTGCAATATCTTTCGTTTTCTATTTAGTTTTCAGTCTGTTGCAGATCTTATTCGGGTAAACTAACCTCTCGTGGTTAAAGTTGCCTAAGAATTTTCTGCAATTGCTTTCTAATACAGAATGAATGTTGGTACTTGGTTTAGTTGTGTTTTCACGTGTGAGAGAAAATGAGATTTTCTGCTATTGAGGAGTGAAAATGAAAATAAAGTTATTGCACTTGTTCAGATTCTTACTCAGTTTCTGCTAAAACTCTATAACTGAAAATCAAGCGTCACAAGGCAGATCTTATGGGAAGAAAATATATATATTATATGTTCACTCTGAAACTTTTTAGTGAAATCCAAGCACTTTTGATAGTTTGATGTTTTACCCCTGAATTTCACTATCTGTCTCAAGCCATGGCTTTAAGTCTTTCACAATTTCTGTCGGAAAAACTAAGATAGCAGTAACTTGTGTACCCAGGCAAATCTGGAGAATTGTATAAGCTTTGACTGCTGTGACAAAGACTGTTATGCCAATTTCCAATGAGTGAGCAAGTGGAGGTTCAGTGTCTTGCTCAAGGACTCTTCAACAGCCTGTCAACAGACACATTTGCTGCCTGGCTGTCAGGGGAACCTGGAACCATGCCATATTTCATCATTCTTTGTGTTATAATTGGTCTTAATAAGATGTGCATTATTCATTTTCCAAATTATTTTACTTTTTAATGTGGCGGGAGTGAGGAAAACCATTGAGGCGCTGCAGGTGAGGGGAGAGCTGTCGGATTTCATCTGGTCAGGAGGAGGATTGTTGGCCCCTGGATGCCCCGCATGCATAACCCTGTTCGTTTCAGCGGCCCCCTTGAGGAATGATTTGGGATGATTATGGAGATTTGAGTCATATCAGGTCAGTTCTGACGGTTTCTCCACTATGGATGACTAAAACATCCATCTTCCTGAGTGTATTTTTACAATTACTACAATAATGCCATCTATATTCTTATAATATGAAGAATTAACCAAAGCAGAAAATCAGGAGCCTGAATATAAAATAATCAGTGGGTAACATACTGTAAAAGATACGTCTCAGTATGAACATGAGGATTAATGAAAAGACCAAATCCAATGATCATGAGCTACTAGTAATATTGATCTTATTGGCGTGTTGTCCAAACCTCATGTAGACCTCCTGTGTGAAAAGTGTCTTTTTCAATAAAATTAATGTTTTCTGTAGGACTAAAATATCAAATACACCAGACTTTTTCTTTGCTTTGTTCAGGCGAATCTGTCATAACATTATAAAATGATCTGTGGTAAAAGTAGATGAGAGAGAGAGATGCATCGTTCAATCCCTAACGAGGAATCACTATAATATTCCTATAATATTCCTATTGTCAATAATGACTTTGTAGTGACCTTATCTTAATGGTATTTTTTTCTTCCATGGTGTCACTATAATATCCATATAGGCTATTATATACAGTTTACACATTTACCACCTTAAATAACTTTACCTTCCATTCTCCTTGCCTACTGCTAATATTTTGTTAGGTTGGAGGATTACATGCACGATTCCTGACAAACTTCTCTGGAGAGGCTAGAAGACATTTCCTCGCTCACTCTGCCCCCTGCAGGCGGATCGGGACACTTACATTTTCCTCAGTATTTGTGAGCCTGAAGTCTCGAAGTCGGAGCTCATTCATTAGTTCACGCTCGCCCCCTGGAGCTGCGTCAAGCCCGCCAGAGAGATCCAGGAAGTAAAGCCATTTTGCCTTCAAAATAAAGCGTAAAGTTTGTCTATCTAGCTATGAATTAGACTTGATGAAACTTTTATGATACCTGTGGAGAAATTGGGCTCGTCGCAGCAGGAGATAATACGATATAGATAGGAATAATACAAATCGGTAATACTGAAGACAGTACAACAATTAATTACAACAATCAGCAGCAACATTATAAAATTCACCAAATTAAGATACACCATCTTCATTGACAGATTTATAGGATGAGTTGGAGGTACAAGCGTGCATCGCTAGCTGATAATATTATCAAGTACACATACATACATATGCACGGCACCCTATTTACATTTACAGATTTACAGATGGACTCCATTATCACCTTGTACAGTTTACGGATATACAACGATGCGTCCACACATGCTACACATGTACATAGTTAATACTGAGATGTAACTGTAACACATGCAGAGATGTGACCAAAAAAAGGTTAATATACAAAGACATATCCAGGATTATGTATTGGTAATCTGCATGGACACAACTAACAGCTAGGGCAGCTAGCTAGGGCAGATCAAATATATGCTGCGAAAATGACTTGTTGAATTTTTTTTCTTACAGAATCCTCCTTAAGTACATAATTTATTTTCAATTGTACTAGTCACAAAAACACCACACCAGTCTTTTATTTTGGAAAGTATAACCGGAAGTGTTACATGATATTCGGGCTAGCTTGACACTGATCCCTCAGGTTGGTCTTCTATGGAGCGCCTCTTTCACAACCCTGCACAGGCGCGTCCACAGACCTCCTGCCGGACCAGCAGCTGTCACATGGCTAAATATGGAGTAGAGGATCTCACTTGACGCTCAAATACTTGACAAAGAGTCACAGTTTCAGACAGAAAGTCAGAGTAGGAAAAAGAGGAACACAAATCCCGGGACAAAGGTTAACCGTGTGATCTGCGTGACCGCCTCGCGGCAACTTTCAGTTCCTCCGTTCCCCCGGGTGTCGGTAATTCTTACATTTCTGTTTGTTTAACTTTACGTGACTGTCACCGGACCTGTTGTTCAAACGAAGCAGATATGTCAGCGCTTGGAGTTTTCTATCGGGTAGCCTAATTTCCCGTTACTCAAATGGATCAGGAAACCTCATGTTGGATTGCGGGTCAACCGCGGCTGCGGTCAACTGCGCAACAAGTTTAACTCTCCATTTCTCGTTATAGCGCTGGTGTGAAAGCTGACTCACTGAGGGCCGTGCGCCACCGGGGCTTACGGGTGTGTGAGACTCATCAGACGTGCCGATTCATCAACCAATCAATCTACCAACCACTCAGTGCAATGCTGGAAGCCCAGTCAAGCGCTGAGTAGATCAAGGGAGTTTCGGGGACACATCCGGGACACATCCGGGACGCTCAGACCCTCCAGTGAAACGGCTCCATGGATTGATCCATCACTGATTCATGATGATCGGGTCACCGGACCTGTTGGCGTTCACTGGTGCGGAGGGGTTTGGGGAGGAGGTCGGATACCAGGACGTACAAGCCCTACCTGAAGATCTTTCTGTCCCCCTCTGTCCTCCCGCCCACCCCTGGGTCACTACAGCTCAATTTCACAGAGACTTCATACTGGTGGCAGAATTCTCAGAGCAGGTGTGTGTGTTGTTTTTTTTTCAATCTCTATCTCTGCTTGTGTTTTTGTGTGTGGCTACAAATCTCCTCCTGTGTGTTTTCAGGTGGGACCCAAGCCTGTGCTGACCATACCAGATGACCCCAGAGTTATCGGTTCGTTTGACCTCAACCACTTCTCTGTACGCATCATGTCAGTGGACTACCAGGCGTCCTGCCCCGGCCCCGGCCCCGCCCCCTGTCCGTCCCCTGGCCCCCGCCTCAACTTTAGCGAGGACTCCAAAGTAGTCCTGGGACAATCGGCTGAGGACGCGTTTGCGTACGTTCACCACCTGACCCTGTACGACCTGGAGGCTCGGGGCTTGGTGCGTCCGTTCTGCATGGCCTACGTGTCTTCAGACCAGGCCAAGCTGATGGAGCACTTCTCTGAGCTGTCGACGTGCTTCTCTCAGGCCTCCGACAGCCTGAAGACGGGTAACAGGCGAGCCTTCGCCACCGAGCTGCAGAGAAAACTGCAAGAGCTTGAGTAAGATAGGACCCACACACACGCACGCACACACACACACACACACACACACACACACACACACACACACACACCGAGTGTAGCCCTTTGCTGTAGCTCAACTGGTGTGAAATGTGCAGCATCCTTTTACAGTAATGTGCTCTGACTGTTTCTTAGGTACACACGCTTGACTCTGCAGCGGGGGGCGGAGCTTCAGACAACAGCCAATGGGTTCGTGGAGGTCGAAGAAAAAGCCAATGAGCTTGCGGCTATAGAGCGTTCTATCTTGGATCATAGGGACCTCCTCCGCCAGGTCACTTCTTACCCAAACAGGAAGCTCAAACAGCCCGACTTCCTGCCCTATGATCCAGCTGACAACCTTACTGATCCATCCGAGTTATCGGACCCTGAGCCCTGTCCCGCCCCCACCAGCTCGTCTTCCCGCAGGTTCGAACGCCACCTCAAGCCGCTAGAGGAGCTTACCGACGCCTACTTCCTGTCCCTAACGATGCAACAGCTAGCCGATACGGAGCGCCGTCTCCGTGGCGACAGGAGTGTGTTGTGTATTTCTCGCGCCGCACGTTTTCTGTCCAGGAAGCTCACGCTCACCAACTTCCTGTTTGAGCTGTGGAACCCGGAGGACGGCGTGGAGGAGGAGGAAAGAGACAGAGCAGAGGCAGAGCTACAGGGGGCGAGGGTGGGCGGGAGCGACGCTGAGGCACTCCCGTCTGAACCCCGAAGCCTGGAGTCGTTCTACTCCTGCGTAGAGGAGATACCAATCAAGCTGGAGGCTGGAGAAGGGAGGACAGTGACCCCTGACCCCGAGGTTGCTATGGAGATGACGGGGAGCGTGAGCAGCGGCGACAGCATCGAAGTGCTTGGGACTGAGAAGTCTTATCAGACGCAATGTATCCTCGCAGGAGGTGACACCAGAGGTACGACCCACTGGAACAGGACTTCCTGTGTCACATGCTGCTCAAATAAATCCTTATATATGAAACAAATTAGTCTTAAAACCTTAAAAACGTTTTCATTTTGTGTGTTTTATCGTTGATGTGCGTACCTAACATTCCTCTCTTACAACTGGAGCAGATGATAAACTCCCCTCTTCTCCAACAGAAATGCCAGTTGGGATGACAGACACCTGTATTAAGCGTGTAGCAGCGGAGGCAGGCGTCAGGCGTCCGCGAGCTTCTGCGAGACGCGCCAACAGCGAGGACAGCATCGAAGTCCTCAGTACCACAGAGTCGATCTTCCCCGATGACCTCACCGCCATCACAGAGGAAGAACCAGAGCACCAACTTCTCGGCAACGGCTTCAAGGATGAGAGGGCGCCCGTCGAGGAAGAACAGTTGACAAGGCGTAGATATGATGTCCTAGAAGAGAAAGCGACTCCTGTGGGAAATGGAGACGAGAAAGAGGGGCTTGTCCAGCAAGAGGAAGGTTCGATCAATGGAGAAGAGTCCTCGAAGAAAAGAACTATTGACAATGAGGTCCAGAAAGGAGGGGAGCCAGTCCATGAAGAGAGTGGGCCAGAGGATATGTCCTCACCGCCACAGGGTAATACATCAACTGTACTATTACTCTGATTCACTGGCGTCATTTTGCATCATCAGTTGTGCCTAAAAGCTGGGATGCAAAATGGCTGTAAGTGTTGTATCAACTGACCTGTCTCTCAGTAATTGATTCCATACAAAGTACGATTTTCCACTGTCATACTTTATTAACGTATAATAAAATTATTGTGCAGCCGAAGAAGAAACGGTGGAGCCAGCGGCCCAGTGGTCTGATGTCCGCCAGAGTGCTGAGAGGACCCGGGGGGTGCCTGACCTCCATGTTAACTTTGCTCCAGCGGTGGCTGACGTGGGCCAGTGGTCCGCCCCCCGCGCCCCCCTCAGGCTGCTGAGCATCGACGAGGCGTCTGACTGCACCAGCTTCACCAGCTCCTCTCCCTGCTCCTCGGAGCCCCCGTCTCTGACCCCTAGTCTCCACGGCAACCACCGCTTGGATAAGAGGAGGAGAAGGAAGGCCGGGCTCAGGGCCCTCAGGTTCATACACCAGAACTCATTTTCCCAGCATGCTGTGTTTTGCCTGCTGAGTGGCCGACCGCTGGTTGTCATTGGAGGAGACGAGAGCGCTGTCAGGAAGCTGGTGGACGCCCTGGCCCTCTTCCTGCCTGCTCCCGGTCCTGATGGAAGTGCAGTGTTGCCAAGCTTGACCACGCCCCTTCAGCTGACTGACCTGCTGCACTGGCGACTCATGGGCATACACAGGTACTCATTGATCGACTCAACCGCTGATCACCCGCCAAGCTACATACTAAACACTACATTTGTGCTTATTTTACAGGCTTCGTTTTATGTGTTGTCTTTTAAAGTTATTTTTACACTGTCTTGTCTTATCCTTTTATCTTGTGCTCAAATACTTGGTTTATTTTATTCAGTATATTTGCTTTCATTTGATTTCTAAATCACTTTGTAAACTGTTTAAAGAAGTGCTATACAGTTTATATTTTTATTACCTTTTTGCTAATCAAATTCCATGACGTTTCCAAGACTATTCTTCTATGACTTATAGCGCCGAGTCGAATGTGGTACGTTGAATAGCTGATCTGAATGTCCCGGGTCTTATTTCTATCACTTAGGACGACACTATCAGGATTTGGGTTTTTATTCCTCACGGGGATCAACAAGCAGCCAAGCGTGACATTAAACTTTTAGGAATATTACCCAAACATGGTGCACGCCCATGAAATAATCCATGTTTTGTTTTTATGCCCCAGTGTTGCGTTTTTGCATCTCTGAGTTGTTGTTGCCCATGAGCACTAAGCAGGGATCGCCTTCCTTGTCCCTTTTCCATCCTAAACATTAGTGGAGACAAGTGACTTTAGGCAACTTCGCCCTGTTCTTTACTTTTGGTAGCTATTTTTAATTCACAACAGAGAGAAACCTCTATTATGTTTTGAGAAAATAAGAACAAAAGGAATGAAGGAATGTGTTTTGTCTCCAACTAGAACACCCTCCACTACTTCGTCCGGTGTGCTTCACTCTCTGACTCGATACAGCCGCTACCTGGCCCTGCTGGACCTGGACCAGAGGACGCTGCGCTGTCCGCCCTACTCAGGCTGTCTCGTCAGCAGACTGGCTGATCCTCACACCATCATCTGCAGGGGCAGCACCTACCTGCTGCACCTGGAGAGCTGCCTGACTAGGCTAACCAATCAAGCTCTACTCTACACATTTAATCCAGCTTTCCACCGTCCCAACGTATGTGGCAGGGATGTTGTTGCACAAAGAAAGGACTTCCTGTTGAAGCAGGGATTCTGCAGCAGTGAGAGCGATTTGAGAGTGATGGATTTCCTGTCTGACCTTATCAAACGGCGCCATGCAGGATGTGGCCCACCGGTTTTAAGCTTCTCTCACAGCTCAGTGCACCTCCATAGAAATACGTCTGCATCATAGAGTATAGAAACATGCAAAATCATACACCCGTCATACAGATACTGTATGCCAGTGGTTCTCAATCCAGTCCTGCAGGTTTTAGCTCTAGCTCCTCCAGGACAGGGGGTCCTTGAGGACTGGATTGAGAACCACTGCTGTATGCTACCCGTGTGTGTGTGCATGTGACCTTGGTCATCTGCCACAATGTCAAACCACTTGGCTCATTGCAGATGATCTGTACTGTATGTTTATAGAAATGTCTTATCAAGACTGAATATGTACTGAGAAACAAGAAAGGGAATTGTTGCCCTGTATATTTTTATCTGCAGTGTTTCATGTTACCGGGCCTGATTCCCAGCCTGTGCTGCGATGCGAGGATCAATTATCTGCATTATTTGGAATATTTCTGGACACTGGTCAAGTGAGACACTAGTCCCTACTTGACACCAAAGAAATTAAACGGAGTGAAGAGAGTTCAGGCAGACAACTCGAGCGGCGCTATGGCTCAATCAGCTGATGTCAGCAGAGCTCACATGCTGCTGATGCTTCCCCTGCTGCACATGACTCACCCTGCAGCATCCACCTGTGGGCTCTGGTTCATGATCCCTAGGGCGGCATGCTATCAATCACACCCCGCCTCACTTGGCTGGCTAAATGACACCCAAAATAAAAGCTGTGTTCACATTTATTCGCAATAGACATTTTCATAATCAATACACAAGTTGTTGAGTGAACTGCTTTTACTTGCAGGCAGCTGACTGGATTATCTTGAAGACCCAAACTAAGTTTTTAAACTGTTAAATTACTATCATCTCACACTGGTGCATGATGGGTTAACAGCTGAATACAGTTGATGCATCTACAAAGTGTTTCAGTTGTAATGAGTAAGTTTTAAAAATGGATAATTGGGCCACATGAACAAAGTGATTCACGCAGACTGGGGGTTACTGTTCAGCCAGTGGCGTCCATTAGGACGGGTTGGCCTTCATAAAAACGAATGATAGTAGCTTGGTGCTGTCTTAATGTTCCACACTGGAAATATTTTGTATTATTTTACAGTTGCAAACACCAGGTGATCATTTTTAATGTTTATCATTTGTTTGAAAATTAAAAAGGAAAGTATCAAACTCTGGAATTCTCTTTAAATTATCAATTTAATTTGTCTAAATAAAGTTGAGCTTAGCATAACAAATATTTTGGGGGAGGGGGGGGGGGGGTTAAACACAAGTTTATTTTTTCCATTTATTTACAGTATTTATTTAAAGTACAACATCATTACCTTTTATGAAGAAAAAATTATTGCAAAACTGTTTCTGGAGAGCAACGAACAGACCAGCACCATTGTTTCATACTGCTCAGAGTTCAGACCACATCATTAGTACGTTGAACAACCCAACACCGGAGGAAGCCTGAAACAAGATGAGTTTGAAAGTACTGTTTTTAGTGAGGGCGTATTTTCAGCCGCTGCGTCTTTTGGACGGCACCCTGCCTTAAAGCTCCCCACGGTCCCAGACACAGCTCTCCACTGTACTAGACCGTGGCAACTGTCCAGCAGTGCCTTATACTCTAAAAGGAGAGGGTGAGAATGGGCTGTTATTGTGACAGCCCAGGGAACAGGCGAGGGGCTCCGTTTCGATGTGGCCAGGAAGATGGATCAGGAATCAGGCCCTGCTACAAACACCATCTAAGGACAAAAATAGTACAGACAAAATATTTTAACACACATCTACTATGAGCCACATTTTAGCAGTTCCTTGTTAATTTGAGTCAGACACCCTACAACTAAGAAACAGCGCACACTGCATCTTCCTAATGCACTATATCTTATATTGCTTACATTGCTGATGACAGCTGAGGGACTTACGGGCGCCTTCACTTTGGAGGAATGGTGCTCAACAGCCACTGGACTGCCTAGAAGAGAAAAAGCCGTAGATGACACATACAGTGTAGATACAGTGACACTACAGGGTGCAGACACATGATCACAAACATCACAATACGCCGCATGGGGGAAGAGTAACTTACAGTAGGTGCTGATCACAGCAACACCAGGAAAGGACGGAAAACTAGGCAACGGAAATCAGCTCCATAGCTTCACGCTATCTTTCCAAATGAATAGGAAGAGAGAAAATCCAGAGACTCATCCCAGATGGAAAATATGTTGCATCTCCAAGCTGTTGCACCGCACAGCTGGTTACGTGACGTATTACATACACACTAGGATAACAGGGAGCTGATAGGCTGACAGCTGCATAAACCAAAAGTACTCGCTCTCCTTTGTAGACTTCCTATAAGGATTAAAGCTGAGGCCCATTAAACCCCAACAAGCTACAGCATTCAGCCAATCCACCTGCTAGATCAGCTGGCTCAGGACCATAATCTGTTCTTGGCTGACTTTCTTTTTCCTAGCCCAAACTGTTGTGTTGCTAATCTACTGTAAATTACAACTTAAATATAACTCACTAGTCCCACTTCTCTGGTGAGGAGGGAGAGATGGAGGGAAGGAAGGGTAAGGTATTATCCCCATCTAAAAGACAGAGAGAATGTCTATGCTAACACCTGATTGCCAGGGCTGGACTGGGACCAAAAAAAAAAAAGATATAATAATAACACTTACAGTTGACCGGGGCACATCTAGTAGGGCAGAAATTTCAGGAACTGACTTGTGGCAAAGGTGGCATCCTATGACAGTGCCACGTTTACAGTCACTGAGCTCTTTACGACCCAGTCTAAATGTTTGTCTATGGACATTTCTTGGCTCTGTGCTGGATTTTATGCACCTGTTAGCAATGGGTGTGGCTGGAACACCTGAACTCAATAATTAGTAGGGGTGTCCACTGACTTTTGGCCATATGGTGTATCTATGAGTGTGCACAATGTGTTAGCTAGCCACTGTGACCTCCCTACACCATAACATTGACGTTATAACTAGCTAGCAAGCAAACTACACCTGCGTTTATAAAAGTAGCAAGCTAGCCTAATTGAAGTCGAGCAAAGTGTGCAGAATTTGTTTTATTGTAATGTTATCAACATAACTTTGCAAACACCAGCTAGTTTGTTCACCACTAGCGCTGTTCAATTTTATCAAGGGGATCTTAATGGGATCCTGCCTGGACTCCAGAGTAGCATAGCCTAATGCTAATCATCATCATCATCTCATCTCATCATCATCATTACATATTGCCAGGCAGACAGCACATTGTTAGCTTCTGCTTACCGCAAGTTCTACTCTCCCTCCACTCTCGCCGTCACCTCTCTCCCTCTCCTCATCCTCCTCACTGTGCCCGCCACCACCACCATCATCGGCCACGGGTGCTGAAGAAGGTCCTGCAGCAAACATATCAGTAAGTTTTGCACATTTGGCAGCATCTGCCTGAAGGGCCTGTCTTTTTTTGCCCCGCAATTTCTCGGCGCCTCCCTTGCGTTTTGTCTTTTTCCATTTTGGCACTCTTTTTTTGCAGATGTGCTGTTTAATGAAGGCACTGAGCCCAAAGGGGGAGCGGGGAGGGGTTTAAAGATGTGATTGGGCCAGCCCAGTGTCAATTAAGAAAAAAACCAATGGGCCGAGCTACCTGTTTTATGGGCCGGTCAGAGGAAAAAAAGAAAGTGCCCGGTCTGCCAGATGGCCAGTCCAGCCCTGCTGATTGCCAATAAAAACCATCCTTGCATTCATATTTCCATTTCCAAGCACCACAGGTCTAACGATGCCTCTGTCTCAGTCTCACACAGCTACACAGGTGAGCGCTTTCAAAAAGTCAAACCAGCCAAGTTGCTTGAAATAAAATACTACAAATACTAGCTTAATGTTTCGCTGTCCCATGAGAACTAAAGTAAATGAAATGCACTCTTGCCAATCATGACCGCTGGTTGAGAGGATATAAACACCAACATGTTTGTGTTGCTACTCAACTGGCGCTTATTTTCAAGCAAATGAAGTATAATTACTAAAAACGTTCATCATTTACAGAGAATTTTAAATCTATGGAGCGATTTTAAACTGGAATATCTTCGTGTTGGAAGAGGAAATTAAAAACGCAACACGTGTTTTCTATTCTATGCGTTGAAAGTTTTAAATTTGACCCTGTGAGACGAGCTGCCTCTGCTGTGTCTGCTAATAGCGATCCAAACAAAACAGACTAATGGAAATTGAAAATGCTCATATTGTCTGTGAGGTCAGTGGAGTTTTGTTTAAGTTTGTTCTGCATGAAGTTGTCAAATCGACAAATAAAGGCAAGATAATTTATTAATACACTTACGCCCCCTAAATGTCATCCTACACTAAGCTACATTTGAGTGTACAATACTTTGTGAATGGCTTTATACTGCAATAAACTGAAGCATTTTCTAGTCCACTCCATTTTCCAAAGCTTTTTAGGGCTTGTTTTCATTTCTGTCAAATGCACAAACTCAAAAGGAGCAATAAGTAAGACTTTTACTGCCCTCTAGCACAAACGTATCATAATCTACAGTATCTGCAGGGGGTTGATCAATACCAATGACTCACTTGGCTGTACTTTCTGTTGGCATGACAGGACGACAAGACGGGACGGGACAGCCAGCCACACACAGAGAGAGACAGACAGACAGACAGACAGCCAGCCAGCCACACACCGAGAGAGACAGACAGACAGACAGACAGACAGACAGACACACACCTGCCATGTGCTCCAGCTCCTGAGTCACTCCCTGCATGAAGGAGTGGAGGTGGTCTGAAGACAGACTGTCCCACAGCCACTCGAGTGCCCAGACATTCCTCTGGAAGACAGAAGACAAAGTTTATCGGTTAAAAGGTTTCGCTCGTTTTCCTCATTTCAGTATTTTCACTCCTCCAGATATAGCCACAAGGCATTTCGTCAAGTGAATTTTATGAATAGCATTGTCCTGCTAATTTCAAAGTTTTAGGCAGCTAATCATTTTTAGGTCATTTCTAAGATATTTCAACGACAAACATTATCCCTAGAAAACTTTAGGACGTGATAGTTTGATATAAAAGTGTCACAACCCTTGTTAGAGTGTACTTAGACGCTATTAATCCTTTAGTTGCAACTCAAAGTAACATTAAGTGTTCAAACAGGTAATATGTTCATGATTGCCGGAGCATTCAAAGGCAGATCGATGTCCTTGTGAGTTTGAAAATATTTAGTTTTTACCAGTATATTATCATTTCAAACACTAGAGGTTTTTGTCAGCTGCTCTCCCTCCTTACTGCAAGTCCTCTCCTCGTTTCGTTATTGATTGTTCGTTAAATTAGTGAGAGAGCAGAGCGGGGCATGAAAGACTATTGACATTCAGCCATTTGGACTCAAACAGGATGTGATATCTGAGACACAAAAGGAAAGGGAGGCTACCTCAAAAGTGTTGAGAACAGGGAGCGCTGGGCTTAGGGGGGCGTCCATGACACGTAAAGCCAGAGCCCCTGTTACCAATAGCAACAACGACTGGTCTGGGTACACCTGTAAAACACACACACACACACTTCAACAGTTACCATACCCACCCATGACATTCATGAATGTGTATTCTTGTGTACATGTATACACACATCGTGAAAGAATCGTGGGATCTGTATGCTGGACCCTTGCTGGTTCAGCAGTGTTGCCCTGACAATGTCCTTTGCCACCTAAAAGAAGAAAAATTAGAGGTAGAAAACAAATACACAAAATAAACAAAGTAGAAAAAATATAGATGGGAAAACTATCAAAGAAAACGGGATGTTATTTGTAAGACATACATACATGTAGAAACGCAGCGGCGGGTTCTGGTGGAGGCGTGGCTGAATCACGAGGTGTGTTGACTACGGTGAGTAAATGGGTCCAACACTGAGACTGGATGAAAAAAAAAAAAAAAGTCCTCATAAGTTTGGTCATCAGAACCTGTAAAACTCAACGGCGCCAAGTGTCGCAGGACTTACGTCGGCGTAGACGGCGGGACAGCATCTCTGAGCCCTGAGAGCAAACTTCACCAGCTCAACGCGCTTCAGTGGCACGGCAGCTAGGTAGACGGGGAGGAGACGAGGAGGGAGTCCGGCCTTCTTGGCACAAATCATGCTACGTGGTGCGTTTTATCTGTGTACAATATCTGTGTCTGACCTTCAATTGGCTCCCACGTCGCGTCGGGAAAGACGAGCCCCGCTGGTTGACCGATCGTTACCGTGGGTGCGGTTGCCGTTACAAAGATGCGGAGATAGAGGTGGAACAGGTACGGGGAGAGGCGGGAGGCGGGGCCGCTCGGCGAGGGGAAGAAGCCCGACAGAGCGGCGGTGAAGTCGCCCGCCTTGTACAGGAAGAGAGGACGGAGGTCTCGCAGCTCCTGGAAACTGGACACCAAAGTCACCAGCATGACGTCACATATCCGCACGTTTAACAGCGTCGTGGTTTCATCTCTACTTCAGAGGACTGGGCCTGTGTTTCATGTGATGAATGACCAGCATTGTGGCGCCGCTTCATGTCCCATGTTATTTGAATACACATTTTAGCACCGTACATCCAATGTCAGTGCTAGCTTTATTCATGCACGCACACGCACACGCGCACACACGCACACGCACACACACACACACACACGGTAACTTGGAATCAGAGTTTTTGTATTAGTGGGACTTTGCTGGTTTCAGTCCTCTGCAGAAAACATAACGTGGAATATAGCCTTCAGTGACATTTGGCCTCCGACCCTCAAACGGTGCTCTGAAACCTCACCCGGTGAATAATGAAACAAAAACTGAGCATTTAAAATGTCAGCTGCTGCTTCGGGGGAAAGGAGCGCGTCATCTCATCTATAATTGACTGATATCTCACATGTGAATAATTCAACAAGCGTGTGCATCTTCGCTCCATTTGGTTTCACTTTCTTGAGCTGGTTTTCCAGGTGTTTACTTAGTTTCACACAACATTCATTTGTTAAAAGTCGAGTGCTTCCAAGTTTGACCAGTTCATATTTTAGCAACAAGCAAAAAATAAATAAATCTTATCATGGTTGTCTTCATAGTAACATCCTGTACATGGAAATATTAACTGTGTAGGAAAGTCATTTTGTTTTGTTTGTCTATTTATTTTGCTCTGAGAACTGATCCCAAGACAGAATGAAACACCAACTATACAACGAGAGACTTTGTCCTGAAAAAAACCCTCAAAGTACACTATGAAAGTATTTGTTATGTATCCCAGAGACTCACAGTTTGCAATCGTCAGTCTGAACCACTCGTAGGTAGCGGCACAGCTCTCGGTATCTGCAAACACACAGAAGCGATACATGGGTACTTTATGGTGCTATTACCGACGGTAGGGTGTGTGTACATGTGAAAGAGTGTGTATCCACCATGTACCTGCGTTGCCACTGTAGTCGCTCCGTCCTCAGCAGGACCACAGAAACCGGTTCAACCAGGAGGTCCTTCTTGCCTCTGCCCTTGCGGACCCCCGTCACGTTCTGCCCCTTCAGCACAGACACCAGCAGCACGTCATCCCAGGGACGCACACACAGGCTACGGCACACAGACAGAAGACTAGACTAGAATACACAAACAAGGTGTGAAGGCAACAACATGCGCCCTCACACACGAAACAGGAAAACACACATCTTGGTACTTCCTAGTGACAAACATTCAGTCCCTAACCTTAAACTCGCCACATAAAGAAGTAAGGGCTGGCCAAAAATGTCCGCACTCTGAAGGTCTAAACTTCAAAGTGGTTCTCACAAGGACAGAAGTATCACGCACACACACACACACACACACACCTGTTCCTCATGCTCCTCAGCATGGGAGGCACATGGAGTCTCTGGTAGAAATCTTTAAGTTTGTGGATAAACTCGGTGGTAAAATCAGCCATCACCATCTGTTTCTGTACTGATGCTATTAGCCTGGAAACACACACAGATTTATTTGTGTGTGTAACAATCACAACATAGTATGGAGTATTGTGTTCTTGTGTGCGTGTACCTTTGCAGCAGTGTCACTTTGGCCTCATTGGCATTTGCCATAGGAGACTCAGACATCACAATCCTGTGGAGAAAAACACAAACAGGACATGTAGAGCTGATTTTGTGCAAATCGGTATCCAAAGCCCTCGATAGTCCTTGTAGTGCAAAGTAGACTGAATAACATGCTAGTAGTTTAGCAGCTTCAGTCAACTTTGTTCTGCAAAATCAGTTTTACATTACAAGAAAAGAATACAAAGAAAATTTGGGTCTACAAAGAAAACCACTTATCTAGAACAGATAACTCCACTGTGTGTGTGTGTGTGTGTGTGTGTGTGTGTGTGTGTGTGTGTGTGTGTGTGTGTGTGTGTGTACCCTGAGGGTTGGTAGTGTACAATGAGGTCTTGGGCAGCTCCTAGTCTCATGATGGCAGCAGCTCTGTCTTCCTGTTTATCTGCCTTGCTCAGGAACGATGATACACACTCATACACCCGCGTGTAGCTGCAAACAAGCAAACATCTAAAAGCTCAACAGCCACTTCTTCTTGCATGTATTCATCTCAATGCTTTGGATGTTCAGTCCCCATCAGCATTACGGGCTGCTCTCTCCCGCCCGTCACTCACTCGTGGACCAGGCCTCGCTGGTTGGACTGGCTCGGCCCGTATTCCTGCACCGTCTTTCCCTTCACGAAGGCAGAGAACTCAGCAGCAAGCTCTGCTCTGAAGCTCTGGAGCATCGTTTCTAGACAAGCGAAAGAGACATTGAAAAACACTGAAGAGAGACATCGCCGATTGCAGTAATACTCGTAAGTGCTGTATGATTTCATATGTGAGCCACTGAAGGAATGTAAGCAGGTAGCCTATGTCTGGAGTCCCGGTCTGATTCTGTGGGTGTGGACATGATGCCTATGGGTGATGCGTGGTCTATGCATGTGTCTCATTGTGTGTGTGTGCGCTCATACCTGCATGTCGGAGGTGAGCGTCTATCTCGCACAGTGTGAGGTTGAACGTCTTCAGGTATCCCAGCACCACACTGTTTCTCAGGCTGCTCCAGAACTCACTCCTCTTGTGGCTGTTGCAGTGGCACACACCTGTCTTACGCCACTCCACACACTGACAGAGAGACAGATGTGAACATCTGGTGACACTTCTTAAATGTTGTTATAATAATAATAATAATAATAATAATAAAAAAGCAAAATTTGCTAGATCTGGGGCCCGTTCCAGAAAGCGGGTTTGTTAACCCTGAGATGAGGGAAACTCTGGGTTTTCCGTTCCAGAAAGAGAGGTAACTCAAACTCTGATTCAGTTACCATGGTAACTGACTCTGTGAACCTAACCTGCTCGCTGGCAGGTTTTCTTGAACAAACCCTGACTTTCTCCCTGTCTCCTCCCTCTGCTGAACCTGAAGCAGCTGTCGGACATGGCGTGTCCTTTCCTCGTAACCCGATCGATATTCAAGCGGAAGTAATTCACATAGCCTCACGTCGGGAGAGGATTTTGAGACCCCGATTAGATGTTCTATGTCCAGGATGGAAGAGCTGTCCGAGATATAATATGCCGTTTACAGTTCACGGATTAAGCTACCACCACCCCGAGCAGTCAAATAAAGACACCTTTCATTTGGTCTTCTTTATTTCCTACAAATACAAAAGCAACAGTTAGTATTTTATATTGTTCCAACAGCACATTTCACCTGTGACCATGCACCCACCTCTAACTTATGTTCCAGTAATTACATTTCTATATCTGCCTTTCTAATTTGCCGCCCCAAGTACACCATTTGAAGTATGTCTGGCCCAGACAGCTCAGTTAGTAGAGCATTAGACTCTCAGGGTTGTGGGTTCGATCCCCACATAGTGTTAACTATCACCTTTGTAAGTCGCTTTGGATAAAAGCGTCTGCTAAATGACTCTATTGTAATGTTTTTATATTTCATTTTCAGCTGCTGCCAAGAGCGCTTTGCGCCCGTGGGATTGCACCTAAATGAAAATATTTTTTTCCAATACTATTCCACCATTATAAGAAAGTGTGGTTAAATGTTAAATGAGTACACTACTGCATTCAAACGTACGCATTGACTCGGGCAGCGATTCTCTCCCACGCCAATTCCCTCTGCTTTGCCGCTGCAGCGGTGTTGCTCTTCTTTTTAAAGATTGGTTCATACTCCCCATAAGCATTTAATAACAGTTCTAACTCCAGTAGGGTGAAGTACGCCGATCTTTGCTTGCTGGTTGCCATGCTGAATCGTAGTATCGGGCCTCCATTGATGATGGCTTTTTATTGTCGTCGCACGCGCTTAACTCAAGGTGAACATACTCAAAGTTGATTGAACTAACTCAAATCAGCCGTTCTGGAACCGAAAACTCAGACTTGGCCATCTTGGAATGAATCAACTCAGAGTGCAGGGTTAGACTCAGAGTTTGCTGAACCTGCTTCTTGGAACAGGCCCCTGGAAATAAAAAATAGCAGTAGCCTGTTAGATAAACAATCCTAGGAAGGTTTTCTAATTTTTGTTTTTCATCTGACAGCTCCATAATGCAAGAAGAATTTCCTTCCTAATGAATCACCGTCATCATTTTTTGGACTTCATACGTTCTCAGTATTTGCACTATATTTTGAGTACTTGTGGGTGCACATTGACATAAGTACTAGTATGAGTTATTGAAAAGGTTGTTCAATTCTCAATTCTGTACAAATTTGCACAAAACAATCCTGTTGTAAAGTTGTAAAGCAGTTGATAGAGAGTGGGCAAATACATATTTACAGTTCTTTACATCACTGATACCAAGTTTGAGTTTGATCTAGGGTTGAGATAGATTTCAGGGTACAACTACCACACACACACTCATGACAACATACCGATGATGCTAGTTTGTCACAGACATAGCAGAAGCACTGGTCACAAATAAGATGGTTACTTGCCACTGGGGCACTGGTCTCGCCATCTGTAGCCCTGAGGAGGACAGAAAAGAGACAGTGTGGTTACTTGAAGTACTGGGATGAACAGGGGACACTGATCAATACATCACAAAGTGTGTGTGTTGACTCACGTGAAAGGATGTAGGGGGCAATCGTATCGTGCATGAGGCAGCACCTCAGCACGCCGGGAGAAGGTGACGACCAGGTCTTCATCCAACACAATGGGATGTATTAATGCACTGTCTAAAGACACACACACACACACACACACACACACACACACACACACACACACACACACACACACACACGTTCTGTAACCACGAAGAATCAAAGTACACACACACCAGCAGATATAGATAAACACTACTGTTACCACTCTTCTTCACTTCCTCCACATCATCCACAATGAGAACCGAGGGCTCACTGCACAATAGGCTGCATGATTCGTCATATTCAGAGTCATCATCTTCACTGAGGATGATTATTACTCCCTCATCCATGGTCATACAGATCAGCGTTGGCTAGCACAAAAAAAGAAAGAATGAAACAGTCATCAAAACACACTGAGTTCGTGTTCAACTGGAAATCTACGGCAACCACAAGCCCTGGGTGTCATTTCTATGATTTTAGTCAGTTTGGCTTGGATTTCTGAATATGAGCAAATCTATCTAGGAAACACTACCCTGACCCTTCCTCTTCTGCAAACACTACCCTGACCCTTCCTCTTCTAGAAACACTACCCTGACCCTTCCTCTTCTGCAAACACTACCCTGACCCTTCCTCTTCTAGAAACACTACCCTGACCCTTCCTCTTCAAGAAACACTACCCTGACCCTTCCTCTTCAAGAAACACTACCCTGACCCTTCCTCTTCTAGAAACACTACCCTGACCCTTCCTCTTCAGGAAACACTACCCTGACCCTTCCTCTTCAGGAAACACTACCCTGACCCTTCCTCTTAGCACTTGCTTATATATGCTTCACTTATTTGTTTAAATAAAAAGTAGGTAGCTAACTTATTGCACTTTTACCTTAGCACCGGTTATGCTCTTAGAGGCTTGTTGCGGAAGGAAATGCACTTTCTGGTGACTTGTAGTTCTCTTGCCCAGGTTCTGGATTCGGTTTTGGGGTGGTTTTACCTTTCTTTCTTAATTTTTACATTTAATTACGAAACTAGCTGCATTATTTACTAACTTCAAACAATGACGTGACGTGTCCTGACCAGCTAAGTCACATTATTTTTCTTAATTAACTGTAAACAACAGTTGGACAGGAAAGCGTAACGTTAGACCAGTAAAACAACAGTCGGGGATTGCCTTAACAGCAACAGCGTAAACACTTTATTCTTTATCATGAAACCTATTGACGTAAGGTAACTAAGGCTGCGTGAAGATACTTGTATGCCTTAAAGTTTGAGTGTGACAAATTTCTCTTACCTTTAACAGTACGTCTCGCCCAAATATTTATTCAGCGTATTTCGCGCCTCGCGCTATCAAACCAGACCGGAAGTGGCGTTTACTGCGGTCTACTTCCTTTTCCGCTTCTTTTTCTTCTTCGTCTTGGAGTGCAGCCATTTGCGGTGCATTACCGCCACCACCTGGCGACAGATGGATGTGATCTAGATCCTTTAGTTTGTACAGTTCCTTGTAGGAATTTCGATATGTCAGCATGTAAAAAAATGATTTAAAGTTCATATTTTTAATTCCTTTAAGTTAAGACACTTTGTCTGTTTTCTCCAGACAATCTTAAACACAAGAACAGCAATGTAGGCTACAATGTGACCGTATTCAGGACACCTGTAGCATCTAAGCAGAGATCCCACACATGGTCTCACTCTTAACTGAGAATATACGTGACAAAGTACAACTTTCAGCCAACTCTTCCTCAAAGTACATAACAGTAACTGATTACATTTGCACTGTGATTTAATTTTTTTATTTAATTCTTTTTTTTTTTTTAAATGTCTTTATAAAATGTCTTTGAATGCCTCATGTAAAGCACTTTGAACTGCCTTGTGTATGAAAACCGCTGTACAAATACACTTGCCTTGCCTACATTTACATTTCAGGCTCTGTTACCCAGAGCAGCTTAACAGTGAGTGAAGCATTAAGTTTTAATTCCTAGATCACCAAATTTACAAGCACCCAATAAGGCTAAAGTGCCTTGAGAATACAAATTCTTTATATCTCCCATCCTCCTCTGTGCCGCAGTTGGCTTAATCCATCCTTCTGTCCTCATTATTTTCACCACACTCATTGTTGGCATGATCGTTTAGTTTCCTCACGTCCCTTTGACTAATCCTTGGAGCGCTTCCTAGACTGTTTTCTTTTATTTCCTCATTTCCATTATTATGACAAGGGTCCACTGAAGTAAATCTAAATCCACTATTGTGGCTTCAAAGTAAAGTGCAGTGCCGTAGACAACCATGATGATGAAGAGTTCTGCACTCAAACACAAACTTTCATATAATTTACTTTTTTTATTACCATTTTAATAACAAATCCCTTCCAGTCATAAACACACTTACAATAAGTTATTTAGCATCCAGGTTGTTGATAAGAAGCCACAAGGTCCATGAGGCAGAGACAGAAGTCCGTCCAGCATTACAGAGCTTAAGCAAGGTAGCAAGCAAGGTACCAAGGGCAGAAATAGATTATAAAAGGGTAGGATATGGTTTGTATGTTACAATACGGAGGCGTTGCTGCCCTCCTTGTCCCTCTTGTGAGAATAGTATCTCCTCGCTGCTGCTCTCTGGTTCCTCTGGGCCTCACCCAGTCCATCAGCAGCATCAGTCTCCTGTACAGCCCGGTCTGTCTCAGCCTGTGGCTCTGCCTGCTCGTCCTCTGTGCCCTGGGCAGGCATGGCTCTCAACCACTGCTGGTAGTAACCACGGAAACCATCGACTTGAACAAGATAGTTGTTTCTGGACTTGTACTGGGATTGGGAGAGGGATAACAGGGAAAGGCATGAAAGAGAAGAAAGAGAAAGGGACAAAAACATGAGGGTAGCAGAAGAGAGGTGAGTGGGGGATGTGGAGAAAGTGACACACAATCATGAAACTGTTTATCTGCTACTGAAGAAAATCTAAGACTGTTGAAGCACATCTTTATTCCATTTCAAAGGGGCCATCCCTAAGCCAACTCCCTGCTCAGGCACCGGTTTAGTTACCTGATGGGACTCTACTGTGCATTGACAGGCAAGTTAACCAACTTTGGAACTTCCTGCAAAGTGGTCACGTTCTTCCTCTTCTACACTTATAGCCAATTAATACTGCCTTTGCACCAATAATGCTAACGTTTGCGGTAACGTTAGCTGGCTAGCAAATGTGACATCTGTGTCTTCCGTGGGCTCCATGCTATACATGTTTTTAACTAAGAAACTTTGCCATTGACATTTGAACATATTAAAACCCTACAGTGTGGCAGTGATCAAAATCAACACCTACTGATCAGGAAGTACACTTAAAACATGGCAGATCTTTCCATACCCTACCAGGGTTCCTGCACAGGTACCTACTGGTCAGTTGGAACGAAAGGTAAGACACACAACACACACATGCGCTCACCTTGTCATAGTTGGGTGGGTATTGTGCAGCAAACTGCAGCTGTCTGATGATGATCTCATTAGGCCACACCCCCAGGTCAGCCATGCTCTTAAGTATCGTCTTAAGGTAGATGTAATCCAGCCTCCGAACTGCTCGGCCAATTAGAGCAGAGAACACCTGGACATTGGGCCTCAGTCCCGCCTCCTGCAGGAAACATAAGAGCCAGGCACATAAAGATGAGTGACACAAGCTAATAACTACTTCCACCATTTTTACTACTACTACTACCACTACCATCCAGGCTTCTTGGTTCATCTAACAGTGTTCATCTACCCAGGATTAGCACTAGTGACTTTCAGGATGTGTGTCATCACCTCCATATCTTTCAGCAACTGTAGAGCATCGTTCTGTCTCTCACAGCCCAGTGCAAGGCTGCCATACGTCTGTACATCCACATTTACGTTTCGCTGTCGCATCACCCGCACCACAGCCTAGAACGAGAAAGGAGCATGCAAAAATGAGCGCACACACACACACACACACAAAACTGTGAACAAGGATCCTATAATTGTGTGTGTGCGTACCTTTGCCCCATCCAGGTCACCAGCTCTGGCTGCCCGGCGAATCACAGAGTTGAAGAATGCTACATCAAGCTTCACTTTGTACTGTTTGGCGACCTGCAGAAGCATCTGCAGAGATTGGCTGCCTGGTTCCATTGTATCGGCCAATAGGGTGAGGGTTTTGAGGTCTGGACAGAGTCTGTTGACTGCCATCATCTCCAGAAAGCCTTTGGCCCCTCCTATCAGGGCTAGCTTATCAGATGCCCCATTCACAGTGCCGAGGGAGACCACACCTCCCCCTTTCCCCACAAACAGGTCCAGTAGGTTCGGGGGCTCAGAACCAGCCTCTACCACACAAGGTAGGGAGACAGTTGGTCTTTCCCCGACTAGTACCAAATGGGTCGAGTCTTGTCTGCTGCAGGGCTCCTCTTCTGCTCCTGTGACAGCCACGCTGTCTCCCTTGTCATTGCTTTCAGGACCACAGAGGCTGTTGTCTTGGTGACCGGGTCTGTTGCTGTGCGGACCAGGCTGGATAAACAACTGTCTCTCCAGGAGGTCAATGTCTATCGGATCCCTGCATCCCGACTGTGGCTTGGCGTTTGCCACGTCTTCTCTACCTTTCTGACAACGCCCATCGGGCCTAAGCAAAAGGTCTGTGGCCAAGGTGGGATCACCAATCCCACAATCCCTAGCAGTTCGCAAGAGCAGGTTGTAGTTCTTAGAGTCTGGGCGAATCCCTGACCTCAGCATCTGGCGCCAAACCTAAAACAAACACACAAATAGACTCAATATTACTCAATAAACAGATCTAGTTAGGTGCAAGTCAGTATATATTTACCTGTAGGGCCAGTCTGAATCCTGTTGCTTTGTCCTTCAGACAGCCCATCAGCAGGTAGTGAAATGTCTCCTGAGTTACAGCATGGCCATTCTGCAGCATCTCCTACACACAAACACACACGTGTGAAAAAACAACTCCTCAATGCACCAACTCTCCATACCAAGTACATGCACACACACACAGACACACACAGACACACACACACATCATACCCTGAGTGTGTGAATACAGGCTTGAAGGTGATTGGTGATGGCGTGTGTCTTGAGAAGGGCGTGGTATGTGATGCTACTGAGAGGGTAGTTTTTGCGACGGAGTTCTTGCTCCAAGTGCAACGCTTGCTGAAGACCCCCTTGTTTCCACGGTGACTCGGCACAGGCGTTGAACAGCGCAGTGTACGTGGCGTCCGTGGCAACGAGGCCTCGCTTCTTCATCTGGAAGACGCACACAATTACACGACTTGAGGTGTGTTCATAGCAAAAAGGTTTACATATGGAAAATGTGTATATGCGAGTATCCATACGTCGTTGTAGAGCTTGAAGGCCTTTTTGAGGTGTCCAGCGCGACCACAACCTCCTATCAGAACAGTGTAGTTGTATTCTTCCGGTGGCAGCCTCTCTCCTTTCAGCATGTCTCTTCCGAACAGATCTAAAGCCTCCTGGAGCTGTGTGAGAGCAAGGGAAAAAGTAAACAAAATAAAAGATAGTGACGGAGGAGGACGGTGAGAATGGTGTTAGCATCGCATAAGTTGCAGGACTAAAATGCCCTTTGTGGTCCTCAAGTGCATATTTAGAAACATTTTATTTCACACTGATTCTGGTTGAAATCTACCAAACAACTTCAAAACAAATAAAAACTCTCTCAAAAATATGATAGTTATCTGAGACGAACTGGAACAAGCAGGAATACAATTTGGCTTGGTTTTCCTGTGCAGACTAAAACAAAATGATCAGGGGACTACTGGTGAGAGTTTGGTTATGACAGCTGATTAGCTTTATCAGGGTAGCGCCCAAAACCCATGAACCAGTAAATGAAGGTATGGAGGTGTGTTTTGTTTTGTGGATGGGTAAACATAGGAGGTTTGTCACAGATGGACTAAAGGTGGTGTGTGGGGGCAGGGGGGGGAGTGGAGAGGGGGGGCCCAGAGTCACCTCGTGCGCGAAGGGCACTGTCTACTATGACAGAGACAAACAGACAGACTCACCTTATTCTCCTTGATCAGTCTCTTGCACTGTAAGAAGTACCAGTAAGGCGTGTTTCTGCTCCGGGACCTGGCAGGTTTAACCGCGTCCTCCTCGTCCTCATGGTGTCGTAGATTCTGGATGTCTGGGCTGCTTTTACGGAACGACCTCCTGGAGGAAATGTCAGCGGACAGGGTACCGAAGTCCTCCCCGGGTGGGTCGCCGTCTACTGGCTCTGTCAGCGGGTCCACGTCTCCCCGGGAACCCGCTAGGAAGGACGCGGATCTGCTGACTGCCTTCACTTGAGCGTCGGTGGACAAGACGTGCGGCCACCGGGGAGGCTGTGTCAGTATCCCGAATGATCGGACGGCGGGCGACGTCTTTGCCGTGTAAACCAGGGACAATCTGGCAACATGGTCCGAGATTTTTCTGCCGTTTCGCAGGCACGAACAGGCGACACACGTTAACATCTTCTCTGACGTTACCCAGGCTAGCTAGCTAGCAGGTCGCTCACATGTCCTATGGTTTTTTTCTTCTTCTGGCGTTTTACGGCGGTTGGCAAACAGGTTTATGGTGCATTACCGCCACCATGTGGACTGAGTCGGTATGGCTATTGTTCCCCATTATTTATAAAAGTGGGTCTAACTAAATAGTGAAATAAAATAATTTAATGAGCCCTGTGTTGATTGTTCTTGTTTTTCTTCTTGGTGTTTAATGATCAATAATGAGTGTGTAGTTTCATGGTGAACTACTATATTTCTATAATTTCTTTTTTTTTGTTTATAAGAAGAAAACGAAATCGTGCCCTACTAAATTCCCACTGCTTGTCACATATCTCCAATATCCGTGTAACCTTTCACTCCCTTCCAATCTTTCCCTCTCTCAATATGCTCTACTTTTTCTTTACTACTACCTTCCTCAAATTTATCTGATGCACTCTTACCCATAAGAAATAAAGCTGAATTTAACCCTGCATGTCCAAATCTGAGTCGAGAGAGAATCGCCTCCTGTCTGCTGAACTCCCATTTAAGGCAGTAAAAAAAGCATTGGGATACAGCCAAGGTGTTTTTATGATGACAAGACCTGAATAGTAGATATCGATCATAACATTACAGAGCCAGCCTGCCTGGCACCCTGGGAGAAATAAAACAGGCCGTGATTTAGGGACATCTCAGTTAATAGTTGTTGGATTTCATTAGTGGCTAATCAAAACCAACACTGACTAAGAATTGGATTGGCTACAGCTGATCGACTACAAGCTTGATCGATTAGTACGCATGTCGAGTTGCTGCTCGCGAACCGCTGCCCACACCTGGTCATGCAGTAGGTCATTTTTTCCTGCTAAGTGAAAAAAGTAAACACAGTCAGGTAGAGAAGAGCGTGATTCGCGTAAAAGAACTGCAGTTGTGACATTCAAGCTAAAAACAAATAGGAAGAAGACTTCCTGGATAAAAGCTTTACAGTTATGGAGCGCGGATCTGAAGCTCCGCCCACAGCCGCCTCTCCCTCTCTGGTAAGTGTGTGTGTGTGTGTGTGTGTGTGTGTGTGTGTGTTACAGTCACAGTCACCTCTTACATCTTTTAGAGTTGATAGTTTTAGGGGGTGGGACTAACTTTTCTCTCTTCTTCATGTTTAATAGTAAATACTCCAATAAAAGACCCTTTTATTTTTTGGGGTGAATTTATACAGTGTATTATATCACAATATGTCACAGAGCAGCACGATACACACACTACATACACACTATATGTGTTATAGGTCCAAGGCTTCGAACAAGACCAGCTACTGCCGTCCTCCTGTCCTGAGTCCAGCACCTCACCACTTCCTGGTACAGAGTGCACACACCCAGAGCCAAGACATGTACCAACGCCATACAAGACTGTACAAACCAGAGATTTATGTACGTATAAACATTCTACATATACAACATTACTGATAAAATTGTTTGTTTCTGCTGTGAAATTAGCAGATGTTTCGCCGCCAGCAGAACCCAAGACCAGAGCCGACTTCTTGCAATGTAAGTAATTTTGAAGCAGTACACAGTCTCCAACTACTGACCCTTCTCCACAAATCCACAGCGACAGCGAAAGAAACAGAAAGAAGCGGTGACATAGTGTCATGTGACATGTGAATTGGAGCGGCTCGGAGCTCCATTTTTTTTAGGATTTGTCTCAAACACACAGTGGAGAACAGTGTATCATGCAGGCAGGCACAGGATTTGTGATTCAAGACTTTATCCAAGTTGTTTTAGCAAACTCCTCCATTGGCTTTAGCTGTGTAAGTGAGGGAGAGATCTGTCATTCTTCAGATCCATCTGTTTATTTTTCTAACTTGGTCTCCGCTCTACTCCTCTCCCAGATTCCTGTCAGCTCAGACTGGACTCAAACACAGCATACAGAGAACTGCTGCTGTCAGAGGGGAACAGAAAGGTGGAGCATATGAATGTGGTCCAGACGTACCCCGACCACCCGGGCAGATTCTCTCACCTTTATCAGGTGCTGTGTGAAGAGGGTCTGTCTGGGCGCTGCTATTGGGAGGTGGAGTGGAAAGGGTCGATTGAGATAGCAGTCTCGTATAAAGACATCGGCAGAACAGCCTATTACCACGAATGTGCGTTCGGATGCAATGACAAGTCCTGGAGTTTAGACCTAGACAGAAATGGTAACTGTTTCAGACACAATGACGTTGAGACTCCAGTAGCAGACCCTCAGTCCTCCAGAGTGGGCGTGTACCTGGATCACTCGGCAGGTACTCTGTCCTTCTACAGCGTCGCCGACACGATGATTCTTCTCCACCGAGTTCAGACCACTTTCACTCAGCCTCTCCACCCTGGGCTTTGGGTTGCAGAAGGTGCTGAGCTGTGTGCGCTGGAGTAGAGGTGACCCTGTAAGCGTCCGTTGGTTGTCATGTCTTAAGGCGTTGATTCATTTTATGGCAGTGGAGGTGGGCGTTATCGTTTCAGCAGGAGTGAGAGTAGGTAAATGGGACAAAACGTTAACACACGTAATAGATAAAAAAGGACAATAAGGTTTTGATTCTGAGGAGTCATCAGCTCCTATTCTCAACATACAGCTGATTACTAGCGGCTTCTTCATGACCCAAAGCTAAAAAGTCTAAATGTTGATGCCCAAAATTATGCTGCTTTAATTCTGTTATTCTATTATATTCTTGATAAAAAAAAAAAAGCAAGTACTGTATCTCGAAAGAATAAGTTAATTTTACATTTTTAATCAAGAGTTGAAAGTGAATCAGTTTTGAGTGTTTTCTGCTGAAGATGTTTCAGATTTGTAGTAAAAAGTAAAAAACCAATAACTTTTTAATCAAAGTTGATTTGTTGTTTGTTGGATTTTAATTCTGATAAAGGAAAACTTTGATTTGTATCTAATTTGTTTCTGAAAAGTACCAAGTCATTGGTTCCTTATGTTTTATTTGCAGTGTAATTAAACTCATCAACTCACCTGTGACAGGTCGCAAATACCCACATAGTATAAATGAACTAAGAGTGATAACAGTCTGTTCTGCCTCCCTGGTCATCTGTAAAAACGATGTCTGAGGATGTCAGAAAACTATTAGCACCAAACAAAACCGTTCATCTCTAGAGACCTTGGTATTCTTGTTTCCACAATTCGCAATGTTAGAAGTTTGTTGCTCGTGGAATTAAGAATCTCCCAGGATGAGGTGAGAAGAGGATAATTGATCTTGGATGATCTCTCGAAGGTCGGTGCGAAAAAACACCTTGCATGACATCCATAGATCTCCAGGCTGAGGTCTGGGGTAATGGTTTCAGCCAATACCATACACCAGACACTTAACCAAGAAGGGTATTACAGTCGGACTGTATTAATCAATCAATCAATCAATCGATCGATCAAACTTTATTTATACAGCACATTCCGTACAGTAAGATGCAATGCAATTTGATTAACATCAGATAAAAACCTGCACAGATTCAAAGTAGGTCAAATCTACTGGACAGGTGTTCGTCTGACATGCTTGAAGGGTCGAAATAAATAAATGTGATTGAGATAAAGCAGGTTTTAAAAGTGGCGTCTCAGGACTCCCAAGCATCCTTACTGTCCAAAACAGCAGAAGGTCGCCATTGCTCCTCCCACCCTCTAAACCAAGAGTTGGAGGTTATGGAGGTTTGATGACAGAGGACGAGGAACTAATCACTACAGACTCTTTTATAACAGAACTATCATGTTTACTATGAGCCGTACTGACACTGTAACTGTATACTTTGTTTTTTGTGGAATTGCTGAGTTGACTGTGTGACTTGACTGATGATCACATCTGGATGTGTTTTTTAGTTTTCTAATCCAATCTAAACTTTAGGAGGAGACATTCATTCATTACTGGACCACCATCTCCTTTATATCAGCATCAGAATCCATCTGAGGTTCAATTTTCACTCAGGAATATGAGAGCATTCATTTACCTATGTGCATTTAGCTTTGGCAGAGTACATGTACTAGAAATTACTGCAAATTCAGCAGAATTTTTAACTAGTACTAATCTATAGGAGCATTTCTTTACTAAGTGGTTGTGTAG
The DNA here is from genome assembly GCA_034670405.1 of Hoplostethus atlanticus. Classification (NCBI taxonomy): domain Eukaryota; kingdom Metazoa; phylum Chordata; class Actinopteri; order Trachichthyiformes; family Trachichthyidae; genus Hoplostethus; species Hoplostethus atlanticus. The sequence continues at coordinate 126,937 of JAXDDX010000112.1, read as the reverse complement.
TCCCTGTCGCTGACACAAAATGATTGACTGGCATGTATATGTATTGGTAAATAAAACGTTTTATATTATATTGCGACATGAATAGACATATTGTAGACAGGTGTTAATAATAATTTATATGGAGTTTATTACAACATCTCGTCTGATTCAGGTAAAAAGTTTTAAAACATGTAGAATGTTTTATTTTTTTGGCACTTATTTTCAGTGCATTTCCAAGCAGCAGGGCAACAGTCCTTCAACTGGAGATCCTGGGGTCACGCCCCCGTCACAGTAAGCCCTGCTCAAACGTCCTTAAGCACAACACTGAATTCTACCAGCTCCAGGGGCTCTGGTCTGCAGCTGACCCTGACCTCTGACCTCCCTGTGGAGAGCGAAGAGTTTCCCTTGGACGAACAGTATCACGAAATAAATGAACGTTCATTTGTTACGTACAGCTGTAGAACCAGCCTGAGACAGTGGGTGGCGTAACAGATCACACAATCATAATTAATCAAGAAGAAAACCAGTCAAACAACTTCAGCCAGATTCAATTGAGAGTTCTCTTTTCCGGTAGCAGTCCAACACGCCGGCGGCTAAGCACCAGTCACATTCAGAACCTCTGGCTGTCACCATGGCGATGAATGCGGAGCTTGGGCTACATGGCTCTGGAACAAGGTTATCCGATCCAGCAGTGTCAGGGGGATATCTCTGATGACCAACGTCAGGTCTTCATGCTGTAATGGATAGATGACCACACTTAGGGCCGACCGCTCAGCTGAAAATCTAAGAGAGAGAGAGAAAGAGAGAGAGAGCACAAGATGAATGAGGAGTTGGAGATGTCTGTCAACTTAAAAATGTTGGATGCATCCCCCCCCCCCCCCCAAACACACACACACCAACACTGACCTGTCCAGCAATGCTTTCTGCAGTACACGACAACCCACCAAGGTCCCGCCCATGAACATGTGGCACATGACGACACTGCGGCAACGCTCCATGAAGGTCTCTGTGGCCAACGGGTCAAAGGTTCCACTGCGCGAGATGAGGCAGATGCGTTGCAGACGAGAACAACACGACAAGGCCTCAAAGAACGCTGCGTTGGCGTTCAGGTAGGGCTGCTCTACTACACACACACACACACACACACACACACACACACACACACAAGGTTAAACATAAGTTGAAAACAAACTCATTTGAACAAAGCTGTAAACTAGTTCCACAATGTAATAAGACTAACTAGTGTACAGGGACCCGTTTGGTCTGTGAGTAATCCAACTACAAGGTGGAAACAGAAAGCATGGTGCGCCTCTTGGGTAATTCCCCACGGATATGAGAAACATTGCCGCGTGACGCTAAATGATTGGAGTCATGAAGATAACTGATGGGTTTCCACTTGAAACAATACTTGGCTTTGCATTAAAACAGAGGCAGAGTGGTTGATAAATTCTACGTTATTAGAAAACCATGCCATGCATTCACCTGGTTCTTAGTCTACTCTCAAGCCAAACACACATCTGCAAAAAAAACTCATTTTGAAAAGAGGGAAAATCTAGTGACCAAAGGGACATAAAAACAATTATAACTGTACAATCTATTGGTTTGATTCATAAAGTGAATGAAGGCAATACATGAGTGTATTCTAACCTGAGTTCCTGTAGCTGTGTGCAGTGTGTAAGTGTGTCCAGCAAGGCAGGGGTGTAGTTCATGTTTTTTAAGGACCCCAAGTTGGCAAGGGATAATACCTGTAGGTCTTGGCACTGCTTGACTAGCTGTACCAGCCCAGTCCCCTTAAGGACCCCTGGGAGCCCAGCCAGGGTCAGACGACGCAATTGTGGCAAAGCCCCTAGTGCCGCTAAGTGCGTATCGCCGACTCCCCGAGCCCATGCACACATACCGCGAGGCTCCACACATGCGCGCGTGCAAGGCTCGAGTCGAGGCAGGGCAGAGATAAAACCCGGGCCGATGAGCTCTAAGGTCTCCAAAAGGGGGCAGCCGGCTAACAGCTGCGCTAGCCCCAAGGCGCTGTCCCTTGGCAAAGAAGGCTCTGTATCTGGCTTGTAATTCTGGAGCCCCACACGTGGAGTCTTCTTCAACCCCAGTAACAGGGAGGAGGGCGAAGTAGTGTGTGTCGAGATGTGGCGTGTATTTAAGCCATCTGACACGGCGCAGGCGGGCAGAGTGAGTGAGTGCAGGTGTCCGAGTTTGGCCAGGCCGGCACACAGATGTGTTTCCCCGCCTAGCCCAGATGTGTTTTCATGGTGATAGTGTGTGTGCATTAGGTTCAGGTGTTTGAGGTTTGAACAGAGAATTGCCAGCCGGCTCATTGTCCCAGCATGGAGCTGATCTTCTCCCCCACGTATCCCAGTGCACTCTGGGTAAGGGGTATGGCTTATCCCACTGAGGTTGAGGCTGATCAATTGTGTAACATCTTTGACACCACCCTCTAGCAGTGACTGGAAGACCTGTGCCCATAACGCTGGGCAACGGCTGAAGCTGAGGTGCTTGGGGCTGTTGCCCTGTAGGGCACGCTCTAGGGACAGGGAATCCAACCAGGAACGAGGAAGTTGCAAGGCCTCCAGGTCGCCATGGTGACCCAAACTCCGGGCCAGTGAGGTGGCAGCGGGCCAGTGGGCAGGGTTTGGGCCAGGAATTGACACAAGGAAGACTCGAAGATGTTCTGGAACATGAACGCTGAACACAGCTAGGTAGAGAAGGAGCAAGGTCTGGTTTACCTGAGAACATCAACACACAGATGCACTAATTACAGGTACGCAGATTGCACATATTATTGCAGTACATATCGCAGATATGAACAGATCACACCCATTACATTCACACATGAACACAAATTCACCTCTCCTGGGGCCAGTCTAGCAATGAACTCCTCTAGCTGTTGGTAATGTGGCACACTGCTCTGGCTCACCATCAACTGGCAACAAACACCAACACCCTCTCTGGTCACATCTGGGATGTCAAACTGCAGTGCCAACCTATGAGCAGAAACACACACACATATGTGCACACATACATACCCACAATCCCACCCACACCCACATGAAACAGTAAAACAGTTATGTACTCTGTCCCCAGGCAGATACCTCAATGTAAAACAACAAGACTGTAAATGCACACATTTGGGAATGGGATGGGAAATGCAATCAGTGTAGTGGGACTAAGCTCTACCAAGAGACCAGGTGCAGATCGGGGCTTCCTGGTCATTATGTGTAAATATCACTTTTACCATCTTAATGCATTTGGGTCCAATATGCTGAACAGAATCTCAGCTATCTGGTAGGCTCTCACCTGCGTAGTTGGGCACAGCAGGGTACCACGCCGTAACTGGGTGTCAGAAGTGTCTGTCTCAGCTCTGACAGGCGGCTCAGTGAATCAACTGCCTCCGAACTTAGTTGAGCAGAGTTGAAGCCTGGTGCCACATCAAAAGCAAGTGTTTTAAGGAGGGAGAGTGAGGAGAGGAGGCGGGAGAGACGAAGTGAAGTGAGGCGGCAGCCGGAGAGATCAAGGTGCGTCACTGCCCGGCAGCGAGCTAGATGCTCCATGGTGGAGCCAGAGAGCCAATAGCAGCCACTCAGGCTGAGAGACTGCACATGATTCGCTAGCTGCTTCAATATCGGCTGCAGAGACAGGTCATTGGCCTGGAGAGAAAGTGTCAAAATTAAAAGGCATAACAGAACCAACACAATTAAAAACTGAAAACATACTGACAGTTTCACAGACATTAAGTCAACCTAGATTTTGAACATTTTGATACCTCCACTAAAGCAAATTTAGTAAAGGACAATGTCTGTGAAACCTTTCCAATGAGTGCCAAAGATGGTGAGAGGTTTATGTTAACAGTATTACCGTATACTCCTCAGACAGACAGACGTGTGTAAGTAGGGTCTTGTCGTGGCAAAGCGTGTGTAACTTGCGGCAGGCGTGTGCCACATTTTGCAGCAGGTCACACACCGGAACATGGCGGAGGATGCACAGCAAGATCTCGTCGGACAAACCTGACATTCCCAAAGAGCCGGAGGCAGTCGCATCCTCGTCGCATACAGCCTGAAAGAGAGAAACATGTGCTGGTGTCCTTTCATACCATGCTTGGAGATGGGCTGCTACTAATCACAAATCCTTTGTATTGTGTGATTGAGGTTCAGCACAGTGACAGCCAAATACGTTTATATTGAGGCTCTAAAGACGGTGACAGCTCGTGAGAAATGTTTTTGATTCATGTCTTATATCTTATATGCATTTTTGTCTTGTGGAAAAGCACACATTACTTGTGAGTTACTTGATTAGAAAGGAACAACATGGATACTGCAAACATGTAATAAGACATATGCTGACACACCCAACTTGGCAGCAATGCACAAAAATATAGACGGTGTGTCAGTATCAGAAGCAGTAGTTGAAGTGATGAAAAGGGGAAAAGGGTCCACCGGCTAGCCGGGTAATGCCTGTCCACTCACCTGCAATCAATGACGTTACGTTAGAAAAGTAAAACCAGACCAAAACACCTTACCGCCCTATAGCATGGCGTTACTGTGTGCGCTGTGTACATGTATGATCGAAACCTGGTTGAATGAGTTCAGTGAAATTTAAGACAAGCCTAACTAGCTAACGTTAGCAAGTTTGGGGTTTGTTAGCGTTGTCAACTAATGATGTGTTGTCGAGGTTTTTAAAGCAACCTAACCTGTACAATTTGTCGATCCATGTCCTCGAGAATTCCTGGTATGATCGTACTCATGCTTATCAATATATTGACTGTCTAGCCAACGCTACAGGTATGACAGACCGGTTTCAGACTGGACTAGTCCGCTGGCTCCGCTGATGTCTGCTGCACAACATCGGACCCGTTTCAGAGACGGACACACTTCCTTATATGGCCAGGTTCTTTCATACACTGCTCAAAGAAATTAAGGGAACACTTAATCATCACAGTATAACACCAAGTCAATTAAACTTCTGGGATATCGATCTGTCCAGTTAGGATTGTGAATCAATTTCACCTGCTTTGGTGCAAATGAAAGTGACAACAGGTGGACAGGAGAGGCAACAGCAAGACAACCCCCAAAAAGGAAATGGTTTTGCAGGTGGTGGCCACAGACCATTTCTCTCTCCTTATCCTTCTTGACTGATTTTTCTCTAGTTTTGCATTTTCCAATCCAATCCAATCCAACTTTATTTATAAAGCACATTTAAAACAACACAGTTGACCAAAGTGCTGTACAATCAATCAATCGTAAAAACTTAAGAACACAATAAAACACAAGGACCAGTTTAAGAGACAGAATGACAGTAATATAAAAGCAACAAGACCAAACAAAAAGAAAAATGCAACTCTCATACTGAGTTAAAAACCAAGGAGTACAAATGTGTTTTGAGGCGAGATTTAAAAACAGACAATGTTGGGGCCAGCCTAACATGTAGAGGCAGCTCGTTCCAGAGTTTGGGGGCTACAACTGCAAAAGCGCGATCTCCCCTGAGCTTAAGCCTTGCCTTAGGCTGGGCTCACACCACAGGTTTTAAAATCCTAACCGATTTTGAAATCGGGTTGCATCACGCACGAGGAGAATCGTCACAGATGTTCTTCTCTCTAATCTCAAACACGCACAGACTACAAGATCTGAAAATAATGTTGCATCACACACTAGAGGATATTACTAAGATTATCGTGCCAGAGGGAGCCTGAATGCACCGCCTCACGTGATCTCACGGGGAAGTAAATGTAAACAAAATGTAGACTGACATGGTGAAACCGGTGCAACTTGCTTTACTAATGCTTTGCAGTGAGAAAGAATCACTGTTTCCCCTCAAATGCCCCTATATTGCAACACGTAAGGTAAAAGACGTTTCATTCATTCCCGCCCACATTAGGTAAAATAAAGCATAGACATAAAACGGGAAGAATATTTACATTTTAATCCAATCAAAGAGGACAGAATCAAATGCATAGTGTACATTGCAACCAATAAAATAGTTTCAATGCTGTGATGTGTGTTACCTTGTTTACAGTGAGCCGTTAAACTAGCTGAACTAACCTTAACTATCAATATTGCAAATATGCTTCTGCAAACATGTCAAAAGAACCAGTGCATCAGAAAGGAAAATACAGTCAAACAAAACTGAACTTCAACGTTAATAATGTTACATCCCTGACGTCCACAACTCCGTTAGAGCCTGGCCCTCCACTAGAACCAGCGCAGCGGCAGCCAGAAGAACCCCAAAGCAGCAGCCCTGTGCCCGCTGAGACTGTCAACCCGCCGGCATTGAACCAAAACAGGCTAGCGCTGGCTCCGACTGCCTGGAGGGTTGTTGTCGGGACATAGAGACGGGTAAAGCTGCACAGCTAATTGTAGACAAAAAGGAGACCGCTAGATCGTTTGGCCAAAGAGAAAGGTACTTTAATGCAAATTGGTACAAAAATAGAGAGCGGTTAATTCTTTGCTGCTGTCAAACAGTTTGTAACTTTCTCCAAATGTGGAGATGACGGCGTCCGCCAGCCTGTGGTGCAAGCAAGCTATAGTTACTCCGCAGAAGTTTGGTGCGAGTCTCCGGTCTATCTACCGCTACACATACACAGTCACACATACACTCTTTTTGGCCCCGGCACTTCTGAAATGAATCCGGCGCCCGTGCTTGGAAGACACATAATATAGGCAGTCGTGTTCTTGCCACATATCGACAAGCCTTTCCTCCATCTCAGCTGTCCAACGCACCAGTACAACAGTTTGTTGTTGTTTCTTCATTCACTTCCGTGTCCTTGTAGATTGTCTCTCTCATTGGCTATTGTGGTCCCGCGCGGAAAGCAGTGACGTAATCACCCCGATTTGAAATCCTAGATATCAAACACGTTTGATATTATCGGGGCGGCCCCCGATGCGTCCCCGAGCGGATCTGGATGTTAAGATTGGATCTGTAAACCGCTCACATTACCAGATAATCGGTGCCGAACATCGGTGCCGAACAAGATCACTCCGCCGATTGCCGAATCGGGGATAAATCGGCCCAATTATCCTCTAGTGTGAGTCCGGCCTAACAGCGGCAGGCTAGCATGGCAGGTCCAGTGGCAGCTGGAGCTGCCACCGGAAGTGCCACTGCTAGCTGCCACTGCCACGATTTGATCCAGCCCTTACTGCGGCAGGACCGGTATCTGCTCCTTTGTGAGAGGAGGAACAGGAGGAGCACTGCCAGAGCCCTACAAAATGACCTCCAGCAGGCTACTCGTGTGCATGTTTCTGACCAAACTGTCAGAAACAGACTCCATGAGGGTGGCATGAGGGCCCGACGTCCTGTAGTGGGACCTGTGCTCACAGCCCAGCACCGTGCAGCTCGATTAGCATTTGCCAGAGAACACCAGAATTGGCAGGTTCGCCATTGGCGCCCCGTTCTCTTCACAGATGAGAGCAGGTTCACACTGAGCACATGTGACATCATCCAGCATGACCGGTTTGGCGGTGGGTCAGTGATGGTCTGGGGAGGCATATCCTTGGAGGGTCGCACAAACCTCCACGTGCTAGCCAACGGTACCCTGACTGCTGTTAGGTACCGGGATGAAATCCTCAGACCCATTGTCAGACCTTACGCTGGTGCAGTGGGCCCTGGGTTCCTCCTGGTGCAGGACAATGCCCGGCCTCATGTGGCCAGAGTGTGTAGGCAGTTCCTGGATGACGAAGGCATTGATGCCATTGACTGGCCCTCACGTTCCCCAGACCTGAATCCAATTGAGCACATCTGGGACGTTATGTCTCGGTGCATCCGCCGCCTCCAAGTAGCGCCACAGACTGTCCAGGAGCTCACTGATGCCCTGATCCAGGTCTGGGAGGAGATCCCCCAGGACACCACCCGCCGTCTCATCAGGAGCATGCCCACACGTTGTCGGGAGTTAACGAACGTTAATATTATGATATGAAGTGATGCTGTAGCCCCTTTACTTGAGAAAGAAATGATTTGGCCTGCCATGACTAGCTAACATCATCATCACATCAGAGGAAAATTCAAGCCACGTTTAGGGTGAATAAGAAAACATAGGTAGGTTATGATAAAGTAAACCGTGCAGGTTGGATGAAAAATTCGAGTTGGTGATCTAGGTCTGAAATCCAATTTATGTAGGAGTTATATAAGAAATTGCTAATAACCTAGATAATAGTTTGAATCTGCAACCAATTTATTATAAATGATGCTCTACCCCAATGATATGGCTACACGTTCTTCACATGGCCTGCATGTATGAAGCTTATACCTGAAGTAGGCTACATCCTGTTAATATTGATTCTTGAAGATAGAGGTCACATACTAGTACAAATCTGTTCAATGAAATAAACTTGATTCATTCCTGAAGGACAAGGATCCTGCAGGTATAAAACAGACTGCAGTAAAAGACCAAGAGATGGCTGACCATTAACAGAGTATGACTTCATGATAGAAGAAAGAAAATGTTATTGTACACTACTCATAATGAATTAATCATAGAAGAAAAAAAAACGTTTTCAATAAACTCAAGGCAATTAAGATTTGTGTACATATCCCTCCGATCTACACGTGCACATACTATGCCAGTCCCCTAGACGTGCATTCCCTCAGATAAGTCAAGTTGAGGGCCAGTGCCTTGCTCAAGGGCACTTTGATGTATTGGAGTGTGTAAAATCACTACTTCTTTGCCGACTCAAATTTTAGATTGAGACGATGTAAGGTCCTGTCCAGTCACCCCCCCTTCTGTGACCTTTCTTCTGTTTTCAGTTTCCCCTTAGGACAAAGTCTCCCACAGCAATTTCAAAGGATTTGACTTTTCTCCTCTTCTGGAGAACGTATAGAAAGGATGGGTTGAAAAGAGGGAAGGTTGGGATTCAGGGGGCCACATGCTTGCCTTTGCCTAGGGCCCACCCCTGATGTTAATCATAGTATAAATTTGACAGGAACTTATATTGTACTTCTATTAAAACGATTAAAAAGAGCCGTGCAGGAAGCTGCAGCTGGCGTATAAATTGGTTGCCTTTTTCAAATTGTTCTCATGAATGAACAGTGTCTCCTTTAACCCAGGACTTAGCCAACATCAATATTTGACTTAATAATTTTAGATTATATAATATACTCGGTTAGCAGCTGGGGTAATGTCCAAAAAAAAAAAAGCCACCTGCTTGCAGTGAGTTTACAAGCAACAGCTGAGTGAAATTAGTCTCTGGTGTGACACATGATGCTTTGGAGATTGAGTTCTACACATTTACCAACTATTTTGTGGCAGCAGTGCACCACAGATGAGCCTAGGTATAGGAACTCTGAACAGACATTTCAAGTCATCTTGCAGTTTGTTAATTTGCCTTAAATCTGGGCAGGGTTTCCGTGACGGGGCTCCATCAGTCTGCCCTGCTATTCCCCGCCGCATTGGGCAACTGAAGAGGAATGTTGTTCTGCAAGAGCTCAAATGAGCTGAGGGGGAAAAAAACAAACAAACCAACCCTGCACAACACATCTAGCTTTCTGCCTCTGCTGTAAGAGTCAGTCTCAAAAAAAAAAAAAAAAAAAGTTTACCAGTGAGTATAAAATACAATATAAACAGACTAGCCTAACTATATAATCACCCAATACATTGATTTAACACTTAAGAGATGAGCTGAAGAAGCAATTAGAGTCTCAGACATGTGCGCTTTATTGGGTTCTTATTGGTCAGTGTACACCAGAGGCAAAAAGCCCCATGCACAAACCTTTACGCCTCCATACAAGGTAAAAGCTTTGTTTTTTGCATAACGACAGATGGACTGGACCAAGTATCATTTAAGGCTGAAAGTACAAAAACCAAGTTTCAGATTACATAATTTACACATTAAGCAATACGACAGGTCTGTTGGGCAGTGGGCCCACCAGTGAATAACCTTCATAGAGGCAAATAAGGTGGTGAACAAACAGACATCTGGAATGACCTACACAAAACACAATGACATGTTCCTCAAACACCACTGGGGATGCTGTGGTGAGATCACTTCCTGCAGAAGAGTTTCCCCCATCAGGGGGCATGGTACCATAGCCAGTGATAGGAAGGAGTGTTAGGGGCTCTGCACACACCAGTGAGTTGATGTGCTAGGCATGTATGCACAGCCAGAGTCGTTTAGGTTTGTAGCAGTGTGTTTAAGGGAGATTGACAGTCTGTTTAGAAGCACTTCCTGTGGACAATGCTGGGGCCAGACTCATCATACTCCTGCTTGCTGATCCACATCTGCTGGAAGGTGGACAGGGACGCCAGGATGGAGCCGCCAATCCATACAGAGTACTTCCTCTCTGGGGGAGCAATGATCTGCAGGGAGTGGGATGAAGGAAGCATGGTTAAAACAAAGATCAATACGCAACACATGCTACAACTGTTCTGACAGACCACTGCACTTAACGTGGCATTTCAGTCAAGGCTATAGCCAAGTACAGTAATGCCTGAATGAATACAAGCATTAGTGACTAACCCTGCAAGCACGCAAAAACGTTACTGACACGGTTGTTCTCTTGCATTTTCTAGAACATACTGCCTCAAGGCAAAGTAATGAGTTTCACCTTGATTTTCATGGTGGCGGGTGCCAGGGCGGTGATTTCCTTTTGCATACGGTCAGCAATGCCAGGGTACATGGTGGTGCCGCCAGACAGCACTGTGTTGGCGTACAGATCCTTACGGATGTCAACGTCACACTTCATGATGCTGTTGAAGGTAGTTTCATGGATGCCACAAGACTCCATACCTGTTAAAAAGGTTGAAATGTTAAGTCTAAGGTAGTTCAGGGTTCATGAGTTTTCATGCATGTTTAACCTTTGCTTTAAATCATGTTTCCCCTAATGCAACGCACCGAGGAAGGAAGGCTGGAAGAGGGCTTCGGGGCAACGGAACCTCTCATTGCCAATGGTGATGACCTGTCCGTCAGGCAGCTCATAGCTCTTCTCCAGGGAGGAAGACGATGCAGCAGTGCTCATTTCCTGCTCGAAGTCCAGTGCAACGTAACACAGCTTCTCCTTAATGTCACGCACAATCTCACGCTCGGCTGTTTGACAGAAGAGAGAACAGTTTATTATTAAGTGCCTTGTTTTAACTTGCAATATTCACATGCATATGCATCAGGGTGAATGTGTGTGCTTACCTGTGGTGGTGAAGCTGTAGCCCCTCTCAGTGAGGATCTTCATGAGGTAGTCTGTAAGGTCACGGCCAGCCAGGTCCAACCTGAGGATGGCGTGGGGCAGGGCGTAGCCCTCATAGATGGGAACTGTGTGGGTTACACCATCACCAGAGTCCATGACAATACCAGTGGTACGACCAGAGGCATACAGGGACAACACAGCCTGGATGGCCACATACATGGCAGGAGTGTTGAAGGTCTCAAACATGATCTGCAGGACAGGAATGAGACATGAGTCAATGCTGCATCAGACACATTAACCTGACGCAAGCTAGTATGGGTTAGTACAGTCAGATAGCAAAATCACTCACAGCACACTGGCCTATTCTGTTTGATTACTCACCATGCCAAAACCCAAGCAATTACCATTTACAATGGCCAGTTTACATAGTTTGGTCCTGTTGATTGTATTCTAGTGAACAACCCACTCTAAGAACCTGTTCCACCATGCAGTCAACATGGGTGTAGTTAATTGCTTAGACAGCTATTGATGTAGAATAAAGTTCAAACAAATCAGTGATCATGCGCCAACTAGTCATTCCTGATGCATCATAGCGCCGAGAGGCAGAAACCTGAAGCTCCCACAGAGATGAAAGATCAGCTCAGGACAGAGGAAACCTGAAGTGAAGGAGCAGGAGGAAATGGGAAAGATTGAGCAGCAGAAGTGCTAGACCAGCTACAGCTTCCTGTTGCTGGGCACTGCAGGTGAGCAGAGGAGATGTGCTGATTCTGAGAAACAGTGTGCATTTGAGTCAACTTTAGTTACCTGGGTCATCTTTTCCCTGTTGGCCTTGGGGTTGAGGGGGGCTTCTGTGAGCAGGACTGGGTGCTCCTCAGGGGCAACTCTCAACTCATTGTAGAAGGTGTGATGCCAAATCTTCTCCATGTCATCCCAGTTGGTGACAATACCGTGCTCAATGGGATACTTCAGGGTCAGGATACCCCTCTTGCTCTGGGCCTCATCACCAACGTAACTGTCTTTCTGGCCCATACCCACCATAACACCCTAGGAAGCAAACAGCATAGTGGAAGGACCACAAGTTATTATATAGGAATATGAAACAATTACGCAAACTACTAAAGCAAGCTTATCAAATATACAACTAGCTGGTTTTAACCACTACAGTTTCAGATATTTACTCCAGTGTGGTGGGGAAATTAGCAAAGCCGGTGCTGTACCTGATGTCTGGGACGTCCAACAATGGAAGGGAAGACAGCACGTGGAGCATCATCTCCTGCAAAGCCTGCTTTGCACATACCGGAGCCGTTGTCAACAACGAGGGCAGCAATTTCATCATCCATTTCTGCATAGGGGAAAAAAACAGATTGTTTAAAACTGTTCTATGAGAGGCATTTATAGCATTGCACCATCATTAAGTTGGTTAAGTCATTGTCATTATTAAGACTGACGCTAGGTGTCGCAGTGGTGCATGTTCCAGTCCAAGTCCAGAGCTGAGAGACAAGCAGCTTCTCCTTCAGTCTCGTCATAGCCATATAAGGCAATAGTCAGACAAGCTTAGACGATGGTAGCCCGGCCCGTGAAGCCGCCCCATGTGTCACTGAACTAAAAACGACTGTCACGCCGACGGCCACTCCCTTAACTCGGATAACCGTAACTGAAATAAGCATCCACAGAATGCCAATAATCAATCGGTGGACACTTCCCACCCCCTGGCAAGTCAATTAATCAAGTGCAATGTCAAGTCACGATGACCATACAAGGGTATGCAGAGGGAAAGTAAACTTCTTTCTTGCATTCGTAACATGTAATTTGAAGTAAGAGTTAAGCAAGGAGTCATGCTAAACCTTACCAATCAACCACGAATTGAGATTTAAGTTCTCTCCTGCAAGCCTCGAGGGGTAATCTCCAAGCTACGCAGTGAATGTGACACCTGAGAAGCCAAGTCGCATCAGCTGTCATTCACTCTGCTCAGTTAAAGTAAATGTTTACATGAGCAGAATGCCAAGTTCAGTGTCAATCATTAAGACTGATGACCGCTGACACAACCAGACAGGCCACTTAACATCGCTACCAAAAAAAACAAAACAAAAAGTGGATAACCAACCATTCATCTCCAAACCTATTCATGCAGACATAAAGAGACCACTTGCTACGAGCTTGAACTGACGTTACGACAGGTGGATGATACCCTAGATGAGATGACAGATAACCTACAAGAGCGAGCAACAGTACCAACATAAACTTCAAAGTCAAACTGTAAACCTAGCCAGTCGGCTAACTTTAGCTTGCTAGCTCAAATGTTGAAACAGACTGTGGCAACGTATTTGACGTATGAAGTTGTAAAGCATCGCTGCAGTTTTCTTACCTGTGTGAGGGAGGGTTATCGGCTAAAGAAAGTCGGGAATGAATGCAATGCTCCGCTTGTATGTAGTGTCAGAAGTCGACTGCAACGGAAGACAATAAATTGGAGGATTTTATGGGAGCTCGTGCCGCATCCCCTCTCCATAAAAGGCGAACTTTCCGCACAGCGCCGTCTGATTGGTCCAGCTGCATCCACTAGGTGTGGCGCATTCAGATTGTGTGTCTGCGCTCTGACAGCAGTGGAGACAGCATCATAAAAAATAACCTAGATAATATTACAATTATGAATCTGTTGTCAGTCAGTGTCATAAACGTAAACGACACAAATCTGCCACCCCCCCTCTTTTATCACCTCTTAATAGATGTAGACATGTCATGACATGGCAGTCACCACAGAACTTGAATAGGCAACAAAAACACAGACGGGCAAATAATGGTCTCATTTCAAAGAGTCCTATAGCGGGATGAAACTTGTGCTTGTAATTGGTTTAGTGTTAATGAGATTGAGGCAATGAGTAAATGTTGATGGCAAACCAATCTACAGTGTAATAGTCTGTCAGATTCCAAAGGGGGCTAAGAGGCCTGTTTGGATGGCCGGCTTGTTGCACAAAAAGCCATAGAACCACATTAGATTACTATATCATTATTATATTATATTCTTTGTGCATTTAAGGAATATCTGCAGAAGATAGATCAACACATGTTTGACATCATGGATCCAATTTATCTTAGGGACAAGGGAATAGACTAGAATAGAATAGAATTGAAGCCTGTGTGTATCCATTTGTTGCAACAAAAGTGAGCAAATAGTGATAGTCTTTCCTCTCCATTCATATGCTAGAACTCATATGATGTGCCAGGAAAATGTGTGATTACAGTCCTGGGTCACTGATAGCACTGTTAACACACTGACACGTCTGCACTACATACCAGCGTCACACACATACACACACCCAGTGCTATGACAGTGCTATGTTTGGTCAACTCTCAGGTGGCTGTAAATCTCCAGCCTATCATCACTTGCATGTTTAACAGTTTAACAGGGGCAGTTTAATCTTTCTTGCCTTGATCAGAAAGGATAGCTGTGATGGACAGGTGTGTCTTTTCTGGAACATAAAAAAATAAAACCAAATGCTTTTTTCGTGTTGGTTTATTACGGTTATATTGCTCAGGAACCTGTATATGACTCACTTCGCCATGCATGACCTTCACATTCACTCACCTGATCAGACACACCCAGACAAGTACAGTCACGCAAACACAAATTGCATTCCACAAACCAGATTGTATCGCCGACCTCCAGTACCTGAAAAGGTGTGGCATATTTTTTTGAACAGAGCTTGTCTTAACTTGACCAGAGATAAAGTGGGTGGGTTATCGTGCTGTTTTAGCTCGGTAGGGCCACTGCACAAAGACCCATAAACTTACACAAGGAATTCCCTCTATGTGTTCCTAATAAGGATATATGGAGCCAGCTCACTAAGAGATACAGGAAGTAGGTTTCACACAGCTTCTCTTCTGCAAGTACACAAAGGAAGTGACCACACACACACACACACACACACACACACACACACACACACACACATTTGTCATCAGGTATGTTGTAAGAGACCAGCTAAGGACACTATAGAGGGGGATGAATGAGCTGACCAGTGAATTGGCTATCCAGTCTAACATCATTATCCGGCCCCAGAATAGGCAGAAACACACACACACACACACACACACCTAGTATAGCCGCAGGGCAGGACAACCATCCCTTTAAGAGTTCCTTTGGATGACATCCATATAAGGAGATATTGGGGAGAGTCACATGGGGGGAAGAATGCACTGCTTGGGTCATGTGACCAGTCTGAGGAAATGAATGAATCTCCCTGTTTAAGGATGGGTGTGACTGTGCATGCGTTACTGTTAAATGTTACTTTTAAACCGGTTTGATTAAACTGTCAACATGCAAAGACATAGATTCAAAGAGAGAGAGAGAGAGAGGCAGAGAGACATAGAGAGAAAGGCAACGTTTCAGATAAGCTTGCAGCTGGGCAGTCACTGCATCCTCCCCTCACAAGGATTTCTCAAAACACTCGGACCTTTCCACAATACACTCATGGTCATTTCAAAACGTGATGTGCGTGACATGCGCGTGCATGTAAACACACACACACACACACACACACACAAACACACTCCTTTCCCAGCATTGCTCACTCACACAGAGAAACTCACAGGACTGGTTCTCAGCTCTGACTGAGACCTTATATGGAAGAAGATACCAGGTAGCTTCTGACTGCCTTTCACTCATCTCTATCTCTTTCTGTTTCTTGCTTTCCCTCTCTTCCTTTATATTTCATATTTTCTATTTCTTTCCTCAGTCAATTCCTTATTCCTTTTCCCCACGACAGCGGCAATCGTTTTGACGACAATTGAGTGTTTCGTAAGAGCAATGTACATATTTATGTGTTTCACTCTGGAGCAGTCTGTCCCGGACGTTTATGGTATCACATTCCAATTGAGTTTCATACACGGCATTGAGAAAAGGTGTGGCTTGTGTGTTTGAGAGAGAAAGAGAGGGAAAAGAAAAGACTGGAACAGACTCTTCAAATGTAATATTAGCAAATCATTATTTCTCCAAGCATTGACAATGTTTAAATGCACAAGCACTGTAATCCCTGAAGCCAGAAATAGAATGAATTTATTGGGCAAGCCTGAGATTCATTGAAGCTGACAGTCCTGTTATTACAGGACCCAAAAGAAAAAGTCTTGTGGCTCATTCAAGGCCCATAGATTAAGAAATACTACCCTACCTACCCTGACCAAATAAAAAGTAGGTAGCTAACTTATTGCACTTTTACCTTAGCACCGGTTCTGCTCTTAGATGATGTTTAGGAAGGAAATGATTTCTGGTGACTAGTAGTTCTCTTGCCTACCTACGCTGAATGCACTCATTGTAAGTCGCTTTGGATAAATGACTGTAATGTAAAATGTACAAATGTAATGCTGCTGTAGAGTATGGCCTGGAAATGTCATCCTGACCATTTCAAGTAGACTTTCATTCATACAGCATCTATATTCTTTCTTAAAAAGTCAGAACCCATGAACTTCATATAGTTCATATGCAGCTCTGGAAAAAATTAAGAGACTACTCCAAATTGTTCTTAAATCAGCATCTCTACATATATGGCAGCCGTTCCATTCCAGTGTCTGTTGAATTCCAACACAGCAACTCATGTCAGTAGTTTATAGAATAAAACAAGAATGTTCATTTTACTCAAACACATACCGATAAATAGTAAAACCAGAGAAACTGATCATTTGGAGTGGTCTCTTAATTTTTTCCAGATAGTATACATATAGTAGAGTGTGTCTTCCACAAATCCAAAATATGACATACAGACAATAGAAACCTTTTTCACAATTTTAATTATCAAAACAAGGACAACTGAGCCCCAGAATGCAGAGTTGCAAATATGTGTCAAAACACACACACACACACACACACACACACGCACACAGAAGAACCATATCGCATGTGAGTGTATGTGTGTGTATGTGTGTGTGTTAAGCAGTCCAGCTCTTCCCCAGGTCTACCAGCTCCATGCCTTCACAGTAGGACCGTGGCCTTGACGCCCTCACCTGGTTTCATAGGGGAACAACACATAGTCAAGAACAGATATACACTCTCTCTCTCTCCTCTCTCTCCTCTCTCTGTCTCTCTCTCTCACACACACAAAAACACTCACTGTGGGTGTCCTGTGTGAGGCCAGCTGTTGCAGAAGTGGGAAGGGCGTCCACTGGATGGGTTCCACTGGCCAGCTACAGACAGACAGGTCGCTGGCCTTGCCTGAGTCCAACACACAGTCCCCCACACTCATCTCACTCCCCCTCCAGCCATACTGGGAGCTATACGCCAAAGTAGGTGGAGAGAGTAGAGAGAGCAAGAACTTTGTTAGGGGAACATGGGGACTGTCTTTGTGTACATACAAAGACAATTCCCCTAACAACGTTCTTGTGAGAAAAGGTTTGTGAACCCTTTTGAATTACCTGCATAAATGGCTCCTAAAATATGGTCTGATCGTCATCTAAGTCATAACAATACATAAACACAATGTCATTTTACAAATAACACACAAAAATGTACTTTTACATATTTTTATTAGCAGCCTAAGCTGGAAAATGTGAACCTGTAGGATAATGACTTCTATGAAAGGAGGTAATTGAAGTCAGGTGATCCCCCAGGTGTGGGTTAGAGGAGTCCTGTCATATAAAAACCCCACAAAGTTTGACAAAGACTTGGGCCTCCATCAGTCTACAGTCAGGCAGATTGAATACAACTGGAGAAAGGTTAGTGCCATTGCTGCTCTCCCTAGGAGTGGGGGTCCAGCACAGATCACAGCAAGAGCACGCTGCATAATGGTCAAGGAGGTGACAAAGAACCCCATGGTAACAGCTGAGGATCTGCAGGCATCTCTTGAACTTTAACACCTGTACAAATCTACAAGAGAATGGCTTAAACAGAGAAAATTCACTTTTTAGATTGGCCAAGTCAGAGTCCTGACCTTAACCCTATTGAAATGTTGTGGCAAGACCTGACGCAAGCCGTTGATGCAAGACATCCCAAAATCTCAAAGAACTGAAACTGTTTCGTAAGGAGGAATAGTCCAAAATACCTCCTAACCGTTGTGCAGGTCTGATCAGCACCTACAGGAAACGTTTGGTTGAGGTGATTGCTGCTAAAGTAGGTTCCACCAGTTACTAAATCTCTTGGTTCACATATTTTTTCCAGTGCTGTTAACGTTATGTTACGAACAATATGTTCAATAAAGACATGTAAAAGTACATTTTTGTATATTTTGTTTCATGTTTTAAATTTTTTTTTTTTTAATCTATTTTAGATGAAGTCATTTATACATGAATGCAGGTAATTCAAAAGGGTTTACTTTTTATATGTATAATAGACACACATTTGAGACAATGCACAACATAAGGATGCTACAGCAGGCCCTCTGTACAATGACCCAGATTATTATGTCAACATATTAATGGCACAGTCAACAGTCCATTTTGGATGTGTGTTTATGTACCTGTGGGGGTAGACTGTGTTGACATGTGTTCCGTTGCTGGGACAAGTGGAAGCCAGCGACAATGTGTCGTCATGGTAACAGCAGGTGCGGTCAAGTGCCCGCAGGTGTAGTAACTCGTCAGAGCGCGTGAAGGCTGGGTTATCCAGTGAGTCTGCTGATGCTGCCCACGAACGCAACCAGAACCGACCCGACAGCTCATCAAAATGGTTGAACCTGCGATAGCTACACACACACACACACACACACACACACACACACACACACACTAATTTATTGTTGGCTCTGGTTTCGTCCTCAATGATGTCTGTTCATTTCCAGAACACTATAAATCCATTTT
This sequence comes from Hoplostethus atlanticus, assembly GCA_034670405.1. NCBI lineage: Eukaryota > Metazoa > Chordata > Actinopteri > Trachichthyiformes > Trachichthyidae > Hoplostethus > Hoplostethus atlanticus. Next base: position 108,067 of record JAXDDX010000112.1, on the reverse strand, counting down.
GGAAAAAGTCATTATGTGAAGCTCATCATATAACACTTCTGAAATATAGGATATGTAAGTATGTAAAAGTGTTTTATTAGCCAATGACTTGAGTTAAAAGGTAAAAATGTACCTTCTTTGTTTTGATATTGTGCTATCAATCATTTTATAATCGTAGTCTCTTGGTGGCTATCTTATTCTGGGATAAAACGTAACTGTAACTTGTAGATTGTTTAGAGTTAAAGCTGCATTAGGCAACTTTGCTTGTTGGCAATTCGAAATGACAGCATGAGGTAACAGTTTGAAAACTGAACTTCAATAGCAATCATCAATAATTAAGTGTATAATGTGATGTCAGTAAACTGCACACAGCACACTCCTGTTTACTAAAGAGATCTAAAAAGAAAGATCTAATGTTGGTCCAGGTTTCTCTGGACGGAGCGCTCGCTGGGTGCTGTTTAGGAGACACTTTGTTTCACACTTGGCACCTGGCATCAGAATTTAATTTAGGCAATAGGGCTACAGCATTTCAATTAGTGGGATGGGACACTCTGCTGCAGCACCACTTTGTGATTTAGGCCTGTAGTGCAGTGTACTGTATGTCTACTTCATAGCTTCCACCTATGCGATTCAGCAGCCAGACTGTGACACCTAGTGGAGATTACAGTAACTGCAATTATCTCTAGTCATTACATTCACAGTCTTTGGATTTCCCTCTTGGCAAAACACCCGATTTCCCCTCAGCAGTCTGGAAGTGTTACCTAATACCATATAGTTCACTTTAATGAATCCACTTCTGGTGTCAAGTTCTTTAAATGCGCTTTTCTGCAGGCCATGTGAGGTGAGGTCACGGATGGCTGTGTGTATGTGTGTGCTTGTTCTGTTATTGTGTACTTAAGGCCCACCCAGTAACCCATGGGAATCCTCACTCACACACCATGACACAAACACACTACTCCCTCTCATTCGTTCTCTGCATAATGTTTTCACTAGACCCGCCCCAGCCCTCTATAGCATCCAATCTTGTGAGTGCACCAGTGCACACTGAGCCTGTACCAGCACTTGCTGCCTGTGTGCATGCTGTGATTATGTATGTGCATGTGAGTGAGTGTGTGTATACCTGCTCCGAGTCTGATCCACTTTGGCCTGGATCAGAATGGCTCGGTAGCGTCGCACTGCCACAAGTGCCAGAATGGCAATTAGTGTCACCATGACGACTAAGATGGCAAGACATGCCCCCACTAGCCGCGCTCGCGTCATCTTCATGTCACACCTCTGACCCATGTACCAGAAGTCCTCTCCTACAAGGCAGCTAATGAGCACACAAACATTTCATGTATGGATGCAGAGAAACAAAAGGTATGTGTGTGTGTGTGTGTGTGTGCGCACATGTGTGTTCTCACCGGCAAACCGGAAGCTGGCCTGGATGGTGTGTGCAGATGCCGTGGTGGTGGCAGTAGTCAGAGTGGCAGACAGAGGAACAGCTGTGGTTTGCAGTGCCAGGCCTAGACACACACTCATATCCTGCTGGGCACTGGAGCAGCCAATCACACACCCCACCCTGCAGACCTGGAGGGGAGACTTCTGTGAGTTTATATCGTGGTAAATCTGCCCGTGGCGGCCCTCTGAAACTGGGTAAATGATGAGCCAGGCGTGGTCAATGTACCAGTAACAGTGCATCTTATTAAAAGGTGGTAAGTAAGGCGGGTGAAGGAAGACGAGGTCTGAGGATCAGTAGTGGCTGGTGGAGAGACACACAGAGGAGAGGGAGTGAGAAGCAGAGGGATAGACGGGTCCTAGATGTGTCTGTGGCTGTTCGGCCAGTATCCAGATCGCTGTCGTGTCTGGGTCAGGGTCATCATCATACACTCCACTTCCCTCTCCTCTTGAAGCTTCCAATGACAATGACAGTGTTGACAATGAGAAACAGTGCCTCTCTTTCTTCCAGACCTGGGTCCGATAGTATTTATGAATACTTTTGATTGCTTGTTTTAGTCTATTGAGGTCAGATGGTGGGGTTTGACACACAGTACAGAACAATACATGAGTGCTAGAAAGTCTACACCAAGTCTGTCTAGTATAATTTTGCCCATACTCCGGTTAAGGTCTTATTCTTATTTCAGAGAAAATAAATAATTATAAGAGTAAATACTCACTACCATGTTTTTTGCTGACATCGAAATGTACCCATAACATTGTGCAACTCTGAATTTACACAGACAATATAAAGTGAAAGGAGCAAGATGTATATGCCACAGTAACCTTTAATATTGGCGTAAGGCAGGCATCTTAACTGGGTTATGGTATTAACTGGGTTATTCTAACTGAGTTATGACGTCTACATGTGTCAACCTAAAACTGGGTTCCTGGACTAACCAGGTTAAGAATGGAATGTGGCTCACCGCTTACCCAGCACTGTCTCAATTGTCCTGATGCGCTACGCCCCACCCAACTGGCAGAAACAAACAAACAAACACTATAAAAGATCTGCAAATATTATCCAACTCTGGTCTGATTTCTTCCTGTAATGACGTTATAGTAAGCCCTCTTTAGGCAGAGTGACCCTTGACCCCAGGCTCACCTCCCACTGTGATGTTGGTGATCTTTGACGACCTGAAGCTCCTCCCCTGGCGAACAGCCTGAGCCAGTCCTGTTCGTTCCAGCAGTGATGCAGGTCCTGCAACGCCCAGCCAGTCCAGAGCCCCCCTGGTTCTGAACTCCACCAGGCTCTGCACTGCAAGGCCACTGGGACAGCAGCAGAAAAATACAAAACAGATTGTTTCTTTCTTTACCTCTCTTATAGCAATTCTCTCCCTTGATCTTTCTCCCCATCCAAACTACATCGCTATATAAATCCTGTCTCCATGTCTCACCTGCTCCAGACTCCCAGCAGCCTGCTGAACCCCGGGGCTCTCAGGAGGTAGGGCTCCACCTAAAAGAGGAGTGACAACGCTGCATCAGAAACTAGATGAAACTTTGATACTTTAATAGTGTTTTTATTTTTTATTAGTTTTTTAAAAAATTATTATTACTATTATTGCCTTTTTTTCTGTTTTACAAATGACCCCGTTACTTGTCTTTGTCCTTTCTTTTTTTGTCTAGTAATCTATCTATCTATCTATCTATCTATCTATCTATCTATCTAACCCCACTATCTAAGTCAATATAATTTGTTGTTGCTTTAGTATTTGTTAGTATGTCCATATTGTCTGTCTTTGTATGCACTGAATTAAATAATTGGTGAATTAAAAATAAATAAATAAAATAAATAAATAATAAATAAAAAACTTGAGACACCGACCACAAAACAGCAAAAAAATGTTTTTACTAGTGTGTGTGTGTGTCTATCTTCTCTCACCCAGGCAGTGGTGTCTTCCTCCAAGCCTGCAGTGAAAGCAGAGCTGGACTCTTCTACAATGATCTGCAGCAGCAGCTCAATGGACTCCACTGGAAAAAACAAGCACATTATTCCATTACTGCATTCCTGCAATCTGCATAATCAACACGCACACACACACGCACACACACACACACACACACACACACACACACACAGAGTACCTCTGATGGTTGCAGGCTGGTCTGGTACGATGTAGAACCTAGGTGTCGGAGTAGTTATGGAGCTCCAGGTAGGGGAGGCGGGTGAGGCTGATGTGCCTGCCGAACGGCTTTCCTGGCTGGGATGCGGGTCAGTCCAGGATGGGGGTTGCTGTGGTGGTCCAGCTGGGAGAGATTGTGTGGTTGGGCCACTGGGAGACCACTGTGAAGGGGCTACTGATGTGATGAAGTGCTCATTCCTCCTTTCGGCACCTCCCCTTCCAGCTCCATGTCCAGGTTCTGTGTTTGTGGGTGTGTTTGAGGGCAGGGCAGTGTGGGCGGTAGTAATATAGTCATGGGACTGTTTGTGTGTAGGGGACACATTAGTAGAAGGAAGCAAAGGCAGGGGTATAGATGTTTGCGGTGTGTGTGTAAATAAAGATTTGGGTGTTGGTGTGTGTAAGGGTGTCGGTATGGTTTTGCGGCTGGTGTACGCAGGGGATTCAGCGGTAGAAGAGGTCAAAGGCAGGGGTGCGTGAGTGGTGTGTGAACTACCAGGCAGGATAGTTTGTGTTCGGAGCCTGTGTTCAGGTGTAGCTGAATGTGTGGACGCGTCACCACGTGGAACAGTGGGCGGCGAAGAAGGTGCACGAGTCGGCGAGCTAACCGGCAAGGATGTGTGTGTAGTGCCGGTCCCCTGCAAAGGCTCTTCCCCCTTCATTTCGTCATTCTTACTCTTGGTGATGGCAGTTGAGTTCTGGACTACATCCCCCGGCATGGGTGGTGCTGTGGGTAAGGGAGGAGAGCCTCTGGAAGTCAAAGTCCAGGCATAGTCTTTGGTGATGTCAGGGTTGCTTTCGTCGGAGGCGGCGATAGGGGACTCACGAGGGCTAAAGGTCTTTGAGGTTGTGTATGTATCACTGAAATCCCCTGGCTTGTATTCTGCATTTGGCGTTTCTGTGTGTGGCGCATTGTTGTTTGTCTGTGAGTATGGGGAGATTGTGTGAGAAGGTGGGGAGTGTGTGAGACCGTCTGTGTGTTGGATTTGTGGAGAGTTCGTTTGCGCCTGTGCGGTAGCTGGACCGGGGTGGGGAGGGAGAGTGTGGAGCATCTTCCCGTTTTCAGATCCATCAGAGGACCCAAGCGCAGCAGTTTCCAGCTCTGTGCTGTGAGTGGTAGATGATTGAGGAGTCCTGCTGGGGCCCTGTGAGGAGGAGGAGGATGATGCACTGTTTGAGTCATTCCACTGAGGTTCACTGGGTGACTTTAAAGGGTCAGAGGTGACCGCTATGGCCAGGCCGGAGTGAAGTCTGTCTGTGCTTCGCTGGCTCCTCCAGACAGGGGGCTGTTTCTCTTCAGGCCCCCCATCCACTGGCCCACCATGTGGGATTAGGATGGTATCAGTCTCCCAAGACCTCAGGAGAGATGGCTGGGGGGGTGAAGGGGTGAGAGCTAGGGCACTGGAGCTGGACACAGTGGGGTCAATTTGGGGTGTGTGTGTGGCTGCATGTCTGTCTGTATGTTTAGATGTGTGAGTTACTGTATATTTGTGTGTGTCTGTGCCGAGTACTGTGTCTATGTTGGAGCTACTGACTGCTGCATCTGTCAATGTGTATGTCCTCTGGGTGTGAGGGAGTGTGTCTCTGTGTAATGCGTGTGGCATGCGAGAGTATGTTTCTGTGCTTAGTGTGTGTGATGTGTGAGGGAGTGTGTCTGTAGTCAGTGTGTCTTGTGTGTGAAAATATGTGTGTGTGTTCACCCTGGCAGACCTGTGACCCTCAGTGATGTGAGCAACCCCAGACGTATCCGCTCCATTGTCTGGTTCTTCCTGAGGAAGAGGGGGAGTTTCCCTATCTGCTGTCCCAGCCATGGTGAGCCCTGGCAGGGGAGAGGGGGGGTGCAGCAGCCCCTGGTCTGGCGAGGGACCAGACGCAGACCTAGGCCAAGGACTCCGCCCCAGTCCCATATAGAGGTGACCTATGTCCCTTTCCGCCCCCCTTGCCACCTCCTGCCCTTGCTGGGGTACAATGGGAGCCCAGCTTGTAAAGCTGGTTCCTGTCTGAGACCAAGGTATGGTAGTGGAGAGGTCTTGGTCTGAGTCGGAGCTGGTGAGGTGCTCCGAGGAATTCCTTTCGACTTCCTGAACTGGATAACCAGGAACAAACAAAAAAGACAAGAGAGACAGAGTGAGGAGAGAGTGGAAACAACAACAGAACATTTCTCCCTCACACACACACACACACACACACACACACACACACACACACACTGAAAGTGATAAGAACTTTCCTACTGACAGATTTACAGCTCACGGTAAGGCTGGAACAATAGTTCAGCCACCGTTCCACCCAGTGCAACCACAGTGTACCATCACATTCCTCTTCTACTGTAAACAAAAACATATTCACCATAACACCTCTTATGTATTCACAGTGACACCAACATCACACACAAAGTAGGACATAAACACTACTGGAACCCTTCCTGGGGATCCAGCCCTAAACCAAGTCCATATGACCCAAATATCATTACACGGATTAGATCAGACCCTCGTATCAGGGTGCAAAGGTAGGCTAGTGGGCCTTACTGACTCAATAACTTAAAGTGGGTAATTGGGTAACTCTACTGGCAAACAAGTGATAGCACAAATAGTTTCTCACCATAATAGGACAGCTGAATTGTGTTTGAAGAGTGTCCCACTCCTCTCCAAGTAAGGGAAGCTTTGTTTCTGTCACAACCGGAGAGCAGAGCAACCCCCCTGGGCTCCAGGACCTGTTCTTCCTGGTCCCAAACACAGCGCACAGATATGCTTGAGCCACTTTCCAACCATGCTAACTCTAAACGTACCGTTTGACCCAATGGAATATCTATCATCCAAGTGCAAACTCTGACAAGCAGGTTTCTGTCAGTCTGGTGGTTTATGGGGCTGAGGCTGCTGGTGTCAGTGAGTAGTCCTGGTGAAGTGAGACTGATGTGGCCAGTAGGTTGTTGGTCCAGGTGAACAGTGCCACCACACTGGTGGTGCAACAAGGCCAATACTTTACCTGAGGAAAAAAAAAAGGAGAAGTTGGTAAACAGAGAGCAAGCACATAAAATCCCATGAATTGTGTTTGAAGTTGCAGTACAAACTAAGGGTCAGCCTGGCATCAAGCCTGGTAATTCAATTTGGCTTCTGCTAGATGTTGCATGGGTTAGCTTTGTTTAACAGACCAGAGGCACATACCACAACTCTCATGTAGTAACTTACCTCCCCATTTATTTCATGTGGACAATACAGCAGCACTACCATAACTCATAACTACGTTAAACGTATTAAAGTAGATAATATATACTACTAGTAGTAATGTATATGTATATATAAACAATTGCAAGTAAACGCCTCAAGTTTAATCCACCTAATAATAGTACCAGTGGCCGACAGATTTCCTTACCTGTTGTGATAATAAAGAGCAACAGATAGGCGTGGAGCTGCATTTCCAGTCCTGAGACATTTCAGTGTCGGACCCACTTTTAATTCCAAATCCATACAGATTTCAGAATAATCCGTGCGTAATGGTGAAGAACAACCGAAACGCGCACGCGAAACTAACTCCGCTGGTCCTCAGGACAGTCCCGAACTGAGAGGCGTCAGAAACTTTCCTTCTCCATCATTTCCTTCTAACGGAAATCGCAACGCTGTCAGGGGCACAGCGCCACAGAGCCACCTAAATTAGATACACGTGTGTGTCACGTAAAGTAGGCGCGAGAGAGAGCGCGAGCGTCTAAACTCCTCCGGGGCTGTTCCGTCCGGTCGTTTGAATTTACCTGCATTTCCAAAGATGAGACGGAGAAACCCAGTGGTCACGGCGGGGATCATTTTCACACACTTCATAAAAGTTATGTAGGAAGCCTTTACCACGGGGGGCATGAGGGGATGAAAGGGGGTGTGCAGTTTACACCCCACAATGTCAGCCAGGGAGGGCTACAACCTGGCGCGCGCTTCCCCTGCCCCAGGACAAGGGGCTCAGCGGTCATTTGCTCTCTAAAATGTCTATCTATGTTTCATTTAAAGACACAGTTCACCCTCATTAAAATGGATGTGCATTAAAGGATCACACGACAAGGAGGTCCCTCTTTGGTTTATTGCATCCTGCTACAGAAGGACGACACAACGAAGATCCGACAATTGAAAATCAACACCGATTACAAATCATACTGCTTAGCAAATGAATACTGTGATATAATGATAGGAAAGTAAATGTTTTATACCCTTATATCAATGTGATTGACTGGTCCATTGTACTTAATAAAGTCATCAATTAGTAGATCTGATATCAGGTTAAAAGAAAGAAAATGGAGATGGCTTGTAACTGGTCACACCTGTGTCCTGTCAGGTGACAGTCGCAGGTCAGTGTGTATTGGAATTGGACTCTTGGCAGGACGGTCCTCACCCCAGACCTCGACCCTCAAACCAAAGTGTGTCCCCACCTTCATAACAATCAATTAAAATAACATGGAAATATACCCTCACCAAACCAACAGTTCTGACTCAACAGATCTCTGTCAAGTTGCTGCTAGGAGTACATATCCCATGTTTAGCATTATATATATATATATGAGAAAAATGTGTGAAAGATGAAACAAGCAACCAACAGTGTTTTTGAACAGAAAATTGGATAATTTCCAATTGATGTGATTTCAATTTATTTCGCTAGTTTAATCAGCATCATCTGCAAGTAATTTCATGTTACAGGAAATACGAGAGGATTGGTGGGGGGAAAAAAATCGGTGTATTACAGATTTGGGGAGGCCATATTTAGCTGATGCCACTGGCTATATAAACAAATGATGAGACAAATGATGGAATTAAAGTTATTCATTTTTTGTCTCAAGTGTGTAATTTTGAAATAAAGATATGTGTTGACCTTGCCCAGCGAATAGTGAACGTTCCAGTGGGGGTAGTTTGACCTGGTCTTGTGGTAGGTGGAACCGAAGTGTAGTTTAGCATAGCTGTGAATGGGAGACAATAAACATCATGCATACAGTTGCTTCCTTATGCCCCCCTTGCCTCTGTGCACCCCATGGATCTCCTTTTACCACCAGTGTGCCCCTCCAGGCCCCTTGGGGACAACAGTTTGAGGCCAGGTTAAGGAAGTAGTTCCAACAGTACAGTCCTCTAGAGTACCTGGAGATGGCGCTCTCTCTCAAGTACTGCTCAATGGCAGTCTTCACCCCAGCCTTCAGTATACCAAACCAGGCACTAGCTCATACATTGGCCTCAGGAAATACCTAATGACATCAGGGTGGTCCTTGAGGGGTTTCAGCCAATTGCGGTAGTCCATTATGTGTGAGTGACATCTCCTGCAGCCAACCAGTGCCCCCTACCACCTCTGTGTGATTTTCATATATTTATATTTGTATTCTTTAGTGGTTGGTTATTGCTTAGCATTGCCTGCTTTGCATTCATACAGACCTGGGAGCATCCCAGCACAATGCAAGCCTTCTGCTGTTGGGCACAAAGGCAGTTGAAAGGTATGTGCTTTGCTCAGGGGCGCTGTGGGAAGAGAGCATTACTCATTCACTTGCCCCAGCCACTCCAGGGATTCAAGCCTGCTTCTCCAACTTCTGAAATCCATCTGACTCAAGAGTCCAGTGTTATTTGTATTATAAATATTATTTCTGGTCCACCTACAGTTGATATTGCCAAGTGCTGGAGGACCTGAGGTACTAGATAGATCAAAACCCACTTCATTTATCAGAAGTTGCTTTTGTGCATTATGTACAAGGCATTTTTAGCGGCAAATGTTTGTTTCCATGGTCAGTCCATCTTTCATGGTATGGTGAGGAGGCTGGAAGACAATCAAACAGGAATGCTCATCTATGAAGTGCACATTACATGGAACAGGTGTGCGCTTATTATTCTGCCATGTGACAAGCTGAGCGACAAGCTGCCTCTCTCCAGCTCTCACATGCATAGACAAAAGCCTGGGGTAATATTCTTAAATATATATAAATTTTTTCAATGTTCAGACAAGGAATAAAGATTTACAAAGAGGAGTTGAGCAAAACAAGAGCCTTACAAAACAAGAGATGCTTTAATGATGGAAGAACAACTCTTACATGGTGGTTTTTGTCACTTGCAGCCTAAATAACACACATTTTGTGTAACAGTTTGCTTGAACCTTGAGGCATTTAAAAGCTGTTGAAAAGATTAAGATAAAGCAACTATCACCAGTAACAGGTTCGTCTCTCCTCAAAGAAATACACGTATATGTATGTTTTTCAAAGTGGAGAACAAAAAGCCGATGATTCTGTGTTTCTGGAATGGTGCACTGTTCGATCTGAGCATCCGTATGTTGTGGGGACAAAACAGAGAACTCAGATTATTGGTGTTCTCTCAATGTGCAGGACTCTACGGTGACTAGAGTGTAATAAAGCGTTAGGAGTCTCCCTTCCAGAAGACAAATACGGATAGAGGAACAGCTTTGGGGCACACAGACATGTTGGAAAAGATTAGGGGCAACTAAACGTAAATGGTCCTTTTGAAGAAAGGTGCACATACAACCAGAAGCACTTGCACACACAATCTCGTACTCTACTCATCTTGTGAACCTGCATCATGTGAAACTGTTTCCAAAGGGATTTCTATCGGGTCACAGTCACGCTCACCTTTTTTATATACCGCTGCTGCCATGTTAAAGAGTTTGAGGTCATATAGGAACAATCTGTAATATTCCCAGATGTTCAAAGTCTATCGAATTCATTCATACACATCCAACGGTACTCGGAAGAAAATGATCCCACTTAAAATAATATGACATAGCCTATAAGCTTTGTTTGTTGCTTGCCGTGTATTGTTAAAATAGGAGTGGGTCGGACTGTGTGTGTGAGAGAGTGGGTGCGGGTGTATGCGGCCTCTTCTCTTCATCCAGTACGAAGGATGATATGCACTCCAGAGTCCGTGAAAACAGGACCACTCATGTCTCCCACTTTCAGCGCAAAGGAGGCATCCTCAAAAGGCTTCTGCATCTGACCTGCAACATGCACACAGACGAGTTAAAGCTGCAACATGTTTCACATTCAAATAATAAATAGGATATATTTTACATAGTGAGTCTGTGACGCTGTGTGTACATGTCTAAATCCCCCGTTTGCCTGAAATTGGCTTGTCAATGATGAAGCTAGTGGCCACAGCCTTGGGAAGTCAGCAACAACAATGGCGGAAAGCAACACGAAATGAAAGAACATTAAAGCTGAACGTGCAGCAGAAAAGGCCTGTTCAAAACACTGGTAAACATCAGCATTGCTTTATTTTATTGCTTGCTTTCATCTGCTTTTACAAAGTCTGTGGAGGCACTAGAGATGCCGGTTACCTCAGCCTTACGCTAGAAGCCGTCTCAAGATGAGTGACAAGTGTTGGAGCAGAAACGTGACCAATTGAGGGTTAGGAGGGCGGGATTAGAGAACAGTTTGCTTCCTCAAGGAGAAAAGTTGCCTATTGCAGCTTTAAGGGCAAAAAAAAGTTAGAACACAATTCATGAAGTTGCTGCTAAAATGGACACAGGGGGGAGCATGTTTATAAAGCATGCTAATAAAGCTCTCCTGATATCTTGCCTGGGTCACCCAGTCCTTTCTTATTTGGTTCAGCTCATGACAAGGGAAGCCCTGGTAACCCACTCTGCCAACAGAGGTCTAGCAAAAGCTTGGTATGGTGAGGTCGTCGGCTAGCGCTAGCTCGTCGGCTAACAACATCACCGTTAGCGCAGCCGGAGTGAGTTCTACCGCTGGGGATGAACACACACTCTCTGTGACCGAGCACAGTGTGAGGAGGGCTCTGACGAGGGTGAACACCAGGAAAGCTGCTGGTCCAGATGGCATATCTGGACGAGTACTGAAGACCTGTGCTAATCAGCTAGCTCCAGTGTTCACCACTATATTCAACATCTCCCTGGCTGAGTCTGTGGTCCCCGCCTGCTTCAAGAGATCCACTATTGTCCCTGTGCCCAAGAATGCTTCTCCAGCATGCTTGAATGACTACCGACCGGTGGCCCTCACCTCGGTGGTCATGAAATGCTTCGAGAGGCTGATTAAGGACTACATCTGCGCCTTCCTCCCTTGCTCCATGGACCCGCTGCAGTTTGCTTATCGTCCCAACAGATCCACGGATGATGCTGTCTCCCAGGTACTGCACACCACACTCTCTCATCTGGACAGCCGGAAGGGGGGCTATGTGAGACTGCTGTTCATTGACTATAGTTCAGCTTTCAATACCATAGTCCCCACCAGACTGGCTGGCAAGTTGATTGAGCTGGGACTGAACACCCCCCTGTGTGCCTGGATCCTGGACTTCCTGACCGCCAGGCCCCAGGTGGTCAGGGTGGGTAGACACACCTCCAACCCCCTCACCCTGAACACAGGATCCCCCCAGGGTTGCGTCCTCAGCCCCCTACTGTACTCCCTGTACACACATGACTGTGTGGCCAGGTTCAGCTCCAACACCATCATTAAGTTTGCGGATGACACAGTGGTGGTGGGCCTGATCTCCAACAACGACGAGAAGGCCTACCTGGAGGAAGTTGCTGATCTGTCACTCTGGTGCCAGGACAACAGCCTCCTCCTGAATGTCACCAAAACTAAGGAGCTGATTGTGGACTTTAGGAGGACACAACAACAGAGGACGTACTCACCACTGGGGATTAATGGGAATACTGTGGAGAGGGTGAGCAGGTATAAATACCTGGGAGTCAACATCACCGAAGATCTGACATGGTCCACACACACTGACACTCTGGTGAGAAAGGCGAGGCAGCGCCTTTACCACCTCAGGCAACTGAGGAAATTCAAAGTCTCCCGGAGGATCCTTCAGTCCTTCTACTCTGGAGCTGTGGAGAGTATCCTGACAGGAAGCATCACTGCCTGGTTTGGCAGCAGCTCCGCTCAGGACAGGAAGGCTCTGCAGAGAGTAGTGCGTTCGGCCGAGCGCACTATTGGAATTACACTCCCCACCCTGCAGGACTTATACACCAGGAGGTGCAGAACCAGAGCCTGCAGGATCATGAAGGATCCTCACCACCCCAACAACGGACTGTTTCAGCTGCTGCGGTCAGGCAAGCGCCTCCGTAGTCACGCTGCAAAAACAGAGAGACTGAGACGGAGTTTCTTTCCTCAGGCCATCAGGACTGTGAACTCCGACCTCACCAGGGCCCCCACCAAGACACACACACTGTCCCTCTTATGCACACACACATTCACACACTTAGGTAAGACTACACATAATTTATAATTTATATTACACATACAATTTTCCCTTTTTTTACTATATTTTTTTATAAAGTGCTCTTATTGTAAATATTGTGTTGTTTTTTTATATAGAGCTCTTAATAACTGACATTGTAAATAGTGTGTTGGTTATTGTAAATAGTGTGAACCTGTTATTTTGCACATTTCTGCTGAGCATTGCCACTTTCATTTCACTACACACCTCGTGTGTGTATGTGACAATTAAAATTCTTGAATCTTGAATCTTGAATCTTGAATCTTAGGTCGTGTTCATACTAGTCCACATAGCAACTGCCTTTTTTAAGCTAGACATAAATTGTCTGCTATGGAGAGTGCGCTGCACTTGGTCTCTTTTCAGGCAGAGTGAAGTGCTTTCTAAAACATTTTTAGAGGAGCACAGTTGACATTGACTGCTTTTTTGTGAGCAAATCAATGACAAAAGGAAAAAAGAAGCAGTGTGTAACACTGTGTAGGCAACAGACAGACAACAACAACTAGAATGAAATGGAGAATACCGGTACAAAAATCAGTAGTCATTGATGCTCTGTTCATATCAGATTAGGTGGTTAATGAATGGTGATGACTGTCTGATGGTCCTGTAGATGTGTGATGGTGTAGCCTGAGGTCCTCTACAGTAACTATTTGAGGGTTTGTACATCATTCTGGGCTTGGTTGGGCTTCGGTATTGATACTCTCCCTGGATTATGGCACAATTCTGTGTATTGGTACTGTGTAAGTGTACCCATGTACTGCTTGCTGGTAAAAAGTTACTGCTGTCATTATGGAAAGAAATGATGATCAAGTATTGTAAGTATTGAAGTGGCAGTATTTCCAACCTATAGTGTAACTTAATGGCTGGTTGTAATTGGCAATTCACAGATTTTCAGCCATCCAATATCTCAAATTTCAATGATTTGTTTGCAGTGTTCTAGTGTATTTGTGTATGTATGATTAAGAGTGCATATAGGTGTGTGTATATATATATATATATATATATATGGTAATGTATGGGTGTGAGTGTGCACCTCTGCCAAACAGTCCCAGGTCTCCACCGTTCCTAGCAGAGCTGCAGTCGCTGAACTGGGAAGCCAGAGCCTCAAACTCCTCCTCTCCAGACTTGATCTGCTCTATGTATTCTACACACACACACACACACACACACACACACAGTAGTAAAAAACACATAAAAAAAAACAACTTAATGCACAATCACACTATCAATTACTCACAACTTACTCTGTATGAGATCGAGAGCCTGGTCTTTAGTGCGTGTGATGTTTTCTTCCCGCCAGGAAGATGGACGACGTGATTGACTGTGCTTCACCAGGAGGTGAGAGCAGCGCACCTGGAATGAGAAAAGAATGAAAAGAGAAATTGATCATTGGCAAAAATACTATAATAAAAGGACATACACATAGTAATACATAAATACACATAACAACCTTATCTGGCTCTCCACGACCATCTCCCACTGGACGTTCCCATTGGCTGGCATTGGTAATATGGTTGAAGTAGTACACCCTGCCTGGAAGGGCACAGAGAGGCAGACATAAGCATTTAATAGGCTCTTTGGGCATAAGCCATGAGGAACAGAGAGGACACAATGTGATGGAGGAATCAAAAAGGATATAAGATAACAATTAACAATAAGCATTTCTATTGTTCTATAAATACTAAATACTTCTGTAAAATCCTGTCTCAGGGGCTTGCCCGGGTACCAAGTAAAACCGCGGAACAGAATGACGTCATGCACGGGCCCTGTTGTAGCACACTTGAATGCACCAGGTCTGATATGGTCGTGAAGCAAGAAACGTTACAACCAAACACCGCATCTGGGAAAACACACCTAAAACACCTGGTTGTCCATCACTAATTTCAGTATATTTTCATTAAGCATTTAGTCACACTTGTCTCTTCTTAACAGCAAACCTCGATGTTACGCTTGCTAGCTAGCAAGCCGCGTTAGTTATTGCCATTTAGCTAGCTAGCATAATTTTTGCCTCATGGTTTTCTACCTGAACTGCGACTCATTCGTTTCTCCCATCCTGACGGTAACTTCTCGTCGTCTGCCATTTTATCTCTGCAACAGCGCTGCCAATTTTAATTTGCAAGGTAGCTACACAGTGACAGACTGCTCTGAGCTGCTAAGCAAATTACGACACCTACCCTTACGTTAACAAACACGACTTTACGGTACGATTTGTTTTCAGATTTACGCCCGCCTTTTACGGAACTTCTATCCAATTATAGGTGGAAATCTACTGTCAATCGTGTATGTATCTATTTGATTGGTCTAGAACCTAAAACACAAACTAAAGCAGTTTACGGTAAGCAAGACACAGGCCATTACAGAAACTATCTGTGAAAGGGAAACATTTGGAATCTGTTTCAAGGTAGAAATGTCACATTTAGCACATTTTGATTGTACATGTAACACGATGCTAAAGATTTCCTGAATGTGCCCGTTGATTGACGTGCGTGCTACGTGCAGTATATAGTTTTACTATCTAGTAACGTACAGCTAACGTTAGCTGGGTAGCCTGGCGGATTTAAACTGACGTTAAAGGCTCTGCGTTTGTCTGGTGGTAAATTATGAATAAACCGAGGGGCCGCAGATTAAAACGTAGAACAGTAAACTACGTTGACACTCATTAATGAGTGAGTTAACAGCACCTATTTACAATCCGAGATGAATGATGCTTACATTTTACTCAGCACTCACACTCTACCGTTAAGCAATGTGTGTTATGTCAACTCTGTTTCTTTTCTTTTGCCTGGGCAGCCAGTAAAGATGATTGAGGTGGTTTGCAACGATCGCTTGGGCAAGAAAGTCCGGGTCAAGTGCAAGTATCCTTTATCATAAGTGTGGAGATCGGGAGTTGAAACACTCATTCATTGATAACTATAGTTAGTGCTTACGCCTGCTGCCACACGTGTGTTACCGAGGATCAGATCCAATTCTTGTAGACTGATCATGCCTTAACCCAAATGCTTCAGCTCTGAGGACACCATTGGAGATCTGAAGAAACTCATTGCTGCCCAGACTGGAACCCGGTGGGACAAGATTGTATTGAAGAAATGGTAAGCTGGTCCTCTGGGATTCGGTGTGTTGTGTGGCTGTTTGCTGAATCTTATAGGTTTTGCTCTGTCTGTCTTTCTAGGTACACCATATTCAAGGACCACGTGTCTCTGGGTGACTGTATCCTTTAGGAAAATTCTTCAACTGCTCCTTCACTGTCAATTAATTTTCATTACTTGATGATCTGAGATGTATTTTCAACCACCATGTCCATATTCTCTGGTGTCTATACTTTTGGGCTGGGTGTAACTTTGCGCTGATACTTGTCGCACCAATGTTTATAGTCCCATAGAGGCAGGCTAACTTTATGTGCTTAAAGGATAAGCGTGAGATAATTTTAGGTGAAAAAAAAAAAAATGTGTATGGGGTGAAGGAAGGGTGCCTGTTGTATTTACTGCAACAGAATAAACAGAAACATATTTGATTAGGCTACTTGATCAGTTTTAGAAAAATTGGGTGTATTTTGGTTACAAGAAACTAGTTTGACTGAAATGGTCGTAGGAAACATTAGTGCTATATTGATTATTGGTGCAGTGGACTAATTTGGACCACCTCAGTGTGATTATCATGCACTTCCTCCACAATGTGCGTTGTTTTCTGATATGTTTGTTGTTCAGCTTCCTGCTGTGACTTTGAGGATGGTTCGTGGTGATTTATTTAAATATTATTACATATTATGATTTATGTGTATTGTTTTGCTTCATAAATACATTTTTTCAAAGGACAGGGGCATTAATATATTAATGGTAGTTTACATGTACCGTGATAGGGTTGGAAGTGTTTTGAAAATGCTGCCTAACAGATGCACGGGAAAAGAATAAATATCACAGTAATATATTGACAAGCTCAATAGGGGGATAAAGCTTTTCCATCCTGATCTGTTGCACTTAACCATGATCTCTGTAGATGAAATCCATGATGGGATGAACCTGGAGCTGTACTACCAGTAGACCAGAAGCAGGACCACAAGTCGATGCAACTTTTAGCCAGCAGATCATGGTGTTTACAACATGTTGATGTTCTACAGATTTTTTTGTTTTGATATTGTTTGGAAAGTAAAGCAGATATTTATATATCCTGTCTGAATGCCTCTTTGTTGGCCATCTTACAAGCTTTAATTTATTTGAATGGGGGGAAAAAAAACTTAATGACGGTGTCATCACCAGTTTCTTTGAAAGGGAACACCACATTTTTAAGATTTCCTACATGTTGTTCTGATGCCTGATCACGTCACTTATTTGTATTAAATTTCAGCTATTTGGTTTCTGGGTTTTGGAAAGAATTACTTATGTTCACAAACAATGATTGGATTATCGTAGACCACAGCAACCACGTATGAATCTTTAAATTGAGTGGTGTCCCCCTTTAACTGTGAACTTGAACACGTCTTTCAAAAGTCAGTAAATGAAGTCTGTAAATGCAGTAACCAGAAACATTCTCCTCTTAATGTTTTCCTACGATGCTGTTTTCTGCTTTTCCTGAGTGTGATACACAAGGCCGAGTAAAAAAAAAAAAAAAAACGACTATGATCAGTTGAACAAACTAGTTTTATTCACAGCACTAGACCACCAACAGATCACAAGTAAGAGCATCCCTCTCTCACACATACACACACAGCCACACTCATGCATGTATACAGTATGAAGTCGATGAAAACATGAGGTGTCACGCAGACCCGTGTACATAAACACGCCTCCTCTCAAGCCAAGTCAGCAGTATTCAGAGTAGTCCTCGTCCACATAGTTGGGTGGAAAGAGCCCCACCTGGAAACACAGGAGCGGTGTGTGTAAGACATTTAAGAGTTTCTAAGCCTGTAAGTGCTCTGTAGTTAAGTGTGCATGCCAGTTCCTCACCCTGCCATACACCTCTCCTTTCCACCAACCGTTCTGACCCTTCTTGGAGATTATCTTGATGGTGTCTCCCTCACGTAGCGACAACTCTGTCCGGTCCCTGGCTGAGAAGTCATACCTGGCCCTTGCTGCGCCAAAGTTTCGCACGCTGCCCCCTGTCAAACAGACCCTGCATTACAACACTGGTCAGCTAAGCATGGTCAGGCTGAAGCGTGTAAGAGAAAGAGAGAGAGATATACCTGGAGAAGGTGTGTTGTTAGGCGTGTTGCTTTGTTCTGGTTGTTTAAAAGGAGTCTGCAGTGTGGTGTCCACATCCTTGAAGTACTCCTTCAAAGAGTTCCGCTGGTAAAACTGAATCAGCTCCTAAAGGAGACGGGGGAGCAGGATGGTTACAGCAAGAAAAGGAGAGCATGTAGGAGGTGGTGGTGAAGTGAAGAGGATGGAGAGAAAGGGGGAGAAGGCGCTTTTGTTAGGAGCATCCACTGGTGGCTTGCACAGCCATAATGAAAGGGTTAGAGTCGGTGTTAAAGGGTTTTGTCTGGATGTAAAACTTACGATTAAACCCTTGAATGCTTTCTTGTCATTGATGCGGTAAAGACCCTCAACTGAGGTGATCTTAATGTGTCTGATGTCCATGTTGAACCTGTGAGAGCAGAGAGGAGCAGTATGTTTGAATGACAGAGAGACAACATCGTGCTACCAAGCGCTCTGTGATCAATAACATTAGTATGACTGATGATTGGGTGGAGGCTCACTTGATGCTGATAGCAAACTCTCCGCCATCTTTCTGCCGGACCAGGAAGGTTCCATCAGACCGGGGCATGAGAAGGTTTTTGGCAGCGGTACGGTCCATATTTCCTGCGAACCTTGAAGAGCAATCAGTATCAGAACCTTAATCCTTGTCTAAGGACAACACAGCATTTCTCCCCACAATGTTTTAAGCGAGAGGATGTATTTTATGTAGTATTATGGTCATGTTATGGCACAGCGGTGCAACCTTTCAGAAAAAGTGACACTTCAGAGGTTAGCATGGCATCTTTGTGATTCTCATGAGCTCAGTGGTGGAGAAGAATCAGTATATACTGGCTACCAAATATTGGTCAATTATTGGAAAAACAATGGTCTGAGGTACTTCCTATCAATGCATGGGTGATACATCAAACATACTGCCTTAAACACCAATATGCTTTAGTCTCTATATCTCTGTATCAGAGTGTTATTGTGTGTCCCAGCTCTGTGTTCAGCTCAGTGTTTCTTGATACTTATTACAGAGATAATACAACAAGAGATGAAGTTATGAGATTAACAGTGGTTTGGTGAACCAGTGATATAAACCTAGTTGTTGGTAATACCCACCAGTGAAAGCCAGACAGGTCGGGGGTTGGCCTCTGAGGAGGGTGAGATCACAGAGAGGTTAGATGGAAAACATGTAACATGTAATAGTGGTATCTCAACAGGTTGCTTTACTTTAAGCTGAAATATCAAAATGGAGTGAACAGTGATTGTGTTTGCTAGGTTGAGGTTCAGGGTGGTGGGTGGAGTGTACTCACAGAGACGTAAGGCTGAACTTTCTTGGAGGGGAACCATCCCATTTGACCAACGGTCACATTCCTGCCCTGAGTGGCACACACAATTGATTAGAACAATAGTAATAATAACTTTATTTATATAGTGCTTAACAAGAATCAACAAAAATAACAAAAAGAAAAAAGGCTATGATTAAAACCAGATGCTAAGGTACAATTTCATAAAAATCTGCCTTAGATAAAGCAAATGTAGAAAATAAAAAATAGGATAAAATACAACTACAATAAACAATACAAGATTACAAAAAAATGCCTTTCGATAGAAGAATGTTTTCAGAAGTGATTTAAAAGATGACAAGGCCATGATTCTGTCAGCCAGATCTCCCCAGGCAGCAGATCTCACGGGATCTCAGGCTGCACAGGCTCATAGGGGGTCAAGAGGTCAGAAACGTAGCTGGGTGCTAGACCTAGCTGGGCCTTGAAGCTTAGTAGAATCAGTAGAATCTGATTAACATGCTTTAAATAATTCACATGGGATTTATATGATCTTGGGCAGCACACCAGAGTTGTGTGCAAGTCTTTCCCAGAAACAACAAACAAGAGAAACAAGCTAGAAACAAGAGAGCCAAGACTCAAGTCTATGATGACCTCAAGCTTTATGGATCATCAGAAAGGAAATACAAACTTTATGGACAGTTTAAAAAGTACCCAGGTGAGGGGTATTGTGGGATATTGGTGCTGGTGCATTATTTTGCTCCCAACTGTTAGCACTATTATAAAACAGCTCTTTTGAGTGTAAATGTCCACAAATTCAGCCTCCCATCTATTTTCAGTGAAGCGGCAGCAGGTTGTGATGACATCACAGATTAAAGCCTCACCTCTAGGTCTATTGGTGTTAACAAATATTGATTCAACTATTCTCAGTTATAAAAGTACCATATGGATTCTATTTCTGGGTAGACTTTAATTCATTAATAACGAATCGTACAGACTGGGAGTGAGAAATGAAGTGAAAAATAGAGGAGAAAGAGAAAATGAAAAACTAAGACAAAAACTAAGAGACTGAAACAGACAAGAGCATCTCACGCCTACACGTTAACCACAGGAAACATGCTTTCAAAACACAGTGAAATGATGCGTTGCATGTGTGTGAAATCTCATAAGCTTTCAGCGTGTCGTGTGTGTGTGTGTGCTTGTATTTAGATTTACCTCCCACCACGGCAGGTCAGCGTCGGCCCGGGTCAGCTCAATGATATCACTCTTGGAGAGGTGAAGCGGTTGCCCGAAGGCCACGGGGGGTGGCGGCAAGCCGTAGTACTCCTCACACACCTCCATCTTAGCAAGGCCTGAGGGAGACACAGAAAGACAAGATACTGAGATATAGTGGCTTAAAGAGGAGATATAACAAGTAAAGATCTGATTCCATATATTGTTTAATTCACTCTATTATAGACATGAATCCACTTTGGTTGTTTGGGAGAATGAACCGCACTAAAGCTTTTTCAAATGTGAAATGTGCGATCTCGAACTAGTTTCTCTTGTGGTGTAAAACTCTTACCTTGACTGACATGTCCGTGTGGGGAGGACCTCTGCGTCTTATTCTGGAAGGCGCAAAAACACGTAAGAACAGGGACAATGTCACGCCAAGACATCCAAGGAAAACCTCGCACACAAACACAGGCAGGTCATGTACAGTGGTATTATTCTGACAAAGCACAGTGAGTCTTACCTTCTTCATAGTGCCAGAATGATCTGAAATAGAGGACGGACAATGGCTGTAAGAAATGACACCCAACACACACACACACACACACACACACACACACACACGTACACACACACATACCTGAGTTCCGTCCACAGGCGGGCACTCTGCCTAAACATTCTTTATGTGCAGCCATTTTACAGCGGGTGCAGCGGTAGCCCTGGAAAAATATCCCCCTAAGGAGGACGGACAGGGATTCAGCTTGAGTCAGTAAGTATTTTAGTGAGTTTTTAAGAGTTTGTAAGAGTACTTAAGAGTAAATGAGCACACGAGTACCTCAGCAGCATACAGCAGGCCTTGCAGGAGGCCGTGCTCTCGAAGCAGTGCATCTGGAAGTCGTGGTTGTTGGCCGTGGAGTTCTCTGGACACATGTTGGACCTGTGGACCACGTAGCAACCAGGTGGACATAGATCAGGTGATCAGAGAGAGAGAGAGAGAGAGAGAGAGAGAGAGAAGAGAGAGAGAGAGTGTGTGTGTCTGTGTGTGTGTGTTCTTACTCACAGAGCCATCTCAAACTGCTCCAGCCATTTCTTCTTAAGTTCTCTGGTTTTGAAGAACAAATCATACCCACACCTCCCATAGCAGTCCAGCAGGAGGAACAAATGGGACCACTGTACACACACACACACACACACACACACACACACACACACACACAATCAGCGTTAGGAGCGATATAGTTGTAATGTCGAATGTAAGTAGACAAGTAGGGTGAATGAAGTGGGAGATGAGAGGAGAGGAGAGGAGAGGAGAGGGAGAGGAGAGGAAGAGGAGAGGAGAGGAGAGGAGAGGAGAGGAAGAGGACCTTCTTATTTTCCTTCTCTCCTGTGGTTTCATCTCGTAACTGGTAGTGCTGTAGCTCAATGATGTCCTTTAGTTCAAACGTCTCCCCGCTCTTCTTCTTACATACAAACATGGCCTTATCGAAGAGGAACGCATACCTGACACACACAGATACACACACAACACAAATGATGAGTTAACGAGTGTATGATGCATGTGAGATAAGTCACAACACACACACACACACACACACACACACACACACACACACACACACACACACACACACACACACACACACCTGTCTTGTTTAGACTTTTTCTCCGAGCTGCAGATCTTCAGCTCTCCGTCGATCTTGGGGCGACCATACAGCGCTAGAGACTGGGTCTGGAGGACAGAGGAAGGGTTTGAGGAACACGAGGGTGGCGGTGACCAGACGAGATGCGTTGTGTGATGCGTCCGCTGAGTGAGAAAGTCGCTCGAACGCTGAGGCCTTACCATGTTTTCTATGGACAACTGGAAGGTGGTGATCTGTCTGATGATCTCGTTGTCTCGCTTCACCTCATTCACACACTGGGCCAGGTCCTGGGACACACACACACACACACACACACACACCAAGCAAAGAAAGGTAAACAACACACGTTAAAATAGCACACACACACACACACGCACACACACACACACACACTCACTCTCATGGCATCAAGAGCTGTGCGGAGGTTGTCCTTGTCTGCAGGGTCAGTGGTGTGCTTCACCAGCTCCTGTAGACACAAACACAATCATGTCAAATTAAAGCTGCTGGATAGAACTGACAAAATGGATTCCTAGATGTAAATGCATGCACCTGTCACACACACACACACACACACACACCTACCTGTAACAGCAGGTGATATTTGAGGACCCTCTGCATGGGGACCATTAGTAGATCTCTAAGAGAAAAACGGCCACTATTGGCTCTCTTGGAACACTCCTGGGAGAGAGAGAGAGAGAGAGAGAGAGAGAGAGAGAGAGAGAGAGAGAGAGAGACAGTATGTAAGTAAGTGAACATGTAGATTGAAAACCCAGCGAGTCATTCCCTTCATCTTCTTCCTCACCTCCAGTTTCATCCTGACATCTTCCCGCATGGTAGAAATCTTGTCTAGGTGTTTCGTCGCTGCCTCCACCTGACTGCAGTAATGACCGTACGGTAACAGCCTGGAGAGAGGAGCGAGAGACAGACAGACAGACAGACAGATAGACAGATAGATAGATAGATAGATAGATAGATAGACAGACAGACAGACAGACAGAAAGAGACAGAGCTAGTTAGAGTGCATGTGCATGCTTATATCTGTGTAGAGCAAGTCTACTATATGAGAGAAGAGTTTATGGGTAGTGTGTGTGTGTGTGTGTGTGTGTGTGTTTGCATCCTCTACCTCTCCTTGTAGTTAATGAAGACCTGGTAGAGGTTCTCGGCTCCATGATCAAGGATGGAACTTCGGATCTCCTCTAACAGAGTACGATGGGTGTCAGCCAAATCCTGCACGCGCACACACACACACACACACACACACACACACACACACACACACACACACACGCACACACACACACAGAACATGTAAACATGTAATGGCTAGAACATAAAAACCCGTACATTATGACCCTGTGTGTAGATCATCTCTGCAGGCCCGTACCTTTGTGTTAATGAAGATACTCTCAATGTCTTGAGGTTGGAGGAACTTCTGGAGAGGCCTCATAAAGTGCTGCACATAAGAGAAAGCACGACTGTTACTCTGTGTGTGTGTGTGTGTGTGTGTGTGTGTGTGTGTGTGTGTCTTGTTGTGTGTCTGATTTATGTATGTGTGAATTCATTCATCTTGTGTGAATGTGCACACACCTGTAATATAGACATCAGTGTGTCAGAGTACTTCTCTTCTGTCTGTCTGATCTCCTGCAGGCAGCACTCCCTCTTGTCTATTCCAGTCTTCTGCTGCTGTATACACACACACACACACACACACACACACACACACACACACCACAACATCACCACCATCATCAGAATAGACATTGAAGTAGAGTAGGAAGAGTCCTGATTGCTCCTGAGTCCTCCTCTAGACCTGGTATTACAGTAACATGCGTCGTCTCGTATCCAGACTGCTTCTGGATATGATTGAGCTGCCTTACATTTACACATGATGTTAAAATACATCTCTGGTATACACATTTAAAGTGGATTTCTGGATTCGGATTTTGTCTCGCTTGTTCGCCGTCCACAAGTATCCTTCCACTTTTCACATGTTACTATCTGAGCTGCTGTCAAATGCTGCCAAATGCATCTCTGATCACCCCTAGAGGTGGTTTGAGTGATGGGATCAATACATCTAGGGTGCAGTTACGCCTGTATTTTGTGTGTTTTTTGCTCTATGTGATTACGATCTGATCAGCCACGACGTGTTAATGACACAATCTGTTGCCAAGCAGGAGAGCCCAAACCTTCGGTACTGTTTTGTTTTGAAGTATGATGGTGTGGGGGACCACTCACAGCTTCTGGATGTTCATCTGTCCTCATCAGGTCTTCATAGATCTCATCCCCTTCGTCCTCCTCATCCTCCACAAACTCATACAGGTCATCATCCTCATCTACTGTGTCGCTGAGACACACACATAACACACCATTATCATCATTGTTAACATCTCTTTGTCGGTCATCATCGCCACTGACTCCAACTTGACTTTTGGGTTATTTTTCTCACTCGTTTAGGACATTTGATCTACCGAACATGAAATATATGTTTTTGCGTATTCATTTCACATCTACATCTGATTCACAGGATTATCATGATAATTCCATTTAGAATAGAAACATGCTTACTCTATATGGTCAGACAGGCCACTGTAGATTTCATCATCAGGAGTAGATCCGTCCAATGGAAAAGGCCTGGAGGCAGGGATGGTGTGTGTGTGTGTGTGTGCAGATGTATGTGCAGGTGTGTGTGTGTGGGTGTTATATGGGGGCAGGTAGGGTTTAAAGCAAAGAAAAGAGTAGGAGATGAACAGTATGAATCTTGAAGGGCTGAGTGAATAATACATTATCTTGATCTCTATAATATCCAAAAAGTGAATGGAAGAAAAGCTTGAAACAAAAGCACGAGCAGAGGAAGAATGCTTCTCGCAGCATAGAGATACCCCGGTGAACAAGAGAGAAATAAAGGACGAATATGAGGATATGAGAATATGAGGAGCACGAGACTGAAATCTTTAAAAACACACACACATCAGTTATGCAGCGGAGGGAAATGACTTACTGGAGTCCTTTTTGTACAGCAACGGAAGAATGGGACAGAATGGACAAGGTTTCTATGACCTATGACACACACACACACACACACACACACACACACACACACAGAGGCGTATATTTGTCAGACAGAAAGACATACTGTACACTCGCCGGCCACTTTATTAGGTACTCCTGCTCGTTAATGCAAATGGCCTGCTCTTCCAAACAGCGAATCATGTGGCTGCAGCTATATAAAGCCTGCAGACATGGTGAAGTGGTTTCGTTCGCTCGTCTGACCAAACATTAGAATAGGCAAGATGCTGATCTAAGCGATTTCTGGGATTTTCACCACCACAGTCTCTAGAGTTTACAGAGAACGGTGCGATAACACCTTAATGAGAGAGGTCAGAGGAGAGTGGGCAGACTTGCTCAAGCTAACAGAAAGGCCACACATGCTCCAATAACAGGTCTTTACAACAGTGGTGTGCAGAAGGGCACCTTGTTGAAGCCATGCCATGA
>JAXDDX010000112.1:22500-77500 GCA_034670405.1 Hoplostethus atlanticus | reverse complement strand
GTGGATGCAGGAGCAGGAGGGGTGCTTGATGCTGACGTGAGGGCTTGAACCCAGGTCGTCCAGATGGAGGACGGTCTCGACCAACCACGAGACCACCCTGTTTCACAAGATATTGCAAGTGTTGTGGCCTGCATCACTTGTTCCTTCCAACGCTAGGTGTCAGTCTTACACACAAGACTGCAGCTGTCCTTTAATACTCCATGGAGACAGACAGCCAGGCAGGCTGGCAGACAGACAGACGAACAGAAAGCCAGACGTGCACACCCACCACAGTGTATGCCTGCACGCCCTGTTTCATTCAGCCTCCAACACGCACCTGACGTGTTGACAACTGCCTGACAATCTTTTTTTTTCATGCACCTTCTTGTTTTTCTGCCCTCCGTCTCCCCTCCATAAGACGTGGGGATCTGCCCCAGCTCGCACTCTCCACCCCCTCCCCGACAGCCCATGCTAATGCCTGCGCGGTGATTGGTTGTTTTGAGGGGGTACTACTGTGCATTCTCATTGGCTTTTCAAGGCACCCGGGTTTGAGGGGGGGAGCGGGGGAGCGGGGGAGCGGGCTACTAGCATGAACAGACAGCCTTGATGATAGAGACAGAGACTTGATGATAGACCTGAAAATTTGATGACAGGAGTTGCAAAGAAAGGAGAAAAAGCGGGAGGGAGAGCGAGAGGAAGACACCATGAGATAGAGACATCACGAGGAAGAGGCAAGTGAAGTCCCAGAGTGCTCGGCGTGTCCTCGGCAGGTAGGTGCTACATAGCTGCTGCAGCGGTAGAGGCGTTCTCTGCTGGTGTACACGTTTTACTGCTTTCTAGACGTTGGTTGGTAGATAGGCTACAGTTTCATTTGGACATTGTGTGGATCTCTGTGCACCGAAACATGTACAAGCATGTGTGTGTGTGTGTGTGTGTACTGGTATGTAATCTGGTTCACTTCTGTCTTTGCTGTTCAGACATGAATAATCGCTCCATCGCCTGGTGGCTGAGACAGATTGGCCTGCCCCAGTACACCAAGACACTAGAGAGTGAATATTATGGTCTGGAGGTATGTGTGTGTGTGTGTGTGTGTCTTACTCTGTCTGCGTGGCTGGTGATATCTCTTCCTTCTTTTATGTTTCTGTGTGTACATCTTATTGTATCAGTACTTGTGCATGTCTGTTCATTTCTCTCTCTCTCTCTCTCTCTCTCTCTCTCCCCCACTCACTCACTCTAGGGTTTGTTGAATGTAACTGATGGAGAGCTGAAGGAAGCAGGGGTGGAGGATCCTACACACAGAGCCACCATCCTCAATCAGCTCCTAAGACACAGGCAGACACTGGACCCACACTCTGGTGACACACACAGACACATGCATGCACAGACAGACAGATACAGACAGACAGACAGACAGACAGAAACACACACATCCTCTGTGAAATAGCACCGTGACCTTGAAGTTAAAGTGCAGGCTGTCATCTTTATTGTAGCCTTAATTCAATTCATTTTCAGGTGCTGTTCCCGGTCATTTTGGCTTTCAGTGTATTCAGCCACACTTGGCACCATATCACTCTGCAGCAGTATGGAGTGCATTGCTGGTAAAATGATTAAAAATGAGCACAAGGAAACAAGGCTCCTTGTTGTCAAAGCAGCTTAAAGATGAACATGAACAACTTCCACAGTCGGTTTCTTTCTTCTAATTTTCCTTTTCAACTTTTCAACTGGGGGTATTAGTACTCTCTAGCTGGTGTATCACCTCAAACCCTTGTTTACCAATACTCATTTAACCAACTATGGACTCTGTGCTGCTTAACGTAATTTAAAGAGAAGATGAATGCAAGAATGTCAAGAGTATGATGATGTTTTTAGGTTTCAGAATCACAAATGTTAAACAGTGTGTTGCTCCCCAAATACTTCTGGAGCTCACTGTACATCTGGTCCTGTTGTCCTCTTAGGTGGGGTAATGGAGCGCAGGGTGACCCGAAAATACTCTCTGGGATCATCTCTGGATCTGGTGAGACCACACAGCACTACAATCCAACAGAGTAGCGCAGATTTATGGTCAAACAGAAAACATAGACGCCTCCTGAGAACGTGGCACCTGCGCCTCCCTGCACCTGGTTCCTGCACCTCCCTGCCCCGTTTCTAAGACAATGCAAACATCAGCTCCAGGAGACACACTATTTGGGTCTCTGTCGTTTCCTGCAGGTGAGGCCCAGGAAGGATCTGTTCCGTCACAGTGTTCTGCCCCGCCTCCAACGCTCTGACAAAACCACAGTTTCCGCCTCCTGCTCCCAGCTCCGCCCCCTGAAGGAGGACCACGGCGCCTGTGACACAGACCACTCTCAGGACAGGAAACGCAGGTGGGGCGCCACATGTGTGTTGGTGTTGGAGAGAGAGAGAGAGAGAGAGAGAGAGAGAGAGAGAGAGAGAGGGAGGGGGGGGGGGAGAGAGGGAGGTAGGTCTACATTCTCTTGACTTTTTGACTGGTTAATGATAAGCCAAATGCTTATCAGTAACCAGTGCCTCATAAAACGTCCCCATGAGAGTTTGTTGACAAAGCAGGTGAACGCAACTGTAAGTAGGGTTAGTGGGAATAGATTACCTTTATGGGAATTCATAACATTGTGATCTTATTCTGACCAGGATTGACCTTTTGCCTTTTGATTACTCACATGTAGCCTACAACCCACCTTGGGGGGGGGGGGGGGGGGGGGTGTTAAAACTAAAGGTGTTAACTAAAGCTGGCAACTTACTTGTTAATTTGTAAGTTTCCTGTGGTTTAGTTGTTTAGTTGTAAGTTGATGGGCAGCTGTCATTTATGTGCGTGTGTGTGTGGTTATAATAGCATAAAACTGCACCTAGGATGACTTTTTTGGGACATAGATACATAGGTTTCTGGTTGAAGAGTATAATAAATCTGGTATTACTACGTTTATCAACAGAGCGTCTCTCTCAGATTAGAGTCTTAGTTCTCTTGTTTCTAGTTTTGAGAGAAATGTGTTTAGAACTGATTCAGCTATAAAGGAAATTAGCATTTTTAGACGGAGTGATATTCTCTTTTAACGGATCAAACAATTACTGAGAATTTGTGTCAGCGCAAAAAAAAAAGAGGCTGTTAAATTCAGGCACATCTCTCCTCACCAGTCGTAAAATTGTGGATGTCGCTAAAGCCCCGGAGGTTTATAAAGCTGGCATTTGGAATATAGAGCTTCCATCTGAACCAGTGGTAAATCTTATTGTGCGTTCACGTGCCTGGTGGGAAAGTTAGACATCCGGAACCTCCAAGCCGGTGTGTAAACAGCATTGCATTAACATGCTTATTTTGGCAAAAGCAAACCCAGGAGACAAATGATAAACACACATGGAGGCTGCAGTTTAACAAGCCAATTTAACGAACTTCATTTAAACAAATATTAATTATGATGGTTAGTCTGGCTACAAACTACAAACGTATAATAAAGTATACGTAGCCTACACAAGTGTTTTTGTTACTGTTGACTGACACAAAACCACCGTGTTGAGAAGATGAAGGGTTATCATTGCGTCATAACTCACAAACTTATTGTTACAAATCGGACACTTCCGGTCCTTCCGCTCTGATTGGCTCAGTCATGTTCAGCTGTTGCAGTTTAAAACACCTGATTGACTCATCTGTGAAGATTAACACCTGTGACGCATGAGAGCTCACTGAATGCACGAGCAACCACGTTTAGTTCATGTCTTGGTGGCAGAATAACATTTCATTATTATTATAGAACTATTATTGATTACTGTTCACTAAAGCGCTGCATTGTTCAGGATGTTATGGCTTGTAGAGCATATGGCGTGTGTGTATGTGGTGTAAGTTTTACATAATACCTTTCCCTTTAAAAAAAGAACAGCGTGTGTTGGGCAATAACCTTCAGCGGGTCCAATACAAGTTAGTCAGTATTGACAATTCAGTCTGAAGAAACTGAATCTTGGCCCAGAGACCACATAGGGGGTTGCAGCAGGTTGTATACTTCATAGAGTCGACTATACTGTCAGCCAGGTGAGCCCCCTCCCCGTGGCGGCTCGGCTTGTGTCGGTATCTGAGGAATGCTTGCAGATAGCGGGGTTTCAGCACCGGTGCCCGGGGCGGGGAGAGGCAGAGCTCAGGAAAACTTGTGGGAACTCGTCCGGAGCTGCACTGCTAGGGCGAGGAGGAGAGGGAAGCTGGGAGGGACGGCAGGAGGATCATTTTTTTTTTTTTTTTAGCTTCCCGGCTGTTGTTTGGCCGTGTTAGTTTGGACCGCAACCCGTAAAACATGTCCGGGACGAGGGGCTTGTGAAGAGGACCGACAGGTAGGAAGCGTTTGCCGCTGCGGCAGGATTATTTTAGAGCAGCCCGACTCGACTAATAGAGCTGTGCTGTTGTCTCTGTTGCAACTTTATGGCCGTGATTTACTGTCTGCTCGCTGCGGCTTTCATATCCATTGTCAGGACTAGAGCTTTGATCCGACAATGTACTTTGGCCTACATACCAAAAAAGGCTATTGACGTTACTAGGCCAGACTGCCCTGTTAAGTCCACCTGTAGCACAGGTTTGAGGTGTAGGCCAGTTTCGAGTCATAGAGCAAACAGCTTACAAGTCATTTGATTTCATAGTTAAAATGTCTACTAAGTTATTGAACATACACAGAGGCAGCAGCGGACTGCCCGGTAGGCTTGTTAAGGTTGTTTTAAACACAATGTGTGCAGTCAAGTCACATTTCACCGTAGTGGCTTTCCAACATATTGCACAGGTGTTTCTGGAGAGCCAGGCCAACGCCCCTCGAACAGGGTGTCTCACTCTCTATTGTCACTTATCTCACACCAAATCTTATGCTTACTTTGTTGTGGGTGTGTGTGTGTGGGTGTGGGTGTGTGTGGGTGTGTCAGCGGATACTGGCTTATGCCCAGGGTCAAGGCAGGGCAAACCTCAGATCAGTGCTAACTTCTGTCACTGTAGCAACACATCCCTCAATCCCTGTACACACTGTTTGTCCCCTGTATTGTTTACAGCAACCGGTTCACACACACGTAAGAGGCAGGAAAGGCAGGCATAGATGTAGATTTGCTAGAGCTGGTCGTACTTCACGGGATGGCCGGTAGTCCTCTAGTTGGGTCCTCCTGAGTTCACTGAGCTGTCTGTGAGCCATGCCTCTATTGGGGCAGGGAGGGGGGAGCAGAGAGAGGAAGGAAGGAGGGAAGGAGGCCGGCTATTAAAAGTCTGTCAGTTTGTCTGGTGTTAATGACAGACCCAGGCCTTGGCAGTGGCCTTCCATCCCAGTCCTGTTCCTGTTCAGAGAAAAAAACATGGCATCATATGTGGCTCCGCTGGGTTTAGTTTAGCAGCTCTCTTCTTGTTTTTCAGCAAGAGGAGGAGTGTCAGTGCATACCTCAGCCAACTGAAGGTAAGAGGTTAAGCAAATTGTCTCACTCTGTCACTCCTTCTCTCCCTATCTCTCCATGTCTATCTAGTTAGCTCTCTCAGTTTTTTCCCCCACTTCTTTTCCTACACACCCTCACGCACATAAAACATGAGCACAAACATGCACAGGAGACGTGTAGTAACGCACACCACTGTTGGGCTGCTGTGTATAGGTGTTTGGTGGTCGGAGAGAGATGGACTCCCTGAAGAAAGAACTGGAGGAGGAGCTGAAGCTCAGCACTGACGACCTGAGGAGCCATGCATGGTACCACGGACCGCTGAGCAGAGAGGTGCTCAATACACCTTACTTGGTTCTAACTATGATGTACTTGAAGTTACAAACACATGCTAGTACCACTTTTACCACGGACAACATGATTTAGGGAGAAATGAAGAAAACATTTTCATTCCACACAAGTGATATTCACCGTATACTTAGGCCTTGGACCTTGGGCCAAACTATATGACCTCAACACATGCATACACACATGAACTGATACCACATATGTAGTAGCATGGTCAGCTGACCAAGCTAGTGCACAGGTGGCCGACCTAACCTGCTGACTTCTCTCTAGGGTGCAGAATCTCTATTGGAGAGGGATGGGGACTTCCTGGTCCGTGATTCAAGCTCCGCCCCTGGTGACTATGTCTTGAGCTGCTATTGGAGGGATGAGCCCATGCACTTTAAGATCATACGGGTGGTCTTGCGACCCAAGAAGGTGTGTGCCTGTGTACGTGTGGTGGGAGGATGTGAAGAGTTATAATAAGAAAGGATATGAAGTAAATTAAGTATTTGGAGCAGTAGGGTGGCAAAATTGTCAGACAGAACTTTAGGACCCGTGTTCAAGCTCCACGCCAGCAGTCATCCACCCTGCGGCGGTATATTTGAGCAAGCCACTGAAACCTTACCAGCTCCAGGGGTCTGTAGACCCTGTGCTCTGACCTACCTGGAGGGGAGCAAGTGGGAATTATTTTTCCCTCCAGGGATTAAAGTGTTGTTGTTGTTATTATTATTATTATTATTATTATTGTTGTTGTTGTTATTATTGTTATTGAAGGATGTGCTTGAGAGAGATTGTAATTACACATGTGTAATTGTGTGACAGGGATACTCCCGGGAGCTGTTCCAGTTCGAGGACGATCGCTTCGACAACGTTCCTGCTCTGATCCGTTTCCACGTGGGTGGGCGTCAGCCCATCTCTCAGGCCTCAGGGGCTGTGGTCTTTCACCCAATCACACGGACCCTTCCTCTGCGTGTCATCAGTGAGCGTCATGCAGACCAAAGAGGCAACAGTAGTGAGGGTCCAGGACGAGAGACGCACGTGGAACGCAGCAAGAGACTCAGCTTCAACTCTGCACACGCTGACATGCTGCAGATGAATAATCCACTGCTCAGGTGGGAGCGTGTATGTTGATGTACTTATAATATTGTATACTTATTGGTATGTGACTGTGCCATCCATCTGCTGTACATCCTGGTTCTACTTCATGTTTATTGTGTATTTTATTGTATTTAGGCCTTGTATATTATATTTTATTTTGTGGTACTTTTATGCTGCTGCTGAATTCCCCCCCCGGGATCAATAAAGCATCTATCTATTGTAACACACACACACACACACACACACCACAGTGCTCAAACACATTAATAATGTATACTCAAACAAATCTAAATAAACATGTAAGTAAACTGTATTTCATGGATGACAGGAGTGGAAGTCAGCCTGCTAACTTGGAGAACTTGGGGCGGAGGCCTTCAATGCAGTCTGCACAGTCTGACAGCAACCTACGAACAGGTACAGTAACATTAACACACACCCCATGTGTGCCTGTCCCACTTGGCCTCCTCTGCTGCATGGTCAGCCCATACTTTATTCCCGTGGGTGATTTCAGAGGGGATGAGAGCGTGTGACACCCCCTTGGTAGAACATAGTGGAAATAATTGTATATACTGTAGAATCCTTAGGTCCCTATGTACGTAATTATCGGTAGCATCTCCTGTTTATCATTCCACTTCCTGGTTTTTCTTCTCCTCGTCTAGGTGTTCCTCAGAACAGTCAGTCAGAGCATGCTGGCCCCGCCCCCATCTCCCCAGTGTTCCGTACAGGCAGCGAACCCCTGCTGAGCCCGCGCCCGCGAAACACACGCCCCTGCTATCCAGGTAACACCCCCCCCCCCCCCCCCCCCACACACACACACACACACATACAAACACACACACACGCTCTACCTAAGATACACAATTCCCCTCTCATCTCTCCCTAGGTGGAGGGGTAACACTGCGAGGTTCAGATGGACAGCTGCACCCTAGAGCTCCTCCTAAACCCCTCAGGGTCTCTGCCGTCTTCTCCTATGCCACGCCCCCTCTGCCCAGAAAACCCCACAATGACCCCTCCTCTTTCTACGACGAGCTGGTCATCCAGGTAGTTCCAGCAAGCGCTCATCACTTACCGCTGAGTTGATCGAGACTTCTCTCTGATAGCTCTCTTTCTGCATGCGGGCAATGTCATGACGTGGTCCTCGTAAGCGGTCCTGTAAATCCTCCATGGAAACTTGATAGCTTGCGTGTTACCGCGTCTAGGTGCCGCAGTCTCGGCGGAAGGGTCACGTGGACCGGCTGCGTGCAGAGGAGAAGTGGCAGAGCCGCGCCCGCCTCACGGAGACCTCCTTCAGCTTCCTGGAGGCACAGAAGGCCGAGGCGTCGCCGCAGCTGCCGTTTGACGGACGGCTCCAGAAGGAGGCGCCAGAGGAAGTGGAAGACTGGCCATTTTGAGCCTCCACATGTGTGTAAATCTTATATTTTTAGTATTTTTCTAGCTTGTGTTTTTTCCCCCCGCTTTTTTTCTGTTCTAAGTAAATGTGAAATTGATATAAGAACCTTGCAGCTATGTAAGGGATAATGTACAAGGAGCCAGACATTATTAGCGCTTATTACACAGCTACTTACCAAAGACGTTAATCATTTCACACACAATGTTGAATTGAAGTGACTTTATTACAAGCTCAAATCATTTACACGCTTCCATCAAAAATATTTCAGCAACCATACAAACGTCTGTAGCTAGCATCCGTGGCCACACTAGCAGAACTGCAACCACAACTGTCGTTGCTGTTAAGCCTCAACCAGCCTCAACCTTTTTGGCGCAAGGTGTCGCTAGTTAACCTGTTAACTCACCCTGCCAGGTGGAGTTGGGGTCGTGTTTCCGGTTGGATCAGTTCGAGTCACTTCTCTTGCCGGAGAACAACCGACCGCTAGAGCCCGCCGTCCTGCTGACACTCAAAGAGCTCTTCAACTGCTCAGACGCCACCAACACCGCCCTGCACTTGCTCAGTGTTGACTGCCAGGTAGGCCACCCCATTCTCACCGTGCCAAGTGGACCTTCAGATTGTTGTCTGGCTGATATGGTTTCTGATAGTGTTTCATGATAGAGAGAGAAGCTAGAGAGCTGAAAGACCACGTGTTGGCCTCTCATATCTAGGGGTATTTTGGTTAGAGGATGATTTGATTGACTTAATGTAATCAATGTAATCACTGATCAATGCAGTTTCATGAAAAACATTTGTAACAGTATGGTTTACAAAAAAACGAAACAAACCAATCCCCCCCCCCCCCCCCCCAAATGAAAGTAGCCTAAAGAAACAGTTTACTCAAAACTGGATTTGAAACCTGACTTGTCTTTGCTTCGTCGTGGCACCTCAGGTAGCACGCATCGTTGGGGTAACGGACGAGCAGAGGAGGATCATGGGAGTGGGATCTGGACTGGAGCTTGTCACTCTGCCACACGGACACCAGTTACGACAGGACCTGTTGGAGAGGTGCTCACTTAGCGACTCAGTGGCCACATATGAGATTTACCAAGTTGTGTATATAGTCAGATCGAGTTAATACAGACATCAAAATGTGTATTTATCTAAAAAATAAATATAATGTATTAATATTACTATACACACTACTGTAATAATGACACATTTAATGAAGGGAAAAACAGATTTACAGTAACAAATTGATTGTACTCTTACTCGCCAACTCTCTTGTTTACTTGTGCAGTCTTCTTCACTCGCTCACTCATCCACCCACTGCTACTCCTTTCGTCTGTCATTCTGTAGGCATCATCTAATAGCGCTCGGAGTAGCGGTAGACATCCTGGGCTGCACGGGGACGGTGGGTCAGAGGGCAGCTGTTTTAAACAAAGTCATCTCAGTGGCTCAGGCCCTGAAGGATCAAGCCCATGACCTCTATTCCTTCTCAGCTGTGATGAAGGCTCTGGAGATGCCTCAGGTAGTATATTTATGACAAAGAAACACACTCAAAATCTTAATCTATTGATAGGCAGTTAAATGAGAGTGCACGTATGCAATGGGAGCAGGTTGAAATTGGATGACACGCTCTAAGTGTGTGTGTGTGTGTGTATGTGTGTGTGTGTAGATCATGCGGTTGGAAATGACGTGGCGAGCATTGAGGAGGAATAACACAGAGAGCGCTGTTTTATTTGAGAAGACCCTCAAACCCTTCATGAACTCCCTGAATGAGGGAGACGGTGAGTGTGAGAGAGAGATAGTGAAAGAGAGATAGTGAAATATACAAAGACTGACAGGAAGAGGAACTGAAGAAGATGGAGAAGGAATGAAAAGGCTAGATATTGTCTCAAGTGTAAAAAAAGAAGAAGTGATAGAAAAGCCACAAGTAGAGGGAAACCGGTCACAGTCCAGACCTTGGTCAACACAATGAGTACAGAAAGTTTAGATACAGGAAACAAGGTTTCTACAGATCCTGAAAGTCTTAAGAGGTCTTATATTATTATCTCACAGCAAATGTGAAATTGGTCTTAACTTCATTCTAACTGGCATTAAAAAGTTGTTACTTGTTGTGGTAAACCCCACCTGGCTGGCACTCCAGGGTGGTTAAAACAAATGATTTGTAGATAGTATTTGACCCAGGTGTGTTAAGGACTTTATACAGTAAGCTTAAAGCTTTGAGTGAGATGTGCACAGTATGTTCATGGATTTTCTTTTGCAGATTCTGTGGTGACGGGTCCAGTTGCCGTGCCACACCTGGTGCCCCTGCTGATGGTGATGGAGGGTGAGGACCCGGTTGAGAACAGCGAGCGAGGCTGTCAGCTTCTTTTTGACGTTCTTCAATCAGCTCGTAGTGCCGCGTTGCATGCCCCAGATTACCAGCAACACGCACACTCTCTACTCACAGGTACACACACATACCTTCAAAAACATGCTTATAGACATTGCACAATGTAAGAATGATATTTCATCAGATTCATCTCTACTATCTGACTCTGCTCCACCAGGAGGCTGGGAGCCAATCCCTGAACTGCTGGAGGCTTTCCGTACAGAGTTCGCCATGCGACTGTTCTGGGGTCAGCCTGGAGCGGAGGCTGACAGACAGGATCGCTACGATAAGTTTGACAAGATTCTTTGTGTCCTCTCAGATAAACTGGAACCTGTGGAGTGCAC
Organism: Hoplostethus atlanticus; assembly: GCA_034670405.1. Classification (NCBI taxonomy): domain Eukaryota; kingdom Metazoa; phylum Chordata; class Actinopteri; order Trachichthyiformes; family Trachichthyidae; genus Hoplostethus; species Hoplostethus atlanticus. The sequence goes on along the minus strand of JAXDDX010000112.1, from coordinate 66,618 downwards.
CCCACTCCACTTTCAATCCTGAACCTTCACCTTGACCCTTTAACCTGTTTCGTTAAGCTTTCACCCCAAGGCAAAATCAGCACTTTCACTAGAGGAAAATACAAAGCAAAGATGAAAAGTGATCTCTTTTCAGCCGACCATTGCCTTGTGATGGATACCAACTCGAGATCCGACCATCAAACTCCGACTAGTCTTTAAAAGTGGATTTCTTTTCTTTACTTGTACAGATGTAAGTGGCAACCTGCTGGGGATATATAATCTTCACACCACAGGTCACGGGGTGACCTGATGTCTCTATGATATGGGTCTTGTGGGATTACATTTGGAATGAGCCGGCTATGAGCAGTCCACTGAGTAAAAAGGGCCGGGTGTCCATAGGTTAATCTAGCTTTCCTTCTTCAGGAAATCCAACATTGTTTACTGTTTTTAACCTAACAAAAGTGTGATTTTGATACTCAGCTACTGCGGTAACAATCCACGGTGCTTTTAAATAGTTTGCCTTTGATGCTTGAGGACAAAGGGACCATAAAGATATTTAAAACTGAATAGTTGTCTTCCTTAGTGCCCTCTTTGTCCATGAAACCTTTCCTGTAAGGGACCACACTGGAGATTGTATTGTATTTCTTTTGTTGTTTCTTATGCAATAAATTTCTATGATTTTTTTTTTTACGTTGTTAGTTTTTGTTTTTTGTGTCTGGTGTGGATTGGTCATGAACAAACAGTCAACAAATAGAAAACACAGACAACCAATGTTACATATAGTTTGTTTTTTTTAAGATTCAAGTGATACATGTAAATACATATATTTTCTTTTTAAAAATGGACCACAGACTAATACTCCTTAAATGGTAAGGAAACGTCCACTAGTTCAGGACAGAGCAGTGGTAGAGAGAGTTGAGTAAACTTAAAGGGGAATTCTGGTATTTTTAAACCTGGGCCCTGTTTGTACATATTAGTCATTTATACCCCAAAATAGGTACAAAAAGTTTTGTACCAGAAACAAGTTTCGCTCTGAAAGATGAGGTGAGTTGTTACATGAAGAGGTTAAATAAAGGTTTATCTCTGTAGCGATCCTTTCCGTAAGTGGCAAAAACAAGCACTTTTAGTGGACGTACTTTGCTCGGCCCACTTGCCCCAACAGATTATGCTGCAGCCATAGTAGCCAGTTTCACGACTGCCGACTGAGGCGATCTACCGGAGCAATTCCCAAACTTTTTGTACTTATTTTGCGGTATAAATGGCGAATTTGTAAAAATAGAGCCCAGGTTTAAAAATACCGGAAATCCCCTTTAACATGGCTCTTGGCGAGAGTGAGATTTGAAAATATTTAACAATTTTTTTTTACTTCCTTTCCACTCTCTAGAGAGTGCAGTGAGAAGTTGAATCTCAAAACGTAATTCCTCTCCTTTCCTCTGCAAGCTCCTCTAATGTCTATTGACGTAGATTACATGCAGCCATAAATTTGAGAAAGATGAGAGGAAGAGGTTCAGAACTCAAGGCTCCAGAAATATGAACACAGGTAGTCAAACCATTTAAAATCCAGAAAATGAAACATAAAAACAATAATTCTGAAAAAAAAAAACATTTGCTGATGAACATGTCTGCTCCAACACGCTGTCCAGCTGCTTCTGCGCTAGATTGGAATTCAAAAGTGTGGAGGACGACCAGGATGTTACTGTTACCAGGATTTCATCCAGCCGGTGCTACTTGAGTATCCCTGAAGCTGCACAGAAATGCCCACATGCAATGCCACAGCGGTCAAGAGGCTACAACCTCAGATACTCAGATACAGGCACTTCACAAGCATTCAACTGGTTATGTTGCCGTTGTGCTCTTTCTTGTTATCCTCAAAAGTTCGTCCTACAGTACAGCAGCTCAAATAGCTCATCAGTACTGTTACAAATCACATCGGATGGAGTTAACAAGCAAATCCATAGAGAGGGATATTACCTACATTGTGTCCCCATAGAGTAGTGGTTTTCATCCAGTTATAAGTCATAAAACTTCACATCGCTTCAATAACAAAAATCACATTTGTCTGTAAGGTAAGGAGACTGAGCAGAGGGCGTTCAGGCAGGTTGGTGTTAGAATGAGGAAAAGTGGCCAGAGGCATCAGATCTAAGGAATGTCAGTGAGACAGGCAGGTGGATGGATATATGGAGCGAGAGCATCAACATAAAGGAACGTAGTGTAAAGCTACCATGATGCAGAATATGTTGCGTGAGCAGTAGTGGGTCATTTAACCTTGAGGTTAAACCAACCAAATCAAAAGACAGCCCCTCTTGAATGCACACCAACCACTGTGCTGTAGGACAGAAATATGGAGTGTGTGCTAATGCAATTAGCCTTGATAATAAGCTTTATAATCATTCACTTTCATGACGCCACACTGGCTGAGTTACAAAGAAGTGATGTAGAAGCACGGCTCTAATATCACTGGTTGACTTTGTATTCACCTTTGGCTCTAAACTTGCTTTCCATTACCAGCTGTGTGTGTGTGTGTGTGTGTGTGTGTGTGTGTGTGTGTGTGTGTGTGTATTATGGGCTGGTTTTAACATAGGATGAAGGTATATAGCCCTCTTCTCCATTGGCTTTAAGGACTCTCATCCAGCCGTCTCCTTTATCCTCCTCCATTACACTCAACAGCTCTCCCTCCGTAATGGCGATGGTGCCCTCACTGTTGCCTACACACACACACACACAGCGGAGAGACATAAAAGACTGTGAGCATTACAAAAAGGTAAGAGATTCAATTCATAATGAGCATCAGTGTGAATCTTTAAGGATACCTTCAAAGGTGTATAGAGCTGCACACTGGCCGATCGGAGTCTCCACGTCTTCGAACTCATCGTCAAACTCTGTGTAGATGTTCTGAGATTGATCGTCGGCTGCTACAAGGCTAAAGAGACGCACACACACACACATGAGTGACGGATCTAACCCGCTGTGTGTGTGTGTGTATGCTGCTGCACACGTTCAGCCAGGCCTTACCCATGTTGGATGTTATTGCCGACGGTGTTGGAAGATTCCTCTCCTCCCACCGCTTCTGACAGCCACAACTGTTGCGAACAAGCAAATGCGTTAATCTGAACTGTCATACATATACGTGTGTGTGTGTGTGTGTGTGTGTGTGTGTGTGTGTGTGTGTGTGTGTGTGTGACCTCATATTTGGTGAGCTCTCCCCTCAGGCGCCCTATGTTCTGAGTGGTCTGTGTGATCTGGGGCTCCAGACTGGAGGGGTCTCCCATCTGCGGATTCTGCTCATACACACCCTTCATCTTCTCCAGCGCCTCACTGAGATCAGAGGGGAGGGAGGAGAGGAGAGGAAAGAAGGGGGAGGGAGGGAGAGAAGACAAATCCTCATTTGCACTTAAGCGTTATTGTTTTGGCAACGCGACCGCTCATTAAAAAAAAAGTTCCTCTCCTTTACGGCGCCACTGACAAGGACGGAGGGATGGACAGGAGTTTTTACAAGTTGCCGAGACATGCCCAAGGGAAATGTCATACTATGTACGTTCCTTTCAAGATCACTGTGCTAGAGAACAGTTGTGACGGAGGGTTTTCACCTCGATCGTCTTAAAGTTGTTCTGTCTGGACGAATTAGGGCTAAAAACAGGTCAAAACCACATTCAGCCCCAATTATTCTCCCAAAACAAATTTAGATGATCGCAATGAAAATCGCACGCCTTAAAATGATCCTCAGCAGCTTTCTTGAACGTCTGGCAGGAGCGCTTCAAGCCGCTGATGTTGCTGATGTTGTCACCTTTGGTCCTGCTCCTTCTGCAGGTCCTTGGTGATGTCATCAATCTTCGCCTGCAGCCTCTTCTTCCTCTGCTCTGGAGGAAAGTGAGAGAAGTCTTCTGCTGCAGGGGGCTACACACACACACACACACACACACACACACACACACACACACGTTATACACACTCACAGCTACCATATCAAGATTCACCACCAGATGTCACTTCTTCCTATTGCTGGCCAAGAGGTAATAGGACGCTTTAGTTGACTTATTTCATATTCTGACATGGATTCCGAGACACAGACTGACTAATCTTGAAAATGGATCTCCTTAGTCAAAGAAATCTGCCAGGAGAGTCATATAGGGATTCTGTGTGAAGGAAGCCAACCCCTTTTTGTGAAGAAGTAGACAGGATATGCCAGAAGTGAAAAGAAGAACAGAGAAATAGTCACAGACAGACAGACAGAGACAGACAGACAGACAGAGACAGAGAGAGAGAGAGAGAGAGAGAGAGAGGAAATACGATTGGCCGAAACCCTCCAACACCCCGCTTTACTCTTGAAACCTTTAACAATCACAGGTTACCCAGTGGAGACCACCACTACTATTGATACTGGACTAGTACGTATTGACTCATAGACCCTGTGATGCCACACCGATGTACGTACATCTCCACAGAGAATGAAGACTGCGACTTTCACAGTTGCGTATACTTTCTAGTTTATGGGTCTGTTATAATATGAAGTAGATGTGGACGGAAATTTGGAAAGATTTCAGACAAATTTAGACATTTGTATGCATTCACAAAATCTGTGTTTTATTTAATGCCAATTTGGTGTCTCAAGGCTGTAGGCATCACAGATTAGAGTGTCTGGCTTCTAGTTCTGTTATTTTATAGTTATTAGTATTGATTAGATTGACCTTCGCCACAAGAAAAACACATTGGATTTTGTGAATTGAATAGTATTCTCCTCTGAAAAGAATATAGCACCGGAGTATCCAAACACCTTGTAAGTCCACTGTCTATGTAAGGATAGCAACTGTTACCATGTGCTTTTCAGCATGTGACATCTAGACAGAGAGAGAGGGAGATAACATAAACACACAACACACACACACTCCACATGGGAGACACACATCTACGTTAATACATGACTGCTTTTACAAAAAAGGCACGGGGGACAGCAAAGCATGCCCACGATTTACAGGGATAATATCACTGAGACAAACACAAGGGGGAGGAGACTATTACAGGTGAGAGTCACAATGTGACAAATATGGGGGCGGGGCCTGGCTGACATGGGGAGTGTCACTCACCAGGCTCCGTTTGTGTAATGTCTTTAAGGTGGCAATCCTGGGTTTGAGAGAACGATTAAACTCCCTCAGACTGAGAGAGAGGGGGGAGTGCTGCAGCTTGGAGAGGGGGAGGGAGAGGGAGAGGGGGAGGCGGTGGCTGCCAGGTGGGAAAGGGGAGGGGGGAGACAAAGAGGGCGGGGAAAACTGAGGAGAGAAAAAAAGGCAAGGTTGGTTACAAGGTGCAGGGAGGAGAAGTGGGCAGCAGAGGAAAAGGAGTGGGGGCGATCAGAGGGGAAACGGGAAGAGAAGGAGTCAAGGAGACAGACAGAGAGCAAGGGGTGTTTTAGGGCAAGTCCGTGCAGCAGACTGGAATTGGCCCCTCGGGGAAGCGAGGGGCGGGGTGAGACACGAGTGGAATGTGTGTGTGTTAAAGTAAAGTAACCGTGTGAGTGTCACTCTGTACACCTACACAATGGCCAATAGCAGCAAGATAAGAAAAGGAGTAGGACAGGGAGGATATTCAAGCTGTCAAATACAGAGGCAGGAGGAGCAGATGGGGGAGGGAGGGGGGGGTGGGGGTGAGTATCTTGTCCCCGAGGCGGCGCACTTCAACTTAAACGACGCTGTAATGCATAGAGTGCTAGTTCACCTTGTTCTTCTTGCTGAAAGGCCACAGCTTGGTGCGCACGCGTGGTGGGTTGAGGCTGGAGTCGGAGGTCGCCGGTTTGATTCCCTGGCTGTAGTCCTCAAACTCCACATCCCCGGGTCGCTCGAAACCAGACTTGTGCTGCTCTATGAACAGCATGGAGTCCTACAGCGACGCGCGCAGACACAAGTTAACATCATGGAACGGACTGACTATACACACACACACACACACACACACACAATAAGACAAACATACACACACACACCTACACACACACTTACCTGTTTCTCGTTGATCTTGCCCCCTGCTGTGGAGATGCCCTCTAGACACTTGGAGATAATGGGCATCACCTTCTTCTCTGTCTCTGAAAACTGGCAGTATCCCTCTGCCAAACACCTGATCCTCCGCTCATCCATGTCCTGCAAATTCTGTTCAGCACACAAATGTTGTCTTTTTAAATTCCATATTTCATATATTTGTATATATATATATAATGTATATATTGTATATTAGTGTTCAAACGCACGCATAGATGCACCTACACCATGCCAGTGGAGGAGGTTGAAATTTAGAAAGACAGCACAAGGGAGTGTGTTTGTTATGCACTGTGTGACATCAGCATTTATGAGTAATTGTATGTCATTGTTTGCGTCTGTGTGTGTGTGTGTGTGTGTGTGTGTGTGTGTGTGTGTCTCACATTGAAGATCTGAGGTATCTCTGTGTAGTACAAGTGGTTCTGTTCCTTGTTGTATTTCTGGAGTTGTGCTGCATAGTCGTTCCTGCACTCTTCTGCTGTGTGCGTACGGGAATGGGCATGTTGCTTCGCCTTGAGAGAGAAGGGTAGATGGCACGATGGAGGGAGGGAGAGAGGGAGAGAGAGAGAGACAGGAGGGAGGCAGAGTAGAAAGGACAAAGGTGTTTTTGACTATAATGGTCTTATAAATCACTGCTCAGTTGTTGATGCTCGTGCACGCGTGTTTACCTTCTCCACGTCGAGCTTGGTGGCGCTCAGGTCGTTCTCCGTTTTCTCTGCTTGCTGTGTGGCTTTGTCAGCCTCTGCCCACTCCTTGGCAAAGCGCTTCTTAGTCTGCGAGGATGCACACACACACACACACACACTAATGAGTAGAGTATGGTGATAACATTGCTAAGGTTAGGGGTTCGGGTCCCCCTAGAGTCAGTCAATCTAAAAATGTATACACTTGTGGCACTGCAAGGAGCTCTGGATGAAACCATCCAACAAGTTAAGTTACGATATGTTACGTCAAATAATAATTACATGCTCCGACATATTTTCAAATTTTCACATAGACTAAAAAGACATTGGACAGCCCGACAACCAAACGTATATAGTGTCACTCACACTTTCTAGTTGTTTAAAGCTGCTCTCTAAATTCTGCTGGACTTTCTTGGCATCAGACAGGTGCTGGTAAAGGAAGAGGGCTGCAGCTTAGGACAATGCAACACACCACTTAATTTACAACCTGACTTACTTCCCCATTTTCTTTCTTTCCCCTCCCTTGCTTTCTTTCTCTCTTTCTCCCTCCCCCCGGTTGTTCTTCACCCCTCTCTCACTGTTTTGCGTTCCTGTTTGAGGTCCTGTAGGTATTTAGTGAGTTCTACACAGATGCCGGTCATCATGTTTTCGGCGACGAGCTCCCGTTGGCCGGCGTAATCGTTCAGCTCGTTCAGAATGTCCTGGAACGTTGCGTGATTGGTGAATCTGCAGTGGGAGGGGCAAGTGGGCAGATCGTCATTACAAAACTGTAATGCTCAAAATATTTCACTTTCATTTAGTCATCCATTCCGGTATATACTGTGGGGGGGGGGGGGGGGGAGAAATAAGAAAGAGGAAGAGGAGAGAAATAAGGGAGACACAATGGACATTGCTCTCACTTGCACTCTTGCTCCTCCTTGCTTCCTCGCTTGGCGTACTTCTTAGTCAGATTCCTATGAGACACAATGAGAACTGCAGCGTGACTCTCTCTCTCTTTCTCTCTCTCCATCTCACACACACACCTTTTATCCTGATCCACATTCAAATCCAGTAAACAACATAAGAAAACAAACAAGAAATAAGCCAAACCTGAGTTGCTTTGCGTAGCTCTGTTCTATCTCTGTGCGTTCCTTCACAAACTTGATATAGCGTTCCACAAGGTCAAGCCCTGATTGGGTGTGCTTATCAATGACATCATATTGGTCCTAAGAGAGGAGCAGCATAGGGATTAGGAACAACACACACACACACACACACACGGGCGTATGCACACACAAATACTGGAGGCATCTGGCGCATCGAAATGGGAAGAGCAGCAAAGAAATGAAAAAAACGACAATGTCAGACAGCAATTAACAAAAGGTTATTTACTTTCAAAGAGAGACTATGAAGCTGATCTGAGGAGAGGCCGGTCATTGAGGTAGGCACGTGTGACTGTTTGCAAACCTCTAACACACACCTGACTGATTTTCAAAGTCAGGGTCACGACCCTCAGGTGGGTCACGGGAGATTCGAATTGGGTCGCCTAACCTCATTGTAGAATTCCCCCTACAACAGATTAGTAACTATGTTCGTGTTCCCTTTACCCATCCGAACCACTTACCAATCAAACGGCAGCTTTAATTACCTTATTGCGGGTTTTAGTCAATCCGATCTGTCAACACAGCACCAATGTACTGCCCACTGTGTGTTGTGAGATGATAGTAAGTAGTTACGTTAAATTGCGGTTGCTGCCAATCTCTGTCATTCAAAGGTTTTGAGTTTAAAAGTCTAGAAGAAATGGATCGCTTTTTGATCAGAAAGAGAAAACCGGAGCCAGACATACAGTTCATGTAAAGTGCTAATGTTATATCCCACCGAGTCTGGACAGAAACCGCTCAGCGCCCTTGATTACACTCCACCCTCCGATATGCGCGTTGCCCTCTCTTTGTTTGGTAGCTACTATTGAAGTTGTACTTGAAGTTGCACTAAAATGTGGGTCCCCAGCTAAAAGGTTGGAAAACCACTGGTCTAACTGACAACGACAGACATTGAGCATCAGCTCTTACTGGGTTGCTTCCATTTGCACCATTTTGCATCCCCAGTGGAATTAAGACAGACAAATCTGGCACAGATGGAAACACAGAAGCAAAACCGACACATACCCACCCATGTCCACCGGTCTCCAACACCGGTAATACACTCCCTTCTCACTCTCACATTCCTCTCTCTTTGTACACATCCATCCCTTCAACACACACACACACACACACACATGTACACTCAAACCTGTTGGACAGGTATGTCCTCTGTGTCCCCACTGTGCTTGACGCTGGCTTGTAACTATGTCAAAACATTAAAGGCTTGCGGAAGGTAAATGCTACCACAAAATGCTGGTGACATGACACGGACACGGACACACACACACACACACACACACACACACACACACACACGGACACACACGACACACACACACACACACACAAAATGGGTGGGGCTTTTGTGTCTCTTGGTATGTAACAAAGAAAGACTCCAACTTTTGTTTGTTGTGTGTGTGTGTGTGTGTGTGTGTGTGTGTGTGTGTGTGTGTGTGTGTGTGTGTGTGTGTAGAGGCTGCAGGGTCTCTAGGAGCCTGAGACACATAGGCAGTCCTCAGAGGGGCGAAAGCTAAATGGAGATCATACACTAACACAATTAGCTATGTCCTGGATAAGAGAGGGGAGCTGGGAAGACAGAGGGAAGTGAGATGGGACGGGAGGAGGGGAGGGGAGGGGGGGGAGGTGGTGGACGGCGGAGAGAATAGAGTAATTCTGTCAGGAAATAACCTGAACCGCAAACGAGAGAGAGAGTTCAGCAATGAGATAATCATTAGCTCACTGTGGACCCCCGCCCTGTGACTGACGGTCCCAAAGGCCTCTCCAAACCCTGAAACAAGTCTGTCGAGTCCCACCCCCTTGACCATGACAACACGCTAGCGACAAGAACAGTGTTTCCTTTTCCACGCGGATCCTACAAGAGGACAGGGATATACTGCCACTTCCTTATAGTATCAACTGTACTTTGTCCTACTGCCCCACTCTCACTGAGCGTGTGTGTTTGAACAAGAAGGAGCAAAAGTAATAGAAAAAGTGGGAGGGGTGATCAGTACGGTACTTTACTTTATGTCTATCAATGAAATGAAACACATGAAGATCCTTGACTAGGGCTGGAGATCTATGGATTTTTCTTTTTTCAATACCAATAGTTTTTGGGATACTTCAAATGTCATAACTTTTTAAGCACCTTTCTTTGTTAAATGACTTATACAATACAGAAACCTATCAACAGATTTCCATGACACTTGGTAGACAGATAGGCCTTGGGCCAAGGAATAATTGGTTAGATTCTGGTGGTGATCTGGATCTAGGATTTCCACCATGAGACGATTATAGTTTTTTTTAGCCATGACTCTGAAGCTAACCGATATAGAGACATGGGTATGTTTGCAGGGTCAATGAATCAACCTTAAGTGATAGGAATGATGTTTTTGGGTGTGGCAGCAGTGTGTTCGGTGTTTGCCCTCTCTGAATGCCTTCTAGTTTCCTCAATGAACTAGAAGAAAATACATTTGAGACTGTCCTTCAGGGTCCAGGCCTCGAGCAAGGCACCGGGGGCTGTCAGGAGCTGCTCCTTGCTCCTGATATAACCAAGATTAATAAGAAAATATTTCTATGTGGACATACTTGTCTTCACATAACACGCGGGTGGTGAACTCTGAACTCTGTATCTCAAAGAAAAATCAGTATATTACTGATACAGCTAGTCCCAGCCTCGGCTAAGTGTCAGTAGAAGATATGTTGAAATCTGATCAAGTAGAATGGCAGAGTTTTGAACTTCTTGTTAGCAACTCTACAGGGCTAACTTCCTGTATACAGGCAATGTGCTTCTACAGGAGCCAATATAAACGGCTCAACGGTGGCTCAAATTCCTCCGGCTCCTCTCATCAAACTGCATGACACTGATGGAAAAGCAGCAGTAAAAGCAGCACAACAGCCTCTCCCACGGTGCCTAAAACTGTGCAGGCTGTGGAATAATCTCAAGAGGCATGTGCTGAGACTCTGACCCCAATCACAGAGGGATTTGGCAAACTCAGGCGCACTTGTTTCCTGAAATACATAATACTAAACACAACGTTCACCCTTCCAGGTAAGCAACTCTCACTTGTGAGTTAGAATAAACGCTCAGTGACTCTGTTCCATAGAGTTGACTGGAGGAGGTGTGAGTGAGGGCCGGTGAGTCTGGGCAGTCTGGGCCGGTGAGTGTCAACAGAGGGATGTTCTTCAATTCACCGATGGAGGACTGACACGGCTGAGACGCCAACCAGGCCCCTTTTACCTCCACACCACTACTGACAATAACAGAGGACAATCTCCTTTCCCAAGCGAGCATTTCCTTACGACTCGTGACTTACACGGGCCATGTCATCACAAAATGCGTGCATGGATTGTAATTGAAGAGGACAAGGTAGTTCAGTACACCTTCCGCTCGTGTAGATAAAAAGAAAAAGCTTTCTGAGCTCAGTAAGAGCAATAAACTCGTATTTCCCTCTGCTTATGATAAGGAATGCAGCAGGAGTTGTGAAATCCTCCGGCTGCAGACTTTACAGATAGACTCCTGCTGTTGTATTGTATCCTAGATTGCTTAACCTAGGCCTAGAGTAAAAAAAACACAATGTCCTGTGCATATTGTGAAGTCGGTCGACGAAAACAATAGCCGGACAGACGATTCTTTAGGGATACTGATGGTAATTTGGAAACAAGCCTACAGAGAAACAACTATCCCAGAGGGTTCCGTTTCTCTATATGTCAGCTGTCAAGGACTTACCCAAAGATCTGTTCCCCAGTCCATGGCTAAAATACTTCAGATGGCTAAAGAATTCCTCTGTTGTTTAGGAAAGAAACAACTTTCACGAGATTCCCCCCCAAACTTGACTCTCCGAAAGCGGAGATGGCGGAGGAAATGTTTGGAGGAAGTCTACGCCTTCTGCTTGGCACGGCGCTCCTGTTTCTCCCAGCGAGAGAAAATATGTTCACTGGCTTTTCCTGAAACAAGTTTGGGTCCCGGGAGAGAGAGAGAGAGAGAGAGAGAGGAGGGGGAGAGGGAGGGAGAGAGAGAGAGAGAGAGAGAGAGAGAGGAGAGGGAGAGAGAGAGAGAGAGAGAGAGAGAGAGAGAGAGAGAGAGAGAGAGAGAGAGAGAGAGAGAGAGAGAGAGAGAGAGAGAGAGAGAGAGAGAGAGAGAGAGAGAGAGAGAGAGAGAGAGAGAGAGAGAGAGAAGCTTGGTGTTTGCTTTATTTTAAAGAAGCAGCGTTGAGTTTGTTTTCATTGTAATTGCGTCGGAAAGACGATCCTTTAGGTATATGAGTTGTTTACACCTACTGCCTGTTGACAGCGACACCGCCTTAAAACAATGTTCTAGCCCGGCCATTAAGAGGCTGACTACCTGATCAAATGTCTAACATACACTAATAATCACTATAGCCGAATACTTTATCGTACTTGATGTTATCTGCTGTGGTATAAATATACTATTCCTGTAGGATATATCCACAATATCTAATTATCTTATTATTTTGAGATCGGCGTTGCCTGTATCTGCAGGAGTGCAACGCAGGCAGCAGTGTTGTCTGTAAACAGGATTAACCTCTTTCTCTTTTTCTTACTTGAACACATGACCCCCCTGAAAAAGACCTAAAGTCATCCTATAAGACATTTTAGAAGGATATTATACAATTCTCGCAGCAAAACTTTAAAGTATCGCGCGATAAAGTACGATAAGGCCACTATAAACTCACAGGGTGCCATAGACATACGAATATTATAGGAATATTATGGGATTTTGGGTTGGGGTGAGGTATCCCCATCAGGATGACTTCCTCTTCAGGCAACACCACACCTCTTCAGGGGACTAATGCATCTGCACGTGACCTGAGTCTACCTGTGCAGAGCAGACGCCCCTCCCTCCCAGGTGAGGGAGATTCTGTGGCACAAGGCTGACACCGTGTGTTTGGTGAGGTGTCCAACCCCCTACTACTACAGAGAGAGTACAGGAAAGAAATGCTTTTACCAAACGCGTTCACGTGTCGTGCAAATTTTAACGTTTTACACTTGCATTCCACATGTTTCCTGTTTATTCTTTACGCCCTGGATATTCTTAAACGCTCACTGTTGAAAATGTCACCCTGATGAGCCTATATGAAAGGAAATGCACTTACGATTTCTAGGGACTAGTAGTTCTCGTGCCTACCTACATTGAACACACTTATCGTAAGTCGCTTTGGATAAAAGCGTCAGCTAAATGACTGTAATGTAATGTAATGTAATATATGGGTCAAGGACGTGACGCCTACATTTTCTGTCTGACAGCATTTTTTTCAGTTAAAAAAAGGTTTAAATGCATAAAAAGATACCACATATATGTAGTACCTCTCCCATATATGTTCTCACTTTAACTTTAATATGAGATCATTATTTACAAAAACTCAAAAGAAATGCAAAAACCTTTTTTCTAAACACTTAACATTACTGAGAACTTATACAATTTTTTAAGTATGTTAAAGAAGTTAATTAATTTTAAGATTAATAACAGTCGCACCACATGACATTTTTTAAGGCCACGGCCAATTCATTCAGACAAAAAAACACTAAAATCACTCAATTTTAAATTTTAAAATGAATTTATGTGTACACAACATTCTTAATGTTTGAACAGTTGCAATAGATATTCTTATTTTTTGTATTTTTAAATTGGCCTATTGAAAATCCTTATACGTCATTGACCCATATACACTATGTTCACTTGTAATACAGGAGTAAGTAAACGAGAGGAAGAGGACAAAATGTCTTTTCAGGATGCTTTAATTACTGGATTACATGAGTCAATCAATGGCATTTGACACAGTAGCCACTTATAACAGGGGTTTGCAGCTGTACTTTTGCTCTTTTCTTACTTCCCAAAAGACATTCTTGTATTGGACCTTTCATCTCTATCTTAATTACATTCTGTCAACTCTCCTATTCACCTTTCTGACTGTTCCTCATCCCCGTATTGAAACAATGAAATGAGAGAAACCTTCTGCCAAGAGTAATGTGCCAGTGAGCTTCATATCTTCTATTCATTTGTATGTATTGTATGTCATGTATTTGATGTTCAATAGGAACAGCATGGGAGCAGGAGATGTGCTTGCTACTCCTGAACAGCCACAGAGTCAGACACTGGTCTTATCTTCATGGCTATACTCTTGAGAGAGTAGCTTGACCCCTTCCAGCTATTCCAGACTACTGAGACAGTTGAATATTGAATTCCACCAGGTGCATAGATGCCGTTGGGGTTTGCAGTGTAGCACTTATTGTACCAGAATCCACCAAGACAACCCTTAGCACAGTTGTAATCCCAGAGGTCCTGGTCTTTGTCATATGTGGTGAACATCATGTCCCTGTGGCGTGACAAGCTGTCCCCTAGGAAGACAAAGGATGACAATATGAGCTCAGTTGAAACAGTTTATTATTTGAAACTCATACATGCTCACTGCTTGCTTGTCTAGTTTGTCTACCCCAGTATGCCTGTCGTCTGTGCTAGCTTTCCCAGTATAGTAAGTCCCTTGTCTGCTATTGCTGTTATCTGTACTACTCCTGATTACTCTCAAGTAAAACCTTGCATTCCTGAGAACCTCTGCCTCCAGCTTGTGTCTGCTTCTGGGTCTACCTGTACTCGATCACTACACACCTTTGAATCCCACTCCAGACTTTGAAATCAATTTTCTGTATTGTCTCTCTACTGCCTTGCCATTCAAAGCTGCCGAACACAAGACCCATGTTATGATCTTCACCTGCCCCTCCGCCAATGTAGCTGCCCAGGTGGAGCTGATAGCCGTAGTTCTCAGGATCAATGGAGAAGGAGGAGTACTGGGCATAGACCTTCCCTCCCTCAAAGTCCTGCATATCCACCCTCAGCTCACTCCTCTTCCTCATTGTCAGCAGGAAGATGTTATCCAGGCCTGAGAGGACACACAAAAGGTCTGTTTCATTTTACCTCAAGCACCCAGGCCCTATCGTTCCTCTATCATTTCCCAACATTTGTCTTTTCCCCAGACTCTGAACCTACTTCCTTGCAGCTACTTGTCCTCCCTTTTCCCTTAGCCTATCCCTTGCCGCCTGGTCTAAAATCACAGGCCTCACTATTCACTTCACCATAGCAAATGAAGATGGAAAGGTTGAATATTTATTTATCTAAAATGCATTTTATAGCACCTTTAATCCATTTCACCCTAGTTAACTCACCCAGCCAATGCTCTCCAGCCACATTCCCAAATCCATCCTTATAGTGCTGCCAGGGTCTGAAGAAGTTTTCAGTCCCATCCATCCTGCTCTGGATCACCTGAGAGAGAGAGAGAGAGAGAGAGAGAGAGAGAGAGAGAGAGAGAGAGAGAGAGAGAGAGAGAGAGAGAGAGAGAGAGAGAGAGAGAGAGAGAGAGAGAGAGAGAGAGAGAGAGAGAGAGACCAAGCTAACCAGCATTAGATACCATACAGTTTCACTCAAATCAACTAGCATGACTTCAGGTGAGTTCAGATGACAAAAGCTTTCTAGGAGCACCAGGTATCTTTTATTTTAAGGTTACCTGAGTGCTAAAACTACCAAATGTGTGACACTGATAGAGTCTGAGAGATCTGTTCTCCTGTCTTGCTCTACCTGGGTGTGCACGGTGTGAACGAGGCATGTTGTGGACTTTATTTGTGTTTTATGAAGACAAACTATGAAATGTACTGACGGTCCACCTCCCTCCATCACTCTCCATGTCACAGTAGGCATGCAGAGGGGTGGTGGGACCCCCTGGGAAGATGGTGTACACCCCACTGGGAGTGGTGTTGTCATGGTGATAGATGTCATCACAGTCGATGGGCAAGTAGAACTGGGAGTGGACCGAGACCACTGAAACCAGTAGAGCTAGGAAAGATATTACCTGGGGAGAGAGAGAGAGAGAGAGAGAGAGAGAGAGAGAGAGAGAGAGAGAGAGAGAGAGAGAGAGAGAGAGAGAGAGAGAGAGAGAGAGAGAGAGAGAGAGACATCAATAATATCAATAATATCTATAATATCTATAATGCCCTTCACAATAATTATTTGCATCCTGGATAAAAATGAGGTAAAAAAGGCCATACAAAGTAAATAGCAGCTGTTAGGTGTTTATGTATTATTTTCTGTTGGAGACACTTGTTTAGATTATTTGTATTGTAAAAAAATACAGAAGTAGAAGTAAACTAAAGTCCTTAATGTGTTGCTAACTAACTGTTCCAGTTTCAGCCCCTCTCCCTCTCGACCGCTACACTCATCTTGCATCTGGCATCATCAGGTTTAGCTATTATTATGGTGTATTGTGGGTAACATGGTTAACTAATACTATATCAAAGAATTGAGACTTAGAGAGAGAATACAGTATATTAGCCTGAAACCACAAATTAAACACATCAAGATAAATGTGGAACATTTTAAAGAAAGATTTCCTCTGCTTATATTTCTTTGGTTTGTAGGAGGGGAAGTACTCCATGGCTGAGTCAGGTCCACTTTACCACATCCCCTGCCCTTCAACTCTGTGCGCTCCCTTCAACCTCTTGGTCAGTGTTGCCGATCTCTCCTCCCCTTATTTTACATTTTGAAATGTAGCAGCAGCAGGCAGCTCTAACATCTTCTCACTGGGACTTGGAGTGATTGTTAGTAACACAATAACCAAAATGTGGAAGACAACACTATCATATTGTAACATTAATCACTCAGTAGCTGCTCATGATAAAAATAAGAGGAGAGATGATACAATTCCCATTTCAGCTACATTCCCTTGGATTCAGGTTGGATTTTAAGTCTTTATTAACTTCTTTTGAAGCAATATAGTAAAGCAAAATGGTTTAGTTCTGTCTATTCACCTCCAAGTAGTCTTAGGTCTTTGAGCTGCTCCAAAGACTAAATACTGAGGGAATATACTCAGCAGATTCTTCATCTTCTTTTAAAGCACAACTGAAAACTCTCATTTTGCAATAGTAGAATTGTAAATACAATTTTGTTTCTAGTCCAGTTGTTTCTGAATTATAATTATCATCAACTAATACCCCTTCTCCACTACTACTACTAGTAACCTTAATTATGGGTCAGTACTACTACTACAATATTATTATTGTTGTTATTATTATTATTATTATTATTATTATTATTATAGAGCTAGGGTAAGAAACACCTGCAGTAGACAGATGACAGATAACATATTTGTCATTATGTTCAGCTTTCATTGTCTTACTCTTACATGCACCATATTTCATTATGAAAGTCATTGATATGAGCGTGTTGGAATATCCAAAATAAAATAATAATAACAAGTTTAGCTACATTGCACAATCACTCTTACCTGCATCATGTAGAGAATGAGGTGAAGCACTGCTGCGTTATCTGACTTGTTTTATAGACCCAGACAGGTCAGGATGCCAAGACAAAACTGGTCATGGTGGGAAAATACAAACCTGTTTATCGGGGAATTGTTTGTGGACGGAATGTTTTTGGAAAGTTATCAGGTGAAAATAGAAGGTGAAGGATAAGAGAGGCATGGAGAAACCTCTCCTTTCCCTTCCCTGCCCATAATCGCTGTCATGGAGTCAGTAGCTGCTTGACATTACAGTTTTTTAGAGTCGCTAACACCTGTTTGTCCAATCTGTAGTCACATTTTCAAAACTCTAAACACAATTAGCGCAACATCCGTCAGTTGTGGACCATACCATTAACACAATTCATGTTGTTTTCACACAATAAGCAGTCAATTAACACGTTTCTAAAATGCTTAGATTTTCTTTACATACAAGCTCACCCAATACCAAAATGATGGATCTTTCTTGTCTTATTTACAAATGCTTGCACACAGCATGCCAGAAATGAAAACCTAATGTTCAAAACCTTAAATACAGTATAAAGCCTCTACTTCTGCAACAACAGCAGCTCAAAAGCTTTATTGAAACAGCTGATAAGCATTTTTGAATGAACAGATCACTGAAACATTGAGAAATAGCTGATTTAAGTTGTGTAAAATAGACCAAACACAGAGTTTGAATGAAACAGTTGTACACAGTTCCTTTAGAAAGGAACAGTGAGCGGGTCACCGGCACCAATACGTCCAGGTATGGTGTCTATCCAATATGTCTTGTTCTATAGTGAGTTTTACACTCTGCTACTCTACATGTAAACATGGGTTACAGTACATACAGTAGGACATACTGAAAAGCATTTACACATACTGTGTTTACACATACTGTGCATGCCAAGCGTTTCTATCCAAGGTGCATAGCGAGAGACGACATAGATGTGATGTGGACGAGAACATGTGGCCAAATGCTGAAGATCGTATAGATTACAGTTTACAGATTACAGATTACAGTCCACAACAGACGGATGTTGTGCTAATTGTGTTTAGATTTTTGAAAATGTAACTACAGATTGGACGTAAGGATGTTAGCGACTGTAAAAAACTGTAGAACAGGACTGTGCATTTTGGTGTTTTTTCCCTTCTGTGCCTTTTTTACTGTATTTGTGTATTTTATTTTTACACATTTGGAACCAAAGGCCATGTATGTTGGATTTTTTCTTCATCACTGGCAGCAATTTCATGTTGCTACTAAAGCTTTTACTGCAGCAATTCTGTCACTTACTATTTTTTTCTACTGTACATTCTATAAAGTAAAGATGACGCATTCACTTTTAGATAGTATGTTGCCAAAAATGCACACATTCAACACTCAACCAAAACAGTGGTTTACAGTAAAAGGAAACTGAATCATAAAAAACAATGGATTTCATATTGTCTATTGTATGCAGGTAGAACTAAACATGAAAAGTAATGCAGTTTTTGTAATACCATCAACTGTTACAGTTTTTCTCCATTGTATACACACAAAAAATGGAACTATGCACACAATTCTGAAAACGTGAAGCTCATGTATCAACAACATGACTCCAAACTGCTAAACTCTAAGCACAATTCCATTGTTCTCACTCAAATATCATTCTAAATCACATATTTGCAAAACTCTAAACACAAATTGCATCATTTAGCACACTTTGTTCACCTGGAAAACACTGGCCTTCAAAATGCAACACGCTGATTACCAACTGGTCTCACTCACGTCTCACCTGTTCAAACTCAGTTGGCAAAACACTCCAATCATGTGTCAGAGCATAAAACAGGCCTCAGGTGACCTCTACTGTGTTGGGGAAAATTGAGATGCATGGAGAACAGAGAGGAAGAGGAAGAGTGAGAGGAGGAGGAGGAGGAGGAGCCAATATTTCTAATGAAATCCGCACAACTTTGGTTGACCGTGTACTCAATCATGGCCTAACAATGACCGAAGCTGGGCAGCGAGTCCAGCCGATGTAGTTGAGGTCCTCTGGCCTGA
The DNA here is from genome assembly GCA_034670405.1 of Hoplostethus atlanticus. Lineage (NCBI taxonomy): Eukaryota > Metazoa > Chordata > Actinopteri > Trachichthyiformes > Trachichthyidae > Hoplostethus > Hoplostethus atlanticus. The sequence goes on along the minus strand of JAXDDX010000112.1, from coordinate 47,493 downwards.
TCAGGATCGGAGGCGGGATGCGGACTGATTTACATGTAGATCTGTTTCACCACGTTTTATATTTTTATTTGTTGTGGGCCTACGAAAAACTTTTTTTTTTGCAGTCAGTTCAGTCAGCTGAACATTTTACTGTATTACAGTAACAAATAAATATTTGCTTTGTTATCTTTTTGTATTTGTATATCCCCAGAGAGACAGTCTAAACATTTTCTTACTGTAGTGTTTCTCATTTTACTTATCAGTGCAGTTACTGTGAGTTTTGCCAAAATGGGTAACGTGTGTATTCTCTGAACTCAATGTCGCAGTATCAACTATGAGTTTACAGTATGACTCTGGGAAGCTGGGTTGTGAGTTTAGCCCAATTGGAGCTCATTGGATAGACAAAGGTGCATTGTATCCTATGCTGATACAATGATTGTGTCAATGCAATATTTAGGATATATTCACAGTATTGTTTTACAATATGGCAACAGTCTTTATACTGTATGTTCCATAACATTGCAATTAAAATTGTCCCTATTTTGTGACAAAAAAAGCCCTAAACTTTAAAAAAGGAAACAATTTCTACACAATTATACATTTGAATATGAAACATGGCCTCATGAAGCCAAAACATATAGAAACAGTATTTTGATGGTAGTGTTTTCAATTTATCACACCAGTGATGAATTGATGCTCTGTAAGAGATATTCATATGACAGCTGTGTGTATTGATTTGGTGATTGGTGGAAAGAATCAGTTTTGAGAAGAGAGAACATGGTTTTGAGTGCTGTGTTTCATTTTGCAAGAGATTTGTGGAGTTTTGACAAAGTGGTTAACTCTTTTCAGTTTTGTGTTTTCAGTTTTGAGAAATTGAGCCACAGTTTCTGGAAATGTGTTTAAACGTTTGGGAAAAACTGTAATGTGGGATGACGGGATAGGTGGTGACGAGAACCAGGGCAGTGACCTGATGGGAAAAGTTTAGTAAGTTCAATATTATGAGCATGATGGTCCCTGTGCCAGAACCAGTCACATTTGGGCAAAAGGCTGGAGATTATTGGTCTTCCTGGTGTGTAACGTTCAGCTTTCATTGTCTTACTCTTACATGCACCATATTTCATTATGAAAGTAATTGATATGAGCGTGTTGGAATATCCAAAATAAAATAATAACAACAAGTTTAGCTACATTGCACAATCACTCTTATCTGCATCATGTAGAGAATGAGGTGAAGCACTGCTGAGTTATCTGACTTGTTTTATAGACCCAGACAGGTCAGGATGCCAAGACAAAACTGGTCATGGTGGGAAAATACAAACCTGTTTATCGGGGAATTGTTTGTGGACGGAATGTTTTTGGAAAGTTATCAGGTGAAAATAGAAGGTGAAGGATAAGAGAGGCATGGAGAAACCTCTCCTTTCCCTTCCCTGCCCATAATCGCTGTCATGGAGTCAGTAGCTGCTTGACATTACAGTTTTTTAGAGTCGCTAACACCTGTTTGTCCAATCTGTAGTCACATTTTCAAAACTCTAAACACAATTAGCGCAACATCCGTCAGTTGTGGACCATACCATTAACACAATTCATGTTGTTTTCACACAATAAGCAGTCAATTAACACGTTTCTAAAATGCTTAGATTTTCTTTACATACAAGCTTACCCAATACCTAAATGATGGATCTTTCTTGTCATATTTACAAATGCTTGCACACAGCATGCCAGAAATGAAAACCTAATGTTCAAAACCTTAAATACAGTATAAAGCCTCTACTTCTGCAACAACAGCAGCTCAAAAGCTTTATTGAAACAGCTGATAACATTTTTGAATGAACAGATCACTGAAACATTGAGAAATAGCTGATTTAAATTGTGTAAAATAGACCAAACACAGAGTTCGAATGAAACAGTTGTACACAGTTCCTTTAGAAAGGAACAGTGAGCAGGTCACCGGCACCAATACGTCCAGGTATGGTGTCTATCCAATATGTCTTGTTCTATAGTGAGTTTTACACTATGCTATACTCTACATGTAAACATGGGTTACAGTACATACAGTAGGACATACTGAAAAGTATTTACATATACTGTGTTTACACATGCTGTGTTTACACATACTGTGCATGCCAAGCGTTTCTATCCAAGGTGCATAGCGAGAGACGACATAGATGTGATGTGGACGAGAACATGTGGCCAAATGCTGAAGATCGTATAGATTACAGTTTACAGATTACAGATTACAGTCCACAACAGACGGATGTTGTGCTAATTGTGTTTAGATTTTTGAAAATGTAACTACAGATTGGACGTAAGGATGTTAGCGACTGTAAAAAACTGTAGAACAGGACTGTGCATTTTGGTGTTTTTTCCCTTCTGTGCCTTTTTTACTGTATTTGTGTATTTTATTTTTACACATTTGGAACCAAAGGCCATGTATGTTGGATTTTTTCTTCATCACTGGCAGCAATTTCATGTTGCTACTAAAGCTTTTACTGCAGCAATTCTGTCACTTACTATTTTTTTCTACTGTACATTCTATAAAGTAAAGATGACGCATTCACTTTTAGATAGTATGTTGCCAAAAATGCACACATTCAACACTCAACCAAAACAGTGGTTTACAGTAAAAGGAAACTGAATCATAAAAAACAATGGATTTCATATTGTCTATTGTATGCAGGTAGAACTAAACATGAAAAGTAATGCAGTTTTTGTAATACCATCAACTGTTACAGTTTTTCTCCATTGTATACAAACAAAAAATTGAACTATGCACACAATTCTGAAAACGTGAAGCTCATGTATCAACAACATGACTCCAAACTGCTAAACTCTAAGCACAATTCCATTGTTCTCACTCAAATATCATTCTAAATCACATATTTGCAAAACTCTAAACACAAATTGCATCATTTAGCACACTTTGTTCACCTGGAAAACACTGGCCTTCAAAATGCAACACGCTGATTACCAACTGGTCTCACTCACGTCTCACCTGTTCAAACTCAGTTGGCAAAACACTCCAATCATGTGTCAGAGCATAAAACAGGCCTCAGGTGACCTCTACTGTGTTGGGGAAAGTTGAGATGCATGGAGAACAGAGAGGAAGAGGAAGAGTGAGAGGAGGAGGAGGAGGAGGAGCCAATATTTCTAATGAAATCCGCACAACTTTGGTTGACCGTGTACTCAATCATGGCCTAACAATGACCGAAGCTGGGCAGCAAGTCCAGCCGATGTAGTTGAGGTCCTCTGGCCTGATCAGGATCGGAGGTGGGATGCGACTGATTTACATGTAGATCTGTTTCACCACGTTTTATATTTTTATTTGTTGTGGGCCTACGAAAAACTTTTTTTTTTTGTAGTCAGTTCAGTCAGCTGAACATTTTACTGTATTACAGTAACAAATAAATATTTGCTTTGTTATCTTTTTGTATTTGTATATCCCCAGAGAGACATTTTCTTACTGTAGTGTTTCTCATTTTACTTATCAGTGCAGTTACTGTGAGTTTTGCCAAAATGGGTAACGTGTGTATTCTCTGAACTCAATGTCGCAGTATCAACTATGAGTTTACAGTATGACTCTGGGAAGCTGGGTTGTGAGTTTAGCCCAATTGGAGCTCATTGGATAGACAAAGGTGCATTGTATCCTATGCTGATACAATGATTGTGTCAATGCAATATTTAGGATATATTCACAGTATTGTTTTACAATATGGCAACAGTCTTTATACTGTATGTTCCATAACATTGCAATTAAAATTGTCCCTATTTTGTGACAAAAAAAACCTAAACTTTAAAAAAGGAAACAATTTCTACACAATTATACATTTGAATATGAAACATGGCCTCATGAAGCCAAAACATATAGAAACAGTATTTTGATGGTAGTGTTTTCAATTTATCACACCAGTGATGAATTGATGCTCTGTAAGAGATATTCATATGACAGCTGTGTGTATTGATTTGGTGGAAAGAATCAGTTTTGAGAAGAGAGAACATGGTTTTGAGTGCTGTGTTTCATTTTGCAAGAGATTTGTGGAGTTTTGACAAAGTGGTTAACTCTTTTCAGTTTTGTGTTTAGAGTTTTGAGAAATTGAGCCACAGTTTCTGGAAATGTGTTTAAACGTTTGGGAAAAACTGTAGTATTTTGAAAGTCGTTGTGCTATGATTGACTATATGTTCCTCTTGGATAGAAAACATGTGCTAGTGTTTTGAAAGAATTATGTGATTTTGAGTCGGGTTTGCAGTGTTTTGATAGAGTTAGTGTATGTAGACAACGTTTTTTAGCATTTTGAAATGTAGAGTTAGTATTTAATTAACAAAATGTGGTTTTGAGCAGAAAATTAACTATTTGGCTAATTGTGTGATGTAGGTGTATTGCTGTGTTAGGAGTTTAGAAAAAGTATCTTAAGTATAGGTAAACGCTTGTTAGTGATCGTAAAAAACTGTAACAGCCCAGCTATCGATGGCTCATCCAGGACAGAGAGAGGAAATCAAACCCAAGGCTTCACCCAGGGCCTGCTGATGGATGAACCCAAGAAAAGGTCAATGGAAAAGATGATTCTCTCTCTCTCTCTCTCTCTCTCTCTCTCTCTGCTGGTGGTTAGTAGTGATGAAGGTGGTATAGGGGTTCAGAAAGAGAAAGAGAGGGAGCGATAGACATTGTTGACATTGTTGACATCTAATCCATGTTAATAAATAGGAATATTATAGGAATATGATGGGATTTTGGGTTGGGGTGAGGTATCCCCATCAGGATGACTTCCTCTTCAGGCAACACCACACCTCTTCAGGGGACTAATGCATCTGCACGTGACCTGAGTCTACCTGTGCAGAGCAGACGCCCCTCCCTCCCAGGTGAGGGAGATTCTGTGGCACAAGGCTGACACCGTGTGTTTGGTGAGGCGTCCAACCCCCTACTACTACAGAGAGAGTACAGGAAAGAAATGCTTTTACCAAACGCGTTCACATGTCGTGCAAATTTTAACGTTTTACACTTGCATTCCACATTTTTCCTGTTTAATCTTTACGCCCTGGATATTCTTAAACGCTCACTGTTGAAAATGTCACCCTGATGAGCCTATATGAAAGGAAATGCACTTACGATTTCTAGTGACTAGTAGTTCTCGTGCCTACCTACATTGAACACACTTATCGTAAGTCGCTTTGGATAAAAGCGTCAGCTAAATGACTGTAATGTAATGTAATGTAATATATACACTATGTTCACTATGTTCACTTGTAATACAGGAGTAAGTAAACGAGAGGAAGAGGACAAAATGTCTTTTCAGGATGCTTTAATTACTGGATTACATGAGTCAATCAATGGCATTTGACACAGTAGCCACTTATAACAGGGGTTTGCAGCTGTAGTTTTGCTCTTTTCTGACTTCCCAAAAGACATTCTTGTATTGGACCTTTCATCTCTATCTTAATTACATTTTGTCAACTCTCCTATTCACCTTTCTGACTGTTCCTCATCCCCGTATTGAAACAATGAAATGAGAGAAACCTTCTGCCAAGAGTAATGTGCCAGTGAGCTTCATATCTACTATTCATTTGTATGTATTGTATGTCATGTATTTGATGTTCAATAGGAACAGCATGGGAGCAGGAGATGTGCTTGCTACTCCTGAACAGCCACAGAGTCAGACACTGGTCTTATCTTCATGGCTATACTCTTGAGAAAGTAGCTTGACCCCTTCCAGCCAACCCAGACTACTGAGACATATGAATAGTTAATTCCACCAGGTGCATAGATGCCGTTGGGGTTTGCATAGTGGCAGTTATTGTACCAGAATCCACCAAGATAACGCTTAGCACAGTTGTTGTTACCCCAGAGGTCCTGGTCTTTGTCATATGTGATGAACTTCATGTCCTTGTGGTATGACAAGCTGTCCCCTAGGAAGACAAAGGATGACAATATGAGCTCAGTTGAAACAGTTTATTATTAGAAACTCATACATGCTCACTGCTTGCTTGTCTAGTTTGTCTACCCCAGTATGCCTGTCGTCTGTGCTAGCTTTCCCAGTATAGTAAGTCCCTTGTCTGCTATTGCTGTTATCTGTACTACTCCTGATTACTCTCAAGTAAAACCTTGCATTCCTGAGAACCTCTGCCTCCAGCTTGTGTCTGCTTCTGGGTCTACCTGTACTCGATCACTACACACCTTTGAATCCCACTCCAGACTTTGAAATCAATTTTCTGTATTGTCTCTCTACTGCCTTGCCATTCAAAGCTGCCGAACACAAGACCCGTGTTATGATCTTCACCTGCCCCTCCGTCAATGTAGTGTTGTAAATAATTATAGTTAAGATATAATATGCCTTGTGTTAAGCAATATTATCAATATCAAAATATTAAGTCTGCATAAATATAAAGAGTGTGTTTGATTAAGCATGTAACTTGAAGATCATAAAGTAATCACAAAGTTTTAAAAAATACAGTCTGAGGCCTTCTCACAATAAGGCTGTCCAAGGACGAGCTGCACAGGCCAACCCGGGTTTTGTTTCTGTTGAAGAATAAAACTCTATGCATCGAACTCTGATCATCTCCAGTGAATTCTTTGAACCTGTTGTGAGACTCCAGTAACGACTGAATTATGAAGATTAAGTGTTGGCGAGGAGGTCCAGTCCTTATCACTGGCCCTGACTGGGACTCTTCCTCCCCCGACATCAATTGGCGAGCCCAGCCAGGAGAGACAAGATTCTGAGAACTCCAGCCTGGGAGGACAGCCTGCATCTCAAACACACATCAGTGTACACAAAATTAAAGGTAAGCAGAAACCTTTTCTAAATTCTGCAAATTTTGATTGTGTCTGAGTGCAGGACTCCGCCCAGGTGGGAAAAAATCAGAATGTCTCTCCTCTAAAGAACTTAGTTAAAGAATGATTTAAAGAAAATAAGGAAAATTTGTGTAACATAAGTATAAAACCCAGCAGGTTCACCAAAATAATATTAACTAAAACTGAGTCGCTGGCGGTACAGAGTTTGATGCAACTGTATGTTTAGTGTGCATGTAAAACACCATGGTGCGGAAAGAATGAATGATGGAGAAAGAGTGGATGAATGGCTGTTGAATGTGTGTATAGCATGCTGGATAATTGTCTGCCTAGTGTTTAGCAGGGGAATGATTTGGGTGGCAGCACACGCTCAGGCCAGGCCATAAATCAGAAATAATTACACCTAGGATGAGGATAGTGTTGACCGCTGCTAGGAGCGAAGACAGACGGTGTGTAAAAATAGTAGTCTATTGTCTTAAAGTCTGTGTAGTTGTTAAAGTTTGTGAATTTGTGTGTTAGAACAGGACAGTCTGTGTAATAAACTGTATTAGAGTTAGCCCAACTTTTGTGGATACCGCTCTCCATTTCAGTAGTGTTTCAGCTGGGTGCTGAAGGGCTCCCGAGAGGGAGAGGACTGAACGGATAAAAGTTGTTTTTTGCGCAATTGCTAGCACAACATTGCGGATACCGCTTTTCATTTCAGTAGTGTTTCAGCGGAGTACTGAAGCTCTCCCGGAAAGGGAAGGTCTGAATAGGCAGGGGTTGATTTGAGTGTACACCATCGCTGGGACCGACGGGGATCCCTCCAAATTGGACGGAGAAGCACTAAAAGACGGTGAAAGCCCAGCAAAATTCCTACGTGACTTTCAGCGAAAGTGGAGAGATGAAACAGGAAGTGCCTGGAACGCCAACGACACCACAAAAAGTCTGTTTAAGGTAATGGTAAAGAAAGCCATGCCACAGGGAGTACAGACACGCCTAGACAATGTCATGGGGCTTATGAAGATGGAATGGCCACTGTTTTCTGAGCATATTGTGCACCATGTGGAAAACCACAGAAAAGACAAACAAAAGGAAGAAGAAGCAAGCAAACGTTTGGCCGACAAGCTGACACAGCTACAGTTGAATGAATTAACCAAACCAAAGAAGGATAAAGCTAAGACTCAGGCCCCCATGGTAGCCATAGATCAAGCCCCAACACAACCGACAGTAACAATGGCACCCTAAGCTCCACCCGCGCCCCAGACGCCAGTCCAGTCACAAGTCCCGATGGAACCACAACAGAGAGCACCAGGCAACACTATGACTGCACTACCACCTATCCATGTGCATATTAATCAGGCTGGTGGGACCAATGGAAATTACCGCTCTAGGGGACGACCAGGACAGAGCGGAGGATCACTTAGCGGGAGAGGCAGAGGTCCACAGCAACAACAACGCTCCCAGTCCAACCCACAGCTTAACCAAACACAGACAGAAGATCCCGTCTGTCGGGGGTGTGGCCAAACGGGTCATATCAGGCAGGACTGTCCAACCAACCCATGGACAGGCCCAGCCGCAGATTGGCCATAGGGGGGCCCAGAGAAGCCTGAGGGGGAATTAATAACACCAGTACTCTCATTACAACCACAGGATGAGCCCACCATAGAGGTAACAATACAGGGCCGAGAGTACTCTTTTATGATCGATACAGGGGCCACCTACTCATGTATTGGGAAATCCGGCTCAAACCTCCCCCTCTCTACATCGTCAGTCAAGACGATGGGTTTCTCTGGGAAGCTCCAAGTAATACCCCTCACACAGCCAGTTTCAATGCTAATTGCCGGAAAAACTATTGTTGCGCCCCTGCTATACTCTGACAATACACCTGTCAACCTGCTCGGAAGAGACATTTTGTGTCCACTAAAAGCTAACATTATGTGCACCAAGGAAGGTCTCTATGTAGATTTTCCAGAAGACTCATCAGCAAGAATGATGTCAGTTTGGAGAGACCTCAGCATAACTCAGCCTTTGGTATATTGGCTCCGACTAATGCCAAAATCCAGTCTGCTCCAAGAGTGGAACACGTGGAAACCATGCGTGAAAACCCAAATGAGACAGGCCACCGAACCACAATTACCACTCCATTGTACTCTTATGTATGATGAACAGAGAAAACAGGCAGACTATGAAGAATGCTGGGATGATTAACAGAAAACCATACTATGTGGTCAGCCAAAACGTGTATATAGGACCGCAGGGGGCAGCAGCAGCCATAGAGCTCCCTTCAAAATTGAAAGACTGGTTTCAAGTAACAAACTCCACCCCCCATGTCACATTGATGGTGACAAAAGGACACGAATCCCATGAATTTGGCCCAATGGTGAAGGCTGCATTACAAGTACAAGAATGGAAAGCCACCAAAAACAAATACATTCACGCGTCATCAGATGGACTTTACATTAGAATATCCCTACGCACAGTTGATGAAGGACAGGCAGAGAAAGTTTTGGTAAATCAAAGAAGTCTCACACAATTGCCATTAATAGCCGAACATGAAAATCTATTGAAACAAGTACCACAGGAATTATGGTCAAAACATAAGACAGATGTAGGGAAAGTTAGGTCAGCACAACCCATACGCATAAAACTTAAACCGCACGTAAGGCTCCCCTATAGAAAACAGTATCCGCTGAAGCAGCATGCTATTGAAGGAATTAGACCCACAATTGAGGGCCTGTTGGCAGCAGGTGTATTGGTAAAAACAAAAAGCCCTTGCAATACTCCGATTTTTCCAATTAAAAAGCCACATTCTGCCGATTATCGATTAGTGCATGATTTGAGAGCCATCAACTCCATTGTGGATGCCGAGACACCCATTGTCCCAGACCCACACACACTGCTGACCAACATTCCACCTAACACACACTGGTACACAGTAATTGATTTATGCTCAGCTTTTTTCAGTGTGCCACTACATCCAGATTCACAATATCTGTTTGCCTTTACATACATGCAGCAACAATACACATATACACGCGTCGCTCAGGGTTATGTTGATAGTCCCAGCATATTTAACAGGGTGTTAGCCGAGGATCTGCAACATTTAGACGTCCCCAGTACAGTGCTCCAGTATGTGGATGATTTATTGATCTGTAGTTCTACAAAACAGCAGTGTGAGATAGATTCTGTTGCAGTGTTGTCAGCGCTAGCACAAGGCGGACACAAAGTCAGCTGAGACAAATTGCAGTTTTGTCAAGAGGAAGTTGATTACCTAGGAAGGAGATTGAGCGGGGATAAAAGGCTAATTGCCCCCTCCCAAGTAGAAGCCATAACTAGCGCTCCCAAACCGCAAACGGTGGGACAGATGCTTCCTTTTCTGGGGATGGCGGGATACAGCCGTCAGTGGATTTGTGACTATGCTGTCAAGACAGCGCCTCTGAGAGCGGGGGGCCTTCTGTGCACTTAAAGGGGACCTGCAATCGGCTCCAGCACTTGGAAATCCGGACTATTCGAAGCTTTTCCATTTGTATGTTGCAGAACGAGCAGGATATGCAAATGCAGTATTAATGCAGGACACGCCAACGCGCAAGCAATCTTTAGCTTACTATAGCACCAAATTGGATAACATTGAGTCCGGTCTGCCATCCTGTTATCAGGGACTGGCTGCAGCTGCTTTCGCTTTTCAAAAAGCCTCCACACTAACTATGGGCCACCCAGTGACCCTTTATACGTCTCATCAGTTACACGCCTTGCTCACAAGCCCACGGTTCGTTCTAACTCAGGCTAGGAAAACTGGGTACGAGGTTATACTCTCGGCACCCGAACTTAACATCCAACGATGCAATACAGTAAATCCTGCAACTCGGATGGTATTGCCTGTGGACGGAACTCCACACGATTGTGTCCAAGCAGCCCATGATTTTATGCAGGCACGTGATGACCTGCATACTCAACCAATTACAGCAGATCTCACATTGTTTGTAGACGGCTCCTGTTTTAGAGATGCTACAGGAAATCATGCCGGCTATGGCATAGTACAATTAAATAAAGATAACACCTTTACAAACATTCAAGCAACTAACATTGCCCAACCATGTTCTGCACAACTAGCGGAAATCAAGGCTTTAACAGCTGCATGTAAATTGTCTCGAGGGCAGCGACTTAATGTATATACAGATTCGCAATACGCATACGGGGTGTGTCATATAGACGGTAGCATTTTGGATTTTGTAGAGCAGATGGCACCCCAGTAAGACATGGAGAAGCTGTCTCTGCTCTGCTAGATGCCATACACCTCCCAACAGCGGTTGCAATCATCAAGTGTCCAGCTCACCAAAAAACAGACTCCTTGATAGCCACAGGTAATAACTTAGCTGATGAAGCGGCTAAACGAGCAGCGATAAGCAACAGTATGGCGCCACTACTGTTTGCAGAAGATTGTGCGCCACTTACGACCCTCTCCTCTCTTATACTGGCACAGGAGAGGGCTGATATTTATGAACAATCGGTATGGCTAAAAAGAGGTGCTGTCAAAGTTACGCAGGATGGGTCTCAAAAAGGGTTATGGAGAAGCCCCCATGGTCATTTTGTGTTGCCTATTTCTTTGTTGCGTTATGCTATTAGAAATGCGCATGGTCAGGACCATTGCGCAAGGGGGGAAGTGATAAAACGCCTTCAGGCAGTCTGGTGGACGCCATTTTTAGCAGCCACAGTAGATAGAACATTGCACGAATGTGACGTGTGTGCTCAATACAATGTAAGGAAAGCTTTTTCGGCCCCAATAGCACACATCCCTGCACCAGATGGTCCCTTTAGACATCTAATGATAGACTACGTGGACATGACCCAACGAATAGGAAGAATGAGGTATATTTTGGTTGTGATCGATAGGTTCAGCAGATGGGTTGAGGCGGTGCCTACAGCAAACCCGAATGCCATATCAGTAGCAACGTTTTTATGTAGAAGAAGTCTTTCCACGGTTTGGCCTACCAGATACTATCAGCTCAGATAACAGAGCACATTTTGTAGCAGAACTTAGCAAAATAACATTCAAGATGCTAGGGATAAAGCAGAAGTTTGGGTGTGTGTATCACCCCCAGTCTCAAGGAGGAGTTCTAAAAAACAAAAATGGCTGGGATAATGGCAGATAGTGGTGATAAGCTTAATTGGACAGAAGCTTTGCCTTTGGCACTGATATATTTGAGCAGCATTTAACCCAAATCCATAAGTTGATATTTCACCAGGTAAAAGGCGCCGCAGAGGACAGAGACGCTGACATCCTAGACCAACTGCAGAGAGTGCGTCCAGGAGAGTGGGTATACGTCAAGGTGTTCAAAAAAGTGGGACCAACCCAGGCGTGAAGGCCCTTTTAAAATCATTCTAGCAACCCCAACAGCACTAAAGGTCAAAGGTAAGAGGTTTTGGTTCCACCTAAATCATTGCTGCAGAGCAGATGACCCAGAAGGGACGGCTGAAGCGTACAGAAGGAGAGCACGCCCTGGGTCAGAGGGGGAAGGCGACGCCACCCCACGGTCAGAAGGGGTAGGTGACACCACCCCACAAGAAACTAGATGGTCCTAGAGCCCACAGGGGGAAAGACGATCCCAGAGATTGGCTGCCAGACGGGCCAGAAGTAGCCCAGCAAGTAGTGGATCGTTAGCATCAAGACAGGAAAGTTAAGCAGATTCAGATAATGAATCACCCACAAGCTCAACAGAAAGTCCAAGGGGACGAGAAACAAACCCAGGGGAAGGGCCATCTAGAACATAAGGGAGAGAGAGTAAATAGAAGGGGGTTATGGGGAATAATGGCAACAATTACAATTTGGCTAATATATGAGGGTTTTAGGGAAAAAGAAGCAGTTACAAAACAGAGGCAGCTGATTGACTGTGCTTTAACAGCCGGAGCTACGGCAGTAAAACAAGGGAAATTGCCACCAAATAAACTAATTGAACTTATCCACACTAGATTATAGAATGAACACATTTACGCCCCTATACACCAAGACCAAAATAGAAGTAGTCACCCTAAAACTCGGACATGATATATTATTTAGCACTCATGGCTCATTAGCAAGACAAGGAAAGAAAGGTGTAAGACAGCTTTCAGATAGATGTGGATTTAGTTATGGTCTATATGCAGACAAACTGCAAATATATACGGGGGGTTCCACAAAGCCGATGTATATGAACTATGCCCAGGGTTGCCTTAAAAAAAAAAAAAGAAAACTAACAATTATTTTTTATTTTAATAGATAAATCATGGAAGAAGGCCCAGGATACACGTGGCCATCAGTCCCACAAAATCAGAGCTTTGATATGCAACCTCAGGACCATACAGGGCATCCCCAGCCATGAACCAACCACGCCAAACCATGAACCAGTGGTACCAACAGGGAAATGTGTTGATCACCGTACCAGGACCAGAGGAGTCGGAGTGGGAGACGCAGCAGCTGAGAGCATCAGATCCAGGAGTCACCCATCAGAGTTCTCCCACCATCGAGCAGGATGCGACAGGACCAGCTACTCTAATCAAAGAAGAATCGACTGCAGGAGCTGGAAGCCCGTGTGGTTGAGATGAACCAACACCAACGACAGCTGGAGACCCAAGTGAATGAGTTGACAAAAGAAAAGGATCTCAGGACCCGTCGTCTGAATTCATGCTATGATGTCATTGGCGGATACCAACGGCTGCGTGGCACTGGCATATGCACTACCCCTACGCCACCTTACCCCTAAGTCACCCTACCCCTAAGCCATCCTACCCTAAAACATTCTACCCCTACAACCATCCAACCCCTAAGCCACCTTACCCCTAACAAACCACAACACCAACTCACATTTGGACTGAGACTGACTTGGAAGATACCCATGCTAACATGAACGACAAGGTTCTAGTATCCTCTCATGTTAGTGACCCTCTACGGCACGCAAAGTGACTGATGAAGATGACTAACGACGACTACATGACAACTTATCTTTTGAGTACAGGTTTCTTAACTCCTATAGTTAACATAGATGTGCCATAGATTGATGATAGATTGTTTGAAATTATACTGTTTTTAATAGAGTTGTTGATTATAATATCGACACTAATTAAGTAGTCCACACTGAAGTAGTCTACACTGGTAAATTGATACAAGTTAATATAATTTCACAGAGTGACAATGTAATCCACATATTATTTCTGATATCTAATACAATTTATATTATGAAGAGCACGAGCTTAAAGCTCCCGTTCAGTGACTCGATTTTCCTGAATCTGCTCATTTTAGTGGGCTGTTTTGTTATATGTTTGTCTCATGTTGGTTACCCCAGGAGCCATGTTCAGTATGTGTATTCTGTGCATTTTAAAGAAGCATGTTAGAACCTGATAAGCAGCATGTGTGTGGGACTTGGCAAGTCCCAAAGGGGGGAAATGTTGTAAATAATTATAGTTAAGATATAATATGCCTTGTGTTAAGCAATATTATCAATATCAAAATATTAAGTCTGCATAAATATAAAGAGTGTGTTTACAGTCTAAAGTTTCCCCACAGTAATCACAAAGTTTTAAAAAATACAGTCTGAGGCCTTCTCACAATAAGGCTGTCCAAGGACGAGCTGCACAGGCCTCATTTTGATAAGAAGTACCTAAAAATAGACAGGCGGGGCATGCGCAGACAGGAGAGGCCCAGGCGGCCATAACATAATGGTGAATAGGAAAATCCCCAAAACTCCAAGTTTAACGGTTACGTAATGGTCTAAAACGGGAAAACGGGACCGCCTACATGCCCACAAAGACCCCCCCCAGAGGACCAAATTTGGCGTTTAGACACCATTATTTTCTTGCTGACAAAGAATATTTTCTTGCTGACAAAGCTGAAATTAATGAAAAATGGGCGTAGAATCAGTATTCTCCACCCACTCTCCACCCAGTTTTAGGATATATAAGATCATGCACAGACAGTTGTATTTCGGTCTGGTTCCGGAGCCAACCCGGGTTTTGTTTCTGTTGAAGAATAAAACTCTATGCATCGAACTCTGATCATCTCCAGTGAATTCTTTGAACCTGTTGTGAGACTCCAGTAACGACTGAATTATGAAGATTAAGTGTTGGCGAGGAGGTCCAGTCCTTATCACTGGCCCTGACCGGGACTCTTACTCCCCCCGACATCAGTAGCTGCCCAGGTGGAGCTGATAGCCGTTGTTCTCAGATTCAATGGAGAAGGAGGAGTACTGGGCATAGACCTTCCCTCCCTTAAAGTCCTGCATATCCACTGTAGAGGCGAAAGAACAGTTCATAGTAATTACCGTTAACATGACTAAAATGTGTTAAAAAGATATATAATTTCATTTTGGAAGTTCATATAATGGTTAAAAATGTTAAAAGCATACTAGAATTCATGTTTTATATGATTTGGTACATGTTGATAAAAAGGTGTATTTCCCCTTTAAGACCGTAGACATGCGCTAGATATTCTGTGGACAGGGAGAGCAGGAAAACAGTGCTTGAGAGCTGTGGAGGCAAACGGTTTTCTTACCTTCTTTTTTGTGAATGGTAAATAGTTACAGCAAGTGTATTAGCCAGCCACATTGTTTGTAAGCGAATTATAATTTTGAAACTGAGTAATAAAACGGAGATTCCTATACTTTTCTTTATTACAACAACGTTTCTGAAGTGGATTTTTGTTGAACTGTACAGCTGGGCTAGCTATGGACACTACCTGTGGAACGTAACTTCTTGCTAACCATAGACAACGGAGTAAGCCATTGCAAGATCTCAAGACACTTCAAACCTCAACATAGTAAGAAAACCTGCTAGACATTGGACAAAGAGCCTTTGGAGAGGTTTGTGGAACGTGGAGCATGTATTCAAGATTCAACGAGGGACCTGAATAGATATTCTCAATTAGCCTACCTAGGCTGCATGTGACTCGTGAGTGGTGAGCTACGTGCTGGCTAGCAACTGAGAGTGGGGATCTCAACGGGGCTCGTCTGTGCTGCTTTGTGACTGTTGGTTAGCAAATGGGACCCGTATAATTACTGGAAGGACCGACTGCAAGGCAATCATGGCGGGGACAGGAACAGAAGAGACGGTAGGACTAACTGAGGAAAAGGAAAAGAGAGTTGTTAAACCAACACTTAAAGGATTGGAACATAAACTGCAAATGAAAATAACCTCAAGAAGAGCCATACTGGGCCAACTCACTAAGAGAAAGAACGAATTGCATGCTTTAATGGATGATGATGCAAATGTGGAAAACGTAAGAAAGGAACTGTTGACCAAATATGAAGGACTGATAAAGGAATTCAGTGAAATAAATGTGCATGTTAGAGACCTATTCTGCCAGATGGGATGTGAAGAGAATATGAACACAGATCAAAGGGATTGGTTTGAGCCAATAAATAGCGAGCACATAGAGTTTATACAAGACGTGTGTGTATGGATACAGGCGGCTAAGCTACGCCAAGAGGAAGCTAAGAAGGCTAGTGATGAGATACAACCTGAAGATAGTGTGTCGGTCACATCCAAGAAATTTAAAAAATCTAAGTCTGTCAGCGCTGCTTCAACAACATCGTCAGCTCGTTCTGAACGCTTAAAGGTAGAGTTGGAAAGAGCCGCTCTGTTAGCCAAGTCAGCTACGTTGAAAAGAAAACAGGCTTTAGAAGAACACGAACTACAGCTCAAGGCTGCAAAGGAAGAGTTAGAGCTACAAGCCGGGCTCGCCGCGGCTGATGCGCAATTGGCCGTCTTAAGAAAATATGAAGGTTCAGAAGCGTCAGGCAGAACCAAAGGAAGTAGGGTGGATGTTCTAACGTCTACTCCAGTGAAGCATGATGTCAGCCGCATTAAGAGTGATGTAGCCAGCAGTGGCGGTCAGCATAGCCACACCACAAGAAGAGATGCAGGTGACAATGTGATACAAGCTCCTGTATACTCAGTGGACAATTCTGTGAATACAGATAACCTTGTTACCGTCATGCAACGCCAAAATGACATCACCGAAAGCCTAATAAAGCAACAGAAGCTCTCTACATTGCCACCACAGAACATTCCTGTTTTCAAGGGAGATCCAGTAGAATATCGTCTCTTTATGAGGGCGTTTGAACATGGCGTAGAGAGTAAGACTGAAAATAGCAAAGACCGGCTGTACTATTTAGAGCAACACACGAATGGACAGCCTAATGACTTAGTGCGCAGTTGCTTTCACATGGACCCAGAACAGGGCTATCCTGAAGCCAAGAGACTTCTGAAAGAACGCTTTGGTGATAAATACAAGATATCCATGGCTTACCTTGACAAGGCTTTAAACTGGCCTACCATAAAAACAGATGACACCAAGGCACTCGAATCATACGCCCTCTTTCTCACAAGTTGCAGTAATGCAATGTCAGACCTCGAGTACTTAGATGAGATGGAAAATGCTGCTAACATGCGCACGATCATCGCAAAGCTTCCCTACAGGCTGAGAGAGAGATTCAGGAGTGTCGCCATAGACATTCAAAAAAGGCAAGATCGCCGGACAAAGTTCAAAGATGTAGTAACGTTCGTCAACACGCAGGCGGAAATGGCATCACACCCTGTGTTCGGTGAAATCCCAGGGCAAACAAAACGCCAGACAGACAGCAAGACAGAAAAGTCAAGTGGAAAGAAAAACATCACAACACTGGCCACCGAAGTAAAAGCACAGAAAGCCGAGATAGGTGCTGGTGCCGGAAACAAGAAAACTCAGGAGAAGGGAACAAATGTGAACAAGGCCTTCAACAAACCCTGTATCTTCTGTCAGGGAGACCATACCATGGAACAATGCAAAAAACTTCAAAAAATGTTGCACAAGGAAAAGTTGGAGTTCCTCAAGAGCAAAGGACTTTGCTTCAGTTGTCTTACAGCAGGACACATGAGTAAGTTCTGTGAAGAAAAGAAGAGCTGTCAGATATGTTCAGCAACACACCCTACACTCCTACACATAAAACAGAAACCCAAAGACTCACCAAAGGAAGAGGCTTCACAGGGGGAGCCCAAGGACGAGTCTCCGAAGGAAGAGCAAACTGTGGTCAGCGGATTCGTGGATGCAGGGGACACAAGCTCCCAGACTGGGGCCGGGGGTACAGATAGTATCCTCGCCATCGTTCCTGTGAGAGTAAAGGCAAAAAAAGGCAACAAGGTGCTGACTTGTTATGCATTCCTGGATCCAGGGAGTAATGCTTCCTTCTGCACTAACAAGCTGGCGAATGACCTTCACCTGCAAGGAAAAAATGTGAACATCTTACTTACCACCATGGGAGAACAAAAGGCAGTCTCCTGCAAAGCTGTACCAGACCTAGAAGTGAGCAGCTTAGAAGGCAATGACTTCATCGAGCTCACAGAGGTTTTTTCACAAAAGGTTATCCCTGTGAGTAAAGAGAACATTCCAACTCAAGAAGACGTGGATAAGTGGCCACATCTGCAAGGTGTACGAATTCCTTCGATCAACGCAGATGTCGGTCTTCTGATTGGAACTGATGTGGCGAAAGCCTTGGAACCAGAAGAGGTAATACGTAGCGTCAAAGATGGGCCGTATGCAGTACGCACAGCGCTAGGGTGGACCGTAAATGGACCGCTGCGTGAGAACATCAGAAGCCGGACAAAACATGGATACCCACAGATCAAGATGAATCGCATCTCAGTGGCTCGACTGGAAGAATTATGGGCTCAGCAATTCAAGTGTGATTTTCCTGAGAACGCTCAAGGAGAGCATTTGGAAATGTCCAAGGAAGACCAGCTGTTCATGGACAGAGTCTCTGAATCAGCCAAGCTGGTCGACGGTCACTACTCTATTGGTTTGCCGTTGAAGAACAAGGATGCGAAAATGCAACAAATAACAGAATACTTCTCTTCATGGATACGGCTAAAGAAAGCCGTGGCGTGGCTCACTCGAGTCAAAGGAACCCTGGTAAACCTGTCGAAGAAGAGAGGAGAAATGAATGGATTATACAAGGATCAAGAACAAGTGAACAAAGAAATGACAAGCCACAAGAGGAGTCTCAAACAGACTTATCTGACCGTGGACGATATGCGACAAGCTGAGCTGGATATCATCCGCCACTGTCAAAAGAAGTTCAGAGAGGAAATGTTTGCTCTTCAGAGAAAAGAGCCTGTCAAGAAAAGTAGTCGAATCTACAGACTGAATCCGCGACTTCAAGAGGGAATCCTTCGCGTCGGAGGGAGGCTCGGTCGAGCATCCATGCCAGCCGAAGCCAAGCACCCGATGCTCCTGCCTAAAGACCATCGCGTGGCTGATCTGATTCTTCAGGATGCACATGAGCGGCTGGGACACAGCGGACGCAATCATGTCTTGTCTCATGTACGTCAAAGATACTGGATTATCGACGCTCCCTCAACAATCAGGAAAATGCTGTCTCGCTGTATTACCTGTCGAAGACAACATGGTGCACCAGGCACACAAATGATGGCGGACTTACCAAGAAACAGGGTCATACCGAACGAACCACCTTTCACCAGAAGTGGAGTGGATCTGTTTGGACCATTCAACGTAAAACGTGGAAGATCATCTGTGAAAAGGTATGGTGTCATATTTACCTGCCTCGCAAGTCGTGCGGTTCACATCGAAATGGCAACATCGCTGGAAACAGACTCTTTTATTCACGCTTTGCGTCGCTTCATCGCAAGGAGAGGTCAAGTGAAGGAAATGCGATCCGATAATGGGACTAACTTTGTCGGAGCTGACCGCGAGCTCAGAAAGGCTATAAAGGAGTGGAATACTTCACAAATCGAGAACAGCTTGCTCCAATGTGACATCAAATGGATATTTAATCCACCATCCGGGTCACACCATGGAGGGGTGTGGGAGAGAATCATCCGCTCCATCAGAAAGATCATGGTTGCTACGCTGAGAGAACAAAGCTTGGATGAGGAAGGTCTTCAAACGTTCTTCTGTGAATGTGAGGCCATTCTGAACAGTAGGCCTATTACCATGCCTTCAAATGATATGAATGATCTGGAAGCTCTCACCCCACAGCACTTGCTACTACTGAAGACTCAACCCAACTTACCACCGGGACTCTTCCGGAAAGATGACACCTACGCGCGTAGAAGATGGAGGCAAGTCCAGTATATGGGCGACCTATTCTGGAAGCGCTGGACCAAGGAGTATCTGCCTCAACTCCAGAAAAGACAGAAATGGAACCATCCATCACGAAACTTCATCCCAGGAGATGTAGTCTTGATTGTCGACGAGTCAGCGCCTAGGGGATCCTGGCTGATGGGAAGGATCGTCAAGACTACAGAGGATGAGCATGGAATGGTCCGCAAGGTTCGAGTCAAGACAAAGACTAATGAGCTTGAGAGGCCGATAACGAAGCTCTGCTTACTTCAAGAAGCAGTATGAGAAGGACTGTTGTTTACCTGAGTGTTACTCAGAAGAAAGATATTCTAAGAAAAAACGTTCTTCAGATAAGTTGTAATTGTTTCTACCCTGGAAAGCAATTAGGGGCCGGGTATGTAGAGGCGAAAGAACAGTTCATAGTAATTACCGTTAACATGACTAAAATGTGTTAAAAAGATATATAATTTCATTTTGGAAGTTCATATAATGGTTAAAAATGTTAAAAGCATACTAGAATTCATGTTTTATATGATTTGGTACATGTTGATAAAAAGGTGTATTTCCCCTTTAAGACCGTAGACATGCGCTAGATATTCTGTGGACAGGGAGAGCAGGAAAACAGTGCTTGAGAGCTGTGGAGGCAAACGGTTTTCTTACCTTCTTTTTTGTGAATGGTAAATAGTTACAGCAAGTGTATTAGCCAGCCACATTGTTTGTAAGCGAATTATAATTTTGAAACTGAGTAATAAAACGGAGATTCCTATACTTTTCTTTATTACAACAACGTTTCTGAAGTGGATTTTTGTTGAACTGTACAGCTGGGCTAGCTATGGACACTACCTGTGGAACGTAACTTCTTGCTAACCATAGACAACGGAGTAAGCCATTGCAAGATCTCAAGACACTTCAAACCTCAACATCCACCCTCAGCTCACTCTTCTTCCTCGTCAGCAGGAAGATGTTATCCAGGCCTGAGAGGACACACAAAAGGTCTGTTTCATTTTACCTCAAGCACCCAGGCCCTATCGTTCCTCTATCATTTCCCAACATTTGTCTTTTCCCCAGACTCTGAACCTACTTCCTTGCAGCTACTTCACCATAGCAAATGAAGATGGAAAGGTTGAATATTTATTTATCTAAAATGCATTTTATAGCAGCACACCTTCAAATCAAATCAAATCAAATCAAATCAAATCAAATCACATTTATTTGTATAGCCCTTAATCACCGTTACAGTCTCTAAGGGCTTCACAGTGCCCAACATGTGAAAATAATAAATGGTTAGTACACGACATCCCCCAGCCTTAGACCCTCACAGAGGACAAGGAAAAACTCCCACAAACCCTCACTGGGAAAATTGGGAGAAACCTTGGGAGGGGCTACTCAGAGAGGGATCCCCCTACCAGGACGGTTGGGCGTGCAATAGATGCCGAGTTTGGGCAAGCAGCGTATACACAATATATGAAAGTTTATTTTGGTGGGACATCCAGATCTGATGGGGCGGCATCACAGCAACGGCAACTCAGTCAGCGTCATTATAGGACTAGGGGACCATGCAGGCGCCAACACTGCCCAGATAGGAGAA
Organism: Hoplostethus atlanticus; assembly: GCA_034670405.1. Taxonomy (NCBI): domain Eukaryota; kingdom Metazoa; phylum Chordata; class Actinopteri; order Trachichthyiformes; family Trachichthyidae; genus Hoplostethus; species Hoplostethus atlanticus. The sequence goes on along the minus strand of JAXDDX010000112.1, from coordinate 26,082 downwards.
CGCAACGTCCGCTCAGTCAGCATCGTCCTAGGAGGCGGGACCAACCAGACGCCAACTCAGCCGGGCTGCAGCCTGGAACAGATAGGAGACTCACCCACACACACCCACACACACACACTCTCACTCACACAGACAAACATGACCAGCGTCAGTGGACAGGAGCAGGTAGACCAGGAGAATAGGACATGTAGGCAGGATGCTAGTATCCATCGGCAGGACCCTGATCTAGGATGAGCTAACTGGTCTAGCCTTACTCTGAGAAGAGACTGAGCCACTCCCTCAAGGCTGGTCAAATGACAGAGAGAATAAATGGGTTTTTAGCCTTGACTTAAAGACTTCGATAGAGCCTGCCTCTCTGACTGAGGCAGGCAGACTGTTCCATAGATAGGGAGCCCGGTAAGAGAAGGCTCTGTTACCTGCAGTTTTCTTTTTGACTGCTGGGATAGACAGGTAGCCAGCGTCCTGAGATCTGAGGGCGCGTGGCGGTTTATAAGGTTTAATCAAATCGGATAAATAGGACGGTGCCATCCCATGTAATGATTTATATGTAAGTAAAAGCACCTTAAAGTCACACCTGGCCTGAATTGGTAGCCAGTGTAATGAGGACAGGATGGGAGTTATATGGTCGAATTTCCTAGTTTTGGTCAGGATTCTGGCAGCAGCATTCTGGACCAGTTGTAGTTTTTTAGTGCGCCCAGTAGGTAAGCCCGAGAAAAGGACATTGCAATAATCGATTCTGGATGATACAAAGGCATGTACTAAAATTTCTGCGTCTGCCTCTGTTAGCATAGGTCGAATTTTGGCAATATTGCGAAGATGATAAAACGCTGATTTAGTGATCTCCTTAATGTGCAACTCAAATGAGAGGGTAGGGTCGAATTTTACCCCAAGGTTTTTAACGTATGGGCTCTGGGAGATTACACAACTATCAAAGTTAAGAGTACTATTCTCAAATAAGTGTCTATGTCTAGCCATTGTGCTGCCATTAAGGAGTAGGAAGTTTAGGGACATCCAATATTTGACCTCTGATAGGCAGGCCTCTAGTTTTTGGAATTGGGTGTCATCGGTTCGTTTGACTGGTATGTAAATTTGGGTGTCATCGGCGTAGCAATGGAAGTTAATGCCAAATTTGCGAATGATGCCACCAAGTGGTAGCATATAGATAGAGAATAGCAGTGGTCCTAGGACAGAGCCTTGTGGGACACCAAAGTCCATATTGCAACACTCTGAGGTCATGTTGTTGTAAAAGACGTGGTGTGATCTATCAAGTAGGTAAGACCTAAACCAAGAAAGGGCTGATCCCCGGATACCAATATAATGTTCAAGACGGTTCAAGAGTATCGCATGATCAATTGTGTCGAAGGCTGCACTCAGGTCAAGTAGCAATAGTGCTGAGGTTGAATTGGAGTCAATAGCTAACAAAAGATCATTTACCACTCTCGTGAGTGCAGTTTCGGTCGAGTGAAAGGATCTAAAGCCAGATTGGAAGGGATCAAGCAGGTTATTTTTTGACAAAAAATCTGTAAATTGACTGGCTACTGTTCGTTCAAGTAATTTGGAGAGGAACGGCAGATTTGAGATTGGTCTATAGTTCTGAAGTACTTCGGGGTCAAGGTTCGGTTTTTTCAGTAGTGGCTTGATCACGGCCGTTTTAAAGGCGGAGGGCACCGTGCCAGTGGAGAGCGACTGATCATATAGAGAATGGAGGGTCCTAAGATAGGGAATACTTCTTTAAGCAGTTTAGCAGGTAAAGGGTCAAGCATGCAGGTCGTGGGTTTTGAAGACAGAGTTAGCTTGGTGAGAGAGTCTAAGGAAACTAAATCAAACTGTGAGAAAAGACATTCAGCCCGGGGAACACCAAGTGGACTTTTCAGGGGTGAGACGGCACCGCCAGTAGAGAGTGTACTGGTGATCTCATCTCTAATCAGCGTGATTTTCTGACTAAAAAAGGACATGAAATCATTCGGAGAAAACAGAAAGCTATCAGAGGGGGAGGGATTCCGTGTTAGCTTAGCAACAGTGTCGAATAGAAACTTTGGGTTGTTTTTATTTGCACTGATTAACCTAGAGAAGTGTGCAGTTTTGGCTGACGAGAGTGCACATTTATAATTTAGCAAGCTATCATTCCAGGCAAGCCGGAAGACTTCGAGTTTGGTCAATCGCCATTTACGTTCTAGTTTTCTACAGGCTTGTTTAAGTGCACGAGTGTCGTGGGTAAACCACGGTGCAAACTTCCTAGCGTGGTGTTTTCTAGTGACTAACGGGGCGATTGAGTCAACCGTGTTGGTAAGGCTAGCGTTTAGTTCGTTGGCAAAATTGTCGAGTGAGCCAACATGACCGGAGAGTGGTGCGAGAAAGCTGGGCAGTTTTTCAGATAGTAACGAGGCCGTAGTGGCATTAATACGACGGCTAATATAAGTATCTTCACATTTTTGGCGTGGGAAGATCAATTTGATTTCAAATTTAATGAGATAGTGATCAGATAGGGCGGGCACATAAGAGGAGACCACTAAAGCAGAAACAGGAATGCCACGGGTCAGAACCAGGTCAAGGGTGTTGCCGCCATGGTGGGTTGGTTCATTAACAAATTGAGTGAGGCCGCAAGTATCAATAAGATCTAGGAAGGCCTTACTGAGAGGATCGGTGGAATTATTCAGGTGAATGTTAAAATCACCGATAATGCATCTCACCCAGCCAATGCTCTCCAGCCACATTCCCAAATCCATCCTTATAGTGCTGCCAGGGTCTGAAGAAGTTTACAGTCCCATCCATCCTGCTCTGGATCACCTGAGAGAGAGAGAGAGAGAGAGAGAGAGAGAGAGAGAGAGAACCAAGTTAACCAGCATTAGATACCATACAGTTTCACTCAAATCAACTAGCATGACTTCAGGTGAGTTCAGATGACAAAAGCTTTCTAGGAGCACCAGGTATCTTGTATTTTAAGGTTACCTGAGTGCTAAAACTACCAAATGTGTGACACTGATAGAGTCTGAGAGATCTGTTCTCCTGTCTTGCTCTACCTGGGTGTGCACGGTGTGAACGAGGCATGTTGTGGACTTTATTTGTGTTTTATGAAGACAAACTATGAAATGTACTGACGGTCCACCTCCCTCCATCACTCTCCATGTCACAGTAGGCATGCAGAGGGGTGGTGGGACCCCCTGGGAAGATGGTGTACACCCCACTGGGAGTGGTGTTGTCATGGCGATAGATGTCAGCACAGTCGATGGGCAAGTAGACTGGGAGTGGACCGAGACCACTGAAACCAGTAGAGCTAGGAAAGATATTACCTGGAGTGGAGAGAGAGAGAGAGAGAGAGAGAGAGAGAGAGAGAGAGAGACATCAATAATATCTATAATATCTATAATGCCCTTCACGATAATTATTGGCATCCTGGATAAAAATGAGGTAAAAAAGGCCATACAAAGTAAATAGCAGCTGTTAGGTGTTTATGTATTATTTTCTGTTGGAGACACTTGTTTAGATTATTTGTATTGTAAAAAAGAAAGAAGTAGAAGTAAACTAAAGTCCTTAATGTGTTGCTAACTAACTGTTCCAGTTTCAGCCCCTCTCCCTCTCGAC
>JAXDDX010000112.1:0-17500 GCA_034670405.1 Hoplostethus atlanticus | reverse complement strand
CAGAGAATACACACGTTACCCATTTTGGCAAAACTCACAGTAACTGCACTGATAAGTAAAATGAGAAACACTACAGTAAGAAAATGTCTCTCTGGGGATATACAAATACAAAAAGATAACAAAGCAAATATTTATTTGTTACTGTAATACAGTAAAATGTTCAGCTGACTGAACTGACTGCAAAAAAAAAAATTTTCGTAGGCCCACAACAAATAAAAATATAAAACGTGGTGAAACAGATCTACATGTAAATCAGTCCGCATCCCGCCTCCGATCCTGATCAGGCCAGAGGATCTCAACTACATCGGCTGGACTCGCTGCCCAGCTTCGGTCATTGTTAGGCCATGATTGAGTACACGCAAGCCCGGATCTACCATACGGGCAACCTGGGCACGTGCCCAGGGGCCCTCGATGCGAAAGGGCCCTCTGCAATGGGAGGGAATTATTTTATTTTATTTTATTTTTTTATTTTTTTATGTCCGGCTCCACATAAATATGACACAAAGCTTGACCCATTCTTTTGATCTTGATAACTATCCAATTAGAATTAAATAAAAGTTGTTTCCAAGAAAATTAAGTTTCATGATTGATTTGTGTTTTATTGTGGTGAGACGGCTGGGCAAGTGTTGACTGACTGGTGAGCAAGCAGTGATGCACTGTATAGATTGGCTAATGGTCAAGGTGGGTGGGCATAGAAAGCAGGTCAGGTGGCTTACATTGCACAGATTCAAGATCAGTTTTCTTAAGACAAGTCCAGGTTAAAAACCGTGGAATTAAGTTTTACCTGACCCACTATCGGCGTCTGACAACGAGGAGCGACAGGACACACGGCGCGAGGCCGCTGTGCTATGTACCAAGCTTGGGAAGCTGGAGACTGCGCTGATGACCATATTTTGGGACACTGTGCTGCACCGATTCAAGCTTACAAGCAACAGCTTGCAAAAGAGGGACATGGACATAATGACCGCTGTGTGCCTTTTGGAATCACTGCGCACTTACGTTGCATCACTACGAGGGCAATTTGCCGACTTTGAGATATCTGCCCGGGCTGTCACGGGTGTGACACAGACCTACCAGCACGAGACTCACCGCGTGAGTAAAAGAAGAGCCTTTGATGATGAGGCAGTCGACAATGAAGTCGTTCTCAATGGGAGTAAAATGTTCCAAGTTGAGACATTCAATGTGATTGTTGATAGTTTGATCTCAGGACTGAACAGTTGGTTTGTCAAGTTCATTATATGTTAGCTTTTGCAGTTATGTGTGAAGTTGCATAGCTCACACTTAGTGAGCCTTATTTTGAAACCTGCATTCAGCTGTGCTGTGTGATTACCTTAGGATGGCATTGTTGTAAGCCTTTTCCTAGTCAGTCACATTATTATGTCATTAGTATATCAGTAATAACTGGTGTGCTGTCTGCTTGGGTGGTTTTTAGTGAACACAAATATTGCCATAGTCTGGAGTCATACACTGCCTTGGGGTGATTTAATCCATTGTTTTCTTGTCTTGTGATTTGTGAATGAAATGGCTGTACTTGGTCTTTAACTATATTGAACTATATAGGCATAGGCATATGTGCTCAGCTGGACTGGTTATTCAGCCTTTGACCAATAGGTGTGTGATTATGGTCTGGTGGATTTGACATGCCAGCTTGACTGGAAGCTCAAATTAATTAAGGTGGGGTTTAATGGCTGGGGTGGGTGGCGTGGGGTGGGCGTGGTGTGTGTGTGTGTGTGTGAGTGAGTGTGGGAGGCGGGGGCCTATGAGCTTCAGTGCCCAGGGGCCCCTGGGGGTACTAATCCAGCCTTGAGTACACGGTCAACCAAAGTTGTGCGGATTTCATTTGAAATATTGGCTCCTCCTCCTCCTCCTCCTCCTCCTCCTCCTCTCACTCTTCCTCTTCCACCTGAGGCCTGTTTTATGCTCTGACACATGATTGGAGTGTTTTGCCAACTGAGTTTGAACAGGTGAGACGTGAGTGAGACCAGTTGGTAATCAGCGTGTTGCATTTTGAAGGCCAGTGTTTTCCAGGTGAACAAAGTGTGCTAAATGATGCAATTTGTGTTTAGAGTTTTGCAAATATGTGATTTAGAATGATATTTGAGTGAGAACAATGGAATTGTGCTTAGAGTTTAGCAGTTTGGAGTCATGTTGTTGATACATGAGCTTCACGTTTTCAGAATTGTGTGCATAGTTCCATTTTTGTGTGTATACAATGGAGAAAAACTGTAATGGAGGTGAACTGTTTCTGCTGTTATCCCCTCCACACAGAAAAGACAAAGGAGTCTTAGCAAAGTTTAACAGTAATGTTTATTGAATGAACAACCATGCTGACTGAACACGTCAACGACCACATCACAAACCCAGAATATCTTCACCAGGGCTGGGGGGGCCACTCGTCACTACTTGCACATCACCTGGGGCTTGAAATTGGATTGAAATTCAGCTCATGAACTGAATTTTCCTGACAATTTGACCTCAACGTCCGAATCACTTCAAAGACACGAGTGGAATGGTAAACCTGCTGACTCAGCAGCAATCCCACTAACTAGCATGGTCACAGTGAGTGACACGTGATGTTCAGTAGATGGTGGTAATGCAGAGAACACGGCTGCCTCACATCAGCAAGCAGCACAGAGGAGCGACACTTGGCCAGGGAAGGCAGAGTGGCTGCTTGGTGGCCTGGAAACCCGACCTGCGGGCTGGCCTCAACGACCACGGCTCGACCACGGCTCGACCACGCCTCGACCACGCCTCGACCACGCCTCGACCACGCCTCGACCACGGCTCGACCACGCCTCGACCACGGCTCGACCACGCCTCGACCACGGCTCGACCACGCCTCGACCACGCCTCGACCACGGCTCGACCACGGACTAAAGCAAGCTACCCCCATCGTTCCCTCGTATCTCACCCTGCCCTCTGTGTGTCTCCCCAGATCCCAGACGTCATCCCTGCCTGTTCTCTTCTCCTCCTCTCCCCTCCTCTACCTTTTCTAATAAAACAACTTGATATTTGCAGTATAACCCGAGACTCTGCTATGTATTCTCAGGGCCAGCGCGCCGCCCCACAGCAAGCTATCACAATGTTTATTCCATTGACTTTATTATTGGTGTTGTGTTGCTTTTAAATCAGGCTGTAAATAAAGCAGTTGATTAGGCATAATTGATTAAATCAATTATGGCACAATCATTGATTCAACGTCGTTTCAATATTAGATCCTTTGCAATACGTCAACACTAGATCAATGATTATTCAACCATGGAGTGCTGAACTTAAATGTCAACGTTGGTTCAGGGTTGAACTTGGCCAATTTTTCCACGTAGAATAAAAAACAAGCAAGATCAATTCTAAACCAACATGTTGATTCAACAGATTTTGCTATCTGGGTTTGCACTGGCGACACTCAAATCAAAGGTCGTTTGTTTGACTGGGGACAAGCATCTGAGCAAATTCTCAGTTTGTATATGGAGACCTATTTTGTATTTTATCATTTTATCCATTTGATTTTACCAAAATATAATCCATAGATGTTTAGCCTACAGTGAGCTACAGTTATCAGTATTTAACGTTACACACCAGGAAGACCAATAATCTCCAGCCTTTTGCCCAAATGTGACTGGTTCTGGCACAGGGACCATCATGCTCATAATATTGAACTTACTAAACTTTTCCCATCAGGTCACTGCCCTGGTTCTCGTCACCACCTATCCCGTCATCCCACATTACAGTTTTTCCCAAACGTTTAAACACATTTCCAGAAACTGTGGCTCAATTTCTCAAAACTCTAAACACAAAACTGAAAAGAGTTAACCACTTTGTCAAAACTCCACAAATCTCTTGCAAAATGAAACACAGCACTCAAAACCATGTTCTCTCTTCTCAAAACTGATTCTTTCCACCAAATCAATACACACAGCTGTCATATGAATATCTCTTACAGAGCATCAATTCATCACTGGTGTGATAAATTGAAAACACTACCATCAAAATACTGTTTCTATATGTTTTGGCTTCATGAGGCCATGTTTCATATTCAAATGTATAATTGTGTAGAAATTGTTTCCTTTTTTAAAGTTTAGGGTTTTTTTTGTCACAAAATAGGGACAATTTGAATTGCAATGTTATGGAACATACAGTATAAAGACTGTTGCCATATTGTAAAACAATACTGTGTCCTAGGACCACTGCTATTCTCTATCTATATGCTACCACTTGGTGGCATCATTCGCAAATTTGGCATTAACTTCCATTGCTACGCCGATGACACCCAAATTTACATACCAGTCAAACCAACCGATGACACCCAATTCCAAAAACTAGAGGCCTGCCTATCAGAGGTCAAATATTGGATGTCCCTAAACTTCCTACTCCTTAATGGCAGCAAAACTGAGATGCTGATTGTGGGACCGGCTAGACATAGACACTTATTTGAGAATAGTACTCTTAACTTTGATAGTTGTGTAATCTCCCAGAGCCCATACGTTAAAAACCTTGGGGTAAAATTCGACCCTACCCTCTCATTCGAGTTGCACATTAAGGAGATCACTAAATCAGCGTTTTATCATCTTCGCAATATTGCTAAAATTCGACCTATGCTAACAGAGGCAGACGCAGAAATTTTAGTACATGCCTTTGTATCATCCAGAATCGATTATTGCAATGTCCTTTTCTCGGGCTTACCTACTGGGCGCACTAAAAAACTACAACTGGTCCAGAATGCTGCTGCCAGAATCCTGACCAAAACTAGGAAATTCGACCATATAACTCCCATCCTGTCCTCATTACACTGGCTACCAATTCAGGCCAGGTGTGACTTTAAGGTGCTTTTACTTACATATAAATCATTACATGGGATGGCACCGTCCTATTTATCCGATTTGATTAAACCTTATAAACCGCCACGCGCCCTCAGATCTCAGGACGCTGGCTACCTGTCTATCCCAGCAGTCAAAAAGAAAACTGCAGGTAACAGAGCCTTTTCTTACCGGGCTCCCTATCTATGGAACAGTCTGCCTGCCTCAATCAGAGAGGCAGGCTCTATCGAAGTCTTTAAGTCAAGGCTAAAAACCCATTTATTCTCTCTGTCATTTGACCAGCCTTGAGGGAGTGGCTCAGTCTCTTCTCAGAGTAAGGCTAGACCAGTTAGCTCATCCTAGATCAGGGTCCTGCCGATGGATACTAGCATCCTGCCTACATGTCCTATTCTCCTGGTCTACCTGCTCCTGTCCACTGACGCTGGTCATGTTTGTCTGTGTGAGTGAGAGTGTGTGTATGGGTGTGTGTGGGTGAGTCTCCTATCTGTTCCAGGCTGCAGCCCGGCAGAGTTGGCGTCTGGTTGGTCCCCCCTCCTAGGACGATGCTGACTGAGCGGACGTTGCGTTCTCCTATCTGGGCAGAGTTGGCGTCTGGTTGGTCCCGCCTCCTAGCACGATGCTGACTGAGCGGACGTTGCGTTCTCCTATGTGGGCAGTGTTGGCGCCTGCATGGTCCCCTAGTCCTATGATGACGCTGACTGAGTTGCCGTTGCTGTGATGCCGCCCCATCAGATCTGGATGTCCCACCAAAATAAACTTTCATATATTGTGTATACGCTGCTTGCCCAAACTCGGCATCTATTGCACGCCCAACCGTCCTGGTAGGGGGATCCCTCTCTGAGTAGCCCCTCCCAAGGTTTCTCCCAATTTTCCCAGTGAGGGTTTGTGGGAGTTTTTCCTTGTCCTCTCTGAGGGTCTAAGGCTGGGGGATGTCGTGTACTAACCATTTATTATTTTCACATGTTGGGCACTGTGAAGCCCTTAGAGACTGTAACGGTGATTAAGGGCTATACAAATAAATGTGATTTGATTTGATTTGATTTGAATATATCCTAAATATTGCATTGACACAATCATTGTATCAGCATAGGATACAATGCACCTTTGTCTATCCAATGAGCTCCAATTGGGCTAAACTCACAACCCAGCTTCCCAGAGTCATACTGTAAACTCATAGTTGATACTGCGACATTGAGTTCAGAGAATACACACGTTACCCATTTTGGCAAAACTCACAGTAACTGCACTGATAAGTAAAATGAGAAACACTACAGTAAGAAAATGTTTAGACTGTCTCTCTGGGGATATACAAATACAAAAAGATAACAAAGCAAATATTTATTTGTTACTGTAATACAGTAAAATGTTCAGCTGACTTCGGTCATTGTTAGGCCATGATTGAGTACATGGTCAACCAAAGTTGTGCGGATTTCATTAGAAATATTGGCTCCTCCTCCTCTCACTCTTCCTCTTCCTCTCTGTTCTCCATGCATCTCAACTTTCCCCAACACAGTAGAGGTCACCTGAGGCCTGTTTTATGCTCTGACACATGATTGGAGTGTTTTGCCAACAGGTGAGATGTGAGTGAGACCAGTTGGTAATCAGGGTGTTGCATTTTGAAGGCCAGTGTTTTCCAGGTGAACAAAGTGTGCTAAATGATGCAATTTGTGTTTAGAGTTTTGCAAATATGTGATTTAGAATGATATTTGAGTGAGAACAACGGAATTGTGCTTAGAGTTTAGCAGTTTGGAGTCATGTTGTTGATACATGAGCTTCACGTTTTCAGAATTGTGTGCATAGTTCCATTTTTTGTGTGTATACAATGGAGAAAAACTGTAATGGAGGTGAACTGTTTCTGCTGTTATCCCCTCCACACAGAAAAGACAAAGGAGTCTTAGCAAAGTTTAACACTAATGTTTATTGAATGAACAACCATGCTGACTGAACACGTCAACGACCACATCACAAACCCAGAATATCTTCACCAGGGCTGGGGGGGCCACTCGTCACTACTTGCACATCACCTGGGGCTTGAAATTGGATTGAAATTCAGCTCATGAACTGAATTTTCCCGACAATTTGACCTCAACGTCCGAATCACTTCAAAGACACGAGTGGAATGGGATGCAACAGAATGTGAATGAGCTCCACCGGCGCCCCTCCCACCCTCCGCCCCACTGAATCAGAGGTGGTTCATATCCATCTAGACCAGTGGTTCCCAAAGTGGGTGCCGTAATGACTGGCCAGGGGTGCCGCAAGATCTGTTAATTTCCATATTTTATTGTGTCTATTTAATAACATTTCATCACATAAAAATCCGCTCGCAAGACAGCATCCCTATTCAAAGGGATAGCGGCGCATCTGAAAACGCTCGATGAAAGGTTTGAGTGTTATTTCCCCGCTTCGAAGAATGAAGACTATGACTGGATCCGTGATCCTTTCAACTCCCGATCATCAGAATCAGCAAAGAAGTTGACAATCAAAGCCCAGGAAGAACTTGCAGAACTGAAAATGGATCGCACTTTGAAATTGAAGTTTGGAGAAATGTCGTCGGACATGTTTTGGCTGAGCATCCTGTAATTTTCCAAAATATAACAAATTTCAAAATAAAACACCCTGATTGATGGTATTTCTGAGTTGTGTCTAAACTTTTACCGTCTGTGTCTAAACAGAGAGCGAGAGAGACGGGCAGGCACACGCACACAAGCAGAGAGAGAGAGAGAGAGAGAAGCAGGCACATGCAGAGAGAGAGAGAGAGAGAGAGACGAGCAGGCACACGCAGAGAGAGAGGCTAGATACCGGTTTGAGGATGGCAGTGTAGATGATGACTTGCCGCAAGACTTTGATGAATTAGACACAGCCACACAATGTAGCTTGTTGATAAAGTTCGACCTTCACACATGCTACATCCAGCCTATCCCAGAGGAACGTCTAAAAACAAAATACATCTTCTATGATTTTGAGACTCGCTATCATGACGGGAGACACAAGGCAAATTTTGCAGCTGCAATAGCATTTAATGACAAGCCATGGTGGGCCTCTGGTCTCGATTGTGTCCATAAGTTTGTCAGACAGTATAGATGTGAACGGTACAAAACTACATTATGATGGAGTATTTTACAAGACAGGGCATTACACCTAAACTGGTCATGCGTGGAAGTAGGGTGATTCTGATGTACGACGATGCATTCAAACAGCGTTGGGTAGATTCTTTTAGCTTTCTCCCTATGCGATTGTCAAAAACACCCGCAGCGCTTGGTTTTGACGATGTAGAAAAGGGGTATTTTCCCCACACGTTTAAGACAAGAGCGAATGAATCCTACATAGGCCCTTACCCAGACCCGTCCTATTATGGATACGAGAAGATGTCAGAGGGTGACAAAGACACATTCATAACCTGTATAACACCGTCCGTCATGAGGTGTTTGATTTCCAGAAAGAACTTGAGCGCTATGGTGTCAATGATGTTGTTGTTTTACGAAAGGCGTGTATGGTCTTTCGTGAAACAATCATTCATTGTTCAGGTATAGATCCCCTCAGTCACACAACGCTGGCATCATGCTGTATGGCCATCTACAAAACAATTTTTTTTACCGGAAGACACGTTAGCTCTCACATACGAGGGAGCATATGTCGCACAGCACAAGACCTATTCGAATGTCTCCATCCAGTGGCTTGAGTTTTTAGCAAACCATCACGGTATAGAGATTCAACACGCTCTCAATGCTGGAGAAAAGCAGTTTGGTCCTTTCTTTACAGACGGATATGACCCAAACACGCATACGGCCTACGAATTTGCAGGCTGTTTTTATCACGGATGTGATCTTTGCTACAATCCGGCCCATAAAAATCCTGTCACTTGGATCAAATTTGGTCGCATGAAAAGAGAGTTTAATGATAAAAGCTGAGGTTTCTATGGTGTACAATGATTGACGAGGTATGGCATTTCCCACAACAGTCAGACACTCTGTTTAAAGAATATGTGAAAACCTTTTTAAAGTGTAAACAGGAGGCTTCAGGATACCCCAGCCATATAGACAATGTGCAGACACAACAGCAGTACGTACAGGATTACTACGACAGAGAGGGTATACAACTAGATCCTCAAAAAATCTGTGTTAATAAAGCGGTCAGAAGCTGTAACAAGCTCATTTTGAACAGCTTGTGGGGACGTTTTTCTGTACGTACGGACCTAGCTACCACCGAACTAGTAACTGACTCTGAACGATTCGTACAGTTCATGTTTAGCGACATATATGATGTACGTCAGTTTTGCTTCATCTCTGACACTGTGGCTCTGGTGCAGTGGCGCTACAAAACTAGCGAAGCCTCTAGAGCTAGAGATGTTAATGTGTTTGTAGGGGCAATGACCACCGCCCATGCTAGACTCATGCTGTACGAGATTTTGGACAAATTACAAGAGAGGGTCTCATACTGTGACACCGATAGTATAATCTTTGTGTCACGTGATGGGGAATGGATTCCGCCATTGGGGTCGTATTTGGGAGATTTGACAGATGAGATCAATGACGGGGAAATCTGTGGCTCCGAGCATGAAGATTATATTACCGATTACGTGTCATCAGGTCCTAAATGCTACGCCTACTGCACGCGTCAAAACAGAGTCGTGGTAAAATGTAAGGGTGTCACTCTAAACGCTAAAAATGCAGCAGTTGTCACACACCAGACACTATGCAGACTGGTTGACAACTTTGTGGCTAATCAGGCTATAGGGGAGGTAATAACTACCGAGATAGAGACGATCCAGCGAGATAAAAGAAAGCTACAGCTTAAAAATGCTACAGTAATGAAACGGCTGCAGATGGTTTACAACAAGCGTAGGGCTTTTCCTGATTATACCACACTACCATATGGATACTAGAGTCATGTCTAGAGAGGCAGAGAGGTTTGATCATCGGCTACAGCATCCATTCAGTTTGGTTGTGGCAGGTCCTTCAAATAGTGGGAAAACATACTTTGTCAAGACTGTTGTTGAAAATGCAGAGAAACTCATTTCTGACAAGATTGACAACATTGTTTACATTTATTCATGTTGGCAGCCTCTGTACGATAATCTGTTGAAAATAAGGGACATAAACTTTGTGGAAGGCATACCAGCGTCTCTCTGCGACGACTCTCTCCTACCACCGCAAAAAAATAATTTGCTCATTATTGATGACTTGATGAATGATTTGGAAGTCCAGAATGTTTTTACAAAGTATGTACACCATAGAAACCCCAGCTGTATGTATCTAGTGCAGAACTTATTTATTCAGGGGAAAGCCAGTAGGACAATTAGCTTAAATACCAACTATCTTGTCTTATTTAAAAATCCTAGAGACAAATATCAGATCTGTCTACTGGCCAGACAAATGTTTCCGTATAAGACAAAGTATTTCTTAGAGGCATTTAATGACGCAACAAGCATCCCATACGGATACCTTCTTGTTGACTTTAAAGCCAAGACTTTTGATTCTCTAAGACTCAGAACGGATTTGTTGTCAGACCACCCGGTTGTCTACGTGCCAAAAAACAAGTGATCCGTCGAAAATGTCATCACGCATTCTTAGAAACAGAGACCGGTTAAAGTTATTATATAAGGCTCCGCCTGCCAGCGACGATTTTATCAACACACTATGCGAAATAGCCTTAAATGTGCTACAAGGGGCTATACCTTTAACAGAGACACAGTATCAACGGTTGAAAAAACAAAAGAACGGACTCAGGCTGCTGGCCGATAAGAAGGTTCAAATTTTAAGAAAGAAGAGGTTGATTAAGCAGACTGGAGGCGGTTTTCTTTTGCCGTTGTTAGGTGCCGCATTACCCTTTATCACCAGTCTTATTTCAAGAGGTTGATAATATTGTCGACAGCATGGAACATACCCAAAAAATGTATCTGGTGCCACAACATCAGCTCGATGCATTAAGACAACCCAGTGCTCGCGAATCTATTAGACAGACTGCCGAAACGAACTGGATAAGGATATACTGAATGTCTTGGGGCTACCAGACACTGACTTGCATGAAAAAGCAAAGAAATATGCTCGTGTTCTACAGCGTTTCTTGACCATAGTTAGACAGGGTGACCAAGAAAAAGGATTTTTGACGCTCAATCTTCCTCATGATGATGTGGTTGATGTGGAGATGAAAGATAGTACTACCGATGACAAAAAAGATGACGTTGTTGAGGAGGTTCTAAAACACATACCTCAAAAGAGCAGGGTAAATGTAACACATCTCATGGCTTCAATGCAGAAATCCAAAGATGTTGTAACATGGACAGGCCAGGGTGAACTTATTGTTAATGGGAATGTGATAAGAGGGTCACATTTATGATTTGTTGAAGAATGTCACAGCTCCCTACAAAGTTAACGATTCTTCCAGACCTTTAGGATGGCGCGAGTTTTTAAAAGCTCTAGCTGATCTAACCTCTATACCCAACACCCGGGTCAAGCAACTTGTTACAGGATATAAGAATATGCCTGTTTCTACTAGCGATAATGAGTCTCCAGCCTCTTCTTCTCGGGGTAATCAAAGTATTCGTGATACAGCTACATCTGGATCTACTAGACTCATGTTAAGAGATTGGGTAACCTACTGATTTATTTCTTTGTATTTGTTTTATTTGCTTTGTTCAAATGTTTTTTCTTTTCCATCTTTTGTATTATTTTTTTGTATATTATCTGTATTGAATGAATTATAATGTTTTTTGTATTTTGTATTGCTTATAAAAAATCTTGCATATTAAATAAATACACTCATGCGAAAATATATTTTGACTTGGGTCATTTTATTCATCACATACATAATCATGACTTGAAACTATATTACAATCTAGCACATACACTCTGTATACAGGTGAAATCGTAATGGCTACACATATTGGGCTGTATCCGGTTAACAAATTTACAGACCATAGCATCGTTACAGACAAGATTATCACTATACTTTTTTAATACATTTTGGTAGGACACGCCCTTCTGTATATTAAATAAGAAAAACACACAATGTTGTCCGCATGTGGTAGCCAGATTGTCTTGTACTTGGCATGTAGAATAAAACACATCGTCGCAGTTCTGGTTAAGAAAACTGTATATGGGGTCCGAGAATGCCAAGGGTGTATTTCCAAACGAATCAAAAAAGTAAGCCTCTCTACGGGCTGTGATGTATATGGCCAACCAATGCGTACCGGGTAAACGTGCCGGGTCTGTGTTGACTATCAGCATGGTGGGCACTCTTTCAATATCGTAGGGAATCTGATCACATGCAAACACTCCCAAAAAAGAAGCCCTTTTGGCAAATTTTTCAATAACCGATGTCAGCTCTAGGGTATTCATCATACGGTTGTGACTTAGTAGTGATCCAATAGTACTTGTCTGCGATTGGATATTTCGATAATAGAGTCATAAACAGCATAGCAGATAAGGTTGACGGTTCTAGCCAGAGCTGTTCTGAACCTTGCCTCTAGCCGTACATTTCCTGTTCTGATCAGTGAAACGTGTTGTCCACAACCCTCGTCAGGCTCAAGATTAAAACAAAACAATGTATATCCGTCGTCAAAATCATCACGATCGATGGCTAGACCTCGGTCTTTCAGCTGTCGCCCCGTTGCCTGAATTAATTGAAAATACTCGCGGACATACTGTCCGTTTCTAAAATCTGGTTGGAAAGGTTTTGCCGGATATGTATGCCCGTCGGTATAAATAGCTAGGAACTCTGTATCATAATGTTGAAATCTGAAGGGGTTGCGACCAGTGTGCCCTGTGAATGCTTCGTTGTCAACAAAGCCTATAATGATAAATTTAGGTATCTGACCCAAAAAGAGATTGTCTTGATTACAAACTCTGGTACTGGCCGGTATGGAGTAGTTTTTAAGATAGACACGATCGATTAGGTATTTAGCATTAGTATGGGTCAATGCTTTGGTGTGGGCCAGCTTGATATTAGGTGCTACAGAAACCTTTTTAACATAGACGCTAGCGGACACAATGTTAACACGGTATTGTGTACTACCATGAGACATGATACAAAAATCATCTTTTGATCTAATGAATTTCATTTTAAGATCAACGCCGTTCAATAATAATTTTTCTTGAAAAAATAGATCGGCGTGAACAGGCGCAATCAGTTCTACGACATGACTGTGAGCCGTATGTCGAGTAAAGAGGTCCAATTCACTCTTAACACATTCCTCTGACATACTGTGTAGTAAGGCCATTTTGTAATGAAATTAAAATATATCCTTCGCAGTAATCTTACGACCTTTAGGGTTTGATGTTCTTCTTACAGTGACCGACGCTTTATTTGATTTCTTGCGTCTTTTAGAATTATGGGCTGTGTGGCGGGAATTTAATTGGTCTTTTAACGACGGCGACCATGCCCGACCCATCCTGCTGTTACATTCTGTGTCTTGTGGCGGCGTTCGTTATATTAGCGACCACATCGCTAGCAATGTTTTTGGCGGCAGATTTTAGATGAGGTTTAGCGATGGTCAGACCTTTTTTGAATAGGGGGAGTGCCATTCTGAATAGACTGCGGAACATGCCGCCAAGCCCTGCTCCATACTGCGTACTGGTTCCGTAATATCCCGGAAGAGCACTGCCAGCTTGATTCAAATAATACGCAGTGTATCTGTCGTCATCATAGCGCGGTCTGGATACCATTTTGTCTGCCTATAGTCTCTGCCTAATAGGTCTAAAGTGTAGTTTGATGATGACTTTTCCGTAGGTGAATGGAATTGGTTGGTTCTGGTCTGTCTTTAGACTGATCTCGATGTCACCGATAGTAGATTTGGAGAGAGGCACGTAGTGTGGCTTGTCAAACATCAGAATGGGGTGTTTCTTACGCGTGTCTGTAATATTAATACTTCGGAAGAGGGGAACGTGGCTATCTCCAACGATCTGATAGTCAACTATGTCTGTGTAAATAAACATGTTGTAACATCCTCCATGGATATCAGCAGGGTGTTTCGTGTAATAGACTGCGTCAGACGGTTTACCAGGCGTCTGTAGCCCAAAGAAAGTAACTCCGGGTGTGAACCCAAGAATATGAGCCAGCTGTCCCTGAAATGCAATGCCTATATTTTGGTCTCCGGATAGAGCCACACAGTTTCTAATGCTGTCATACTGTAGTTGTATTCTAAAGCCTCCGTTTTGAGTAATAGCCGAATTTAATTCTTCTAGGATCCTGGATATACCGTCATAATGTCCCACTGGTATAGATATAGTGTCTAACCTTTGCGTTTTAATATCGATCATACTCGCTTTGGCCTCATGCTCTGAAAAACTGTTCCATGTGCCGGGGTATTGAACTTCGATGACCCCTACTTCATACGCATCCTTGAGATTTATAGTCTGTGCTAATTTTGTTCTATAATTCCATATCTTATTCTGGGGATAAACTGAAGATGACGCATTACTGGGTAATGTCACAAAAAAACCCTCGTTGGCCATATTAGCGGATAGGTGCTTACACCTACTCTACACAATGTAGAATGATGGGTATGTGTTTAAGCATTAGATATGTGACTCTCTGAAACCCAGGAGTTGAATTTGTCGGGCCATCCAAACCATTTAACCAACACAATTTTTCTACGCCCCTCTCTTTTTCTAGCCAATATCTTTTCTATCTTAAACACTTTGTTTTTACCGATGATTACTTGTTGCAGCTCTTTCTCATAAAAAGTACCCTGTAACACATCTCCTGCGTGGTCTTTTAATATATAGACAGGGGGTCGGCGTGCTAAACGCTGTGTTATTGTAAAATATTCATCTGTAAAAGTCTGTTCATATCCTTTTCGAAAAGCACCGCGAAGCTTTGAAATTCTAACGGTGTCGCCCAGATCAAACTTAAATTCAACAGGTGATTCGGGCTTGGTTTTGTATAGATTGTTAAACACATCTTTCTCATTGTCTTGATTCACTTGATCAGGAGCCATTTTGATCGATCTATGATAAGTGCTGTTGTAGCTCAACACCATATCCTGCAGTTTATCTACATAACGATGTGAATTAACCGCCGTTAAATATCTCCACATGCGAGTTTTGAGTCCTGTTGAAGCGTTCCACCACACTAGCCTTGGTCTCGTTTGACGTTGAGAAATGCTTAATATTATATGTTTCCATCAGACCTTGGAACGACTTATTATAAAATTATTTTCCGGCGTCTGTTTGTAGTTTCTTGGGTACACGGCCATGTGTTAGAATGTCACGAAAAGCCTTGGTCACATTATTCCCGGTCTTCAGTCAGACAGTGAACCCATGCGTATTTTGAAAAGACGTCAATGACTGTCAAAAGATATCGCACGCCATCGTTTGCATCTGAATACTTGCCCATTTCCGCCAAGTCTGCCTGAAACTGTCCATCTATCCCGTTAACTAGAACCCTATTCCTCTTAAAGTTTTTGAATAGCGGTGCATGTAATGTATAAGCATCTTGTTTAAATAACCATTTCTTTATATCTTGTAGAGGTGGAGCCACACCGATATTTTCTTTTACAGCGGTGTGTAATTTGCTAATACCGCCAAATGACCCTGGGTTTGCAGGGTCATAATACATTTTCTCTAAGGTACTATCCATGTGTGATGCCGTAAACCAAATGAGAAGAGAATGGGAGTCAAACAGTCTTTATGTTATGGAATGGGTCATTTTTATTTTTACATGTTTTGTTTTTGCTCATACATCAACATACATGTACAAATAGATACATAGACACCCAATCTTATTCACAATATCGATACACCATACATGATTATTGAAATAAAAAATTATAAAAATAGATATATGGTTTGTTGTCACAGTCAGCTGTATTCAACGTTCGTTCATTCAATTCTCTAGAAGGATACCACCCAGCTCTGTACAGCTTCACAGATGTTAGATTCATTGGCAGGGGTGATGAGTTTTTCTTTTATCTCAACCAGCTTCTTGTCAATGTTGCTCTCTGCTTGTAGCTCGACAGCCACTGTTTCAGCCACACCAAGAATCTTGTCAGGTGTTGTATATATATTCAGAGTGCGCCCTAAAACTTGTATTAATATTTCTAAGAAAGACTTTGTAAATAGCTTATCACATACTTTGTCAGTAAAGTAATAGGCTGGTACTCCATATAGACAGCTATGCCTCCTTTGGCTAGGGTGGTTTGTTTGACAACCTCAACAGTCTTGCTCCAGCTTTGTAATAAGAAGCTTTTCGATACATACACATGTAGTGGCCTTTAAAAGATCTACAGCCTCTGAAGGTAGACGCGGGGACAAGTCTTGAGCAGGCCCTCCAACATCTGTCTTCGCTTGACCTGTTTGCTCAGCAACGTCGATCCCGTTCATATCTTCTTCCACTTCTCTGAGGAATGTGAGGTTCTGTCGGCCTAGGTATTCGCCATGTCCATACAGCCATAGCACTCCAGGTGTCCCACAACCCCCAATGACCCACGTTTGGTCAATACCCCCGTTCAGGATCAAAAGAACAAATGAATGACGCCTCCGCCCACACACTCAGAAATACCTCCTCATTAGGATCATTAAAATTAAAAGGTCACAACATGACACATCACACAGGTCATCATTCAAAACTGGCAAATTACTGACAGGCTGTCAATCAAAAGGAGGTCAATAGGTCATCATTCAAAGCTGTCAAATAATGACAGGCTGTCAATCAAAAGGAGGTCAATAGGTCATCAATCAAAACTGTCAAATATGACAAGCTGTCAATCAAAAGGAGGTCAATAGGTCACAAACAAATTTTGACAGGGCGCGGTCCCAAAATTACTACTGATACCATACAGTTTCACTCAAATCAATAGCATACTTCAGGTGGTTTTAAAGACAAAAACTTTCTAGGAGCACCCGGTATTTGATTTTTTGGGGACCTGGGCTAAAATACCCAAATGGTAACGATAGAGTCGAGAGATCTGTTCTCCGTCTTGCTCACCTGGGTTGCTGGTGTGAAAAAGGATGTGTGGACTTTATTTGTGTTTTTGAAGACAAAATATAAAAGTCTGACAGTCCACCTCCCTCCACACTCTCCCCCTTTACAGTAGGCGGGGAGAGGGGGGGTGGGACCCCCCCGGGAAAAGGTGTACACCCCACTGGGGTGGTGTTGTCTCGGCGATAGATGTCACACAAAAGATGGGGGAAATACGAATGGGAGTGGACCGAGACCACCCGAAAAACCCGTAAGTAGGAAAACTATTACCTGGGGGGGGGAGAGAGAAGAAGAGAGAGAGAGAAGAGAGAGAGCGGGATACAAAATATCTTAAAGCCCTTTACAATAATTATTTTCATCCGGGTAAAAAGAGGAAAAAAAAGGGCCCTAAAAAGTAAATAGCAGCTGTTAGGTGTTTATGATTATTTTTTTTTTGGAGACACTTTTTAGATTTTTTGTATTGTAAAAAAAAAAAAAAAGAAATAGAATAAACTAAAGTCCATAATGTGTTGCTAACTGTTCCAGTTTCAGCCCCTCTCCCTCTCGACCGCTACACTCATTTCATCAGGATAGAATCCAGGGGTCTTTCTGGCATCTCAGGTTTGCTATTATTTTGGTGTATTGTGGGGTAAATGGTTAACTAATACTATATCAAAAAATTAGACTTAGAGAGAGAATACAGAAAAATTACCTGAACCCCCAAATTTAAAAACACCCTTTTGTCCAAAAAAAAAAAAAGGGTAAAAAATTTGGGGGACCATTTTAAA
>JAXDDX010000111.1:1465000-1649252 GCA_034670405.1 Hoplostethus atlanticus | reverse complement strand
GATGATGTTCAGAAACGTGACATGACTTATTATTAATTGTTAAAAAGAAACAAATGGTTTAGCAGGTGCTCCTTCTTGGTCCATGTGTATTTAAACATAAAATACAAAAACATTATACAGATTATAAAATATATTTAGAATGGAAGTATATTAAAGTTACACAGATATAAAGATATAAATATTGTTTATGTGCAACATATAACAATATTTGTTATTCATTATTGTTGTAATTTTAGACACTTGCCTGGCGGACAAAGGTTTCCTCACATTGGAGTACGGTGTGAGGCATCAAATTGTTAGGTAAAGGATCTTTGGCACAGCCGCTGCAGAGGACTCTCCAGCCGGTAAACAACTCTCTCGGTGGGTCAGCGGTGTCAAGTTAGACACAATGTAATACAACATGCGGTTAGAGTTTTCAAAATAAGAGACTTAGTGACCAACCTATTTTGCAACCTTTTTTTAGATCAGGTTTGATGATATTTTAATGATCCCGTGGGGAAATTGGATCTAGGATCTAGGATATAGATAGGAATAAGACATAGTGAGCAATGAAGATGGCAAAAAAATGGTTACAAGTTATGTCATGATAAATATTAAGATGGGTAAACTATGACCTTCAGTTGGTGATAACAACAACAACCACCAATATAAACACAGATCAATTATATAAAAAAAAAACTACCAAAAAAAACATTAACTTATGTTTATTTTCCCATTAAAAGACTCTTCTCCCATATAACTTAACCTGTTAATACTCCTTACTGTGATGTATGTTGAATTGATGAATTTATTAATAAAGATTTATGTCAGCCTAAAGGGAGGGTGAACTGAGTTTAGGTGGGTTTACCCTCCACTACATCCCTGATTAATAAAGAATCATCACCTTCCATAAATGTATGAGTTGAAACAGATGTGAAAGTGTGCATCGCTGGCTAATCAAATTTTCAATGCACAGATGGGATATCAATAAACAGATGGTTGTACTTTCCCCCCAAAAAATGTCCTTTTCACAGTGTGTGTATTCTTATCCATATAGGCCAGAGGGTTTCAGTCATGTGCCATTAAAGCCCAACCGTGCATTAGGGCTTTACTCTGAAATAAGCTGCTGTAGTGACAGGTTGGAATGAGATCCTGTATAGTCTTGGCTCTCAGTGGCACATTATTGAAAACTACTACTACTTCTGTCTTTTTATTGGCTCAATTTCATATTTATATTCAGTTTAAATATATAAAACCCTACACTTAATATTCTTTAAGGATATCAAAAATAGACTAACACTATCCTCCCTTCTTCTAATAAGAAAGCTGTGAAATTGATAAATGTTTGTCTTTCCTTAAAGGTATTTTTGTAATTATGTTATTAGGCATAGTGGTGTTTCTGTGCTTTTATGTTTGTCTAATAAAGTTTGGAAAACATTCTAGTCTTTACTCCCCCTCTCCTGCGACAAAGTTTAAACCTTTACTTTGAAGACAAAATCGCTTTTTTCCGGTCTTCTCCTGATTTACGCTGTGCGGCTTGACGCCGCTCCGTCTAACGTATTTATAGGTGAACATTATAACATGACATGACGGTGTTTTTTGTCTGGCTATAACCGGCTGTCCTCTCGGAGGGTTTGTGACTTGGGCACAAGGATTGAACGGCAGTGTTGTCGCTTCAAAACGACAGGTTTGTATAGCGGAATATCGCTGCTGTTTTATTCATTGAGGAACGCTAGCTCTGCGGGTTAGCCGTGCCGCTAGCTGGCTGGTTAGATGTTATCAAGAGCTATTCAGAACACAAAGTGGGACATCCGGTCATTACCTTTCAATATAAAAGCCTATTGACGAACGTTCCTTTTGTACAGAGACAACCATATGCCAAACTCCGTTTAAAAAAACAATTTAATGATGCCTTGCTTATCGGCGAACGTACACGTGGGAGAACATAATTTAATACGTTTTCCAAATCTGTAGATTCCACTGTGATGGGCAATTAGGAAACAAATACTGAAGACTCACGCTTATATTTCACTGTAAAGTGCCATAAAAATGTGCTTTGTGCGGTGAAAATATTTACAACCAGCACAAGTATATTAAATGATCTCGTTATTCTTTCATTATTTTTCCTGAATCTGTTTACCCTCAGATGTTGGTGTTATATCTTAAGTGCATTTCCTCTCTATACCCCAATCCATAATTGCGGATCAAATTTCTTGCTTTTATTTTGAAGCCGAAAATAGCCGCACTTCCGGCATACGTGTTACTTAATCGGTTGGGCTTGACGCAGCTCTTGTCAACACAGAGCACTGCGGTGTTTCTGCAACGTTATCCCAGCGGCTCGCCGTCTGACTCTGCTCAGCCCGGTTAGACTTCGGTGTTTTCAAGCTCGCTTGTTCTCACTGATTATTTTGTATTATATTTATTTTTTATTTTACATCGCATGGGATTTATACTTGAATTTATCTGTAAATTACACGCTACCCAGCCTAGGACAGCTGGTGCGGTGATAGTACCGGGGGATGCCCTTGACTTGGAGAGAAGGGGGGAGCATCATCATATAAGGAACAAAAAGAATGACATTGTGATTTTGTTATTTTTGTGTCAGGGATGCGGCTCTGCGAGTTCATGATCTCCCTGCAAGCCTCAGAGCAGCAACGTCCTGCTGAGAAAAGCGTCCGCAAAGTGGAAATGTTGTGTATCTGCAGGGAGTCCTGGCCCAAGAGCTCCGGTGGTCCAGCCGAGGAGGCCTGAGCGTCTCCACCTCCAGATCAGATGGTGGCAGAAGGCAAGTGTGCATGACAAGATAACCAGAACCGGAGGGAGGCTTCCTGCCAGCGCTGCAGATCAACAAATGCTGAAGCAGTGAGCCCATTTTCTTGTGGTTGTCATACTTCCTTCTATAGATGTACCAATTAATGATAGACGTAATTGGCCTCTGAACTGTCAAAGCAGACTTGAAACTGTTTATTGTTATACTCTGAAAAGAAGCTGGCTTTGACTCGTAAAGATGACTGACCCCGAGGAAACCGAGCTGTCAGAGTCCCTTCGGAAGGAGGACGAGTTCTCCAGCGAGCTGGAGGAACCGGCCACGAACTTCAAATCCAAAAGTTTACCAGTTTTGAACGAAACGACCCCTCAAGAGGAGACCTTGTTGACTAGCTCAGTCAAGGTGTCCATAAGTGTGGAAGAGAGCACTGAATTCATCCGGCCTCCAGACAAGACCGAGTCCTTTCAGGCCGAATCCCCCACAAGAACAAACTATTTCCCCAAGCCGGGCAAGGCGGCGTTGAACCGGCCGAGCTCCTACATGGAGAACACCGAGAGTCGCAGGAGTAAAAACCTGGTGAGGAGGAAGCCGCCGGGGTTCTTCGCCTCCAGGCTAGCTCGAATCCGCCTGCCCAGCAGGAAGTATCTCAGCGTAATCTTACAGGACTCTCGCTGTTTTCTGTTCTGCATGTGCTACCTGACGTTCGTCCAGTCGCTCATGGTGTCGGGTTACCTCAGCAGCGTCATCACCACCATAGAAAAGAGGTATAGTTTGAGAAGCTCCGAATCGGGCCTCCTCGTCAGCTGCTTCGACATAGGGAGCCTCCTAGTGGTGGTCTTCATCAGTTACTTTGGCGGACGGGGCCAGAGGCCACGCTGGCTGGCAGTGGGCGGGGTTTTCATCGCCGTGGGCGCCGCCCTCTTCTCCTTACCTCACTTCATCTCCCCGCCATACCAGATCCAGGAAGTCAACTCGTCCTCAGGCAATGAGGGCCTGTGCATGAACAGCAACGCCAGCGTCAGGGACCGCATCGACGCCACGTGTCCCAGAGACCAGGAGGGCAACGAACACAACCTGTACGTGGCGCTGTTTGTCATCGCCCAGATCCTGGTGGGCATGGGATCCACACCCATCTACACCCTGGGACCCACCTACCTGGACGACAACGTCAAGAAGGAGAACGCCTCCTTGTATCTAGGTAAGAGCGTTTGTTTGTGGGAATGTGCGCTGAAACTCTCAACCATGTGCCATCGCAACCCAAAAGTCAGCAGATTTTGATTCCAGCCAATCACCACATCAGGATTTCACTGAGTGATGTGTTGCCATGGTGATGGGTGGGATGACAACCTGCAGACGTTGAGGTTGTGATGGAACCACTGATCTAGATCCTCTTGTGCTGATGTATAGTGTAGCTAGACTTGAGGGCGTTCACAGCCAGCATGTTCTGATCGGTTTATCTGAACTCTGCAGCGTTTCCTCCTTCAGTTGGTTGGTTTGGCCAGAACACCATTCAGACTCTGGTGACGCCAAATAACCAACGTCTCAGTCCTCTAACAAGAGAACTGTGGTGGTTCGCTAGGAGAGAGAACGGAATCCAACTAGCTACAGGAAATGACCTCTAAACGCAAGGGATTATGGGTAGAAGGAGACTTGGTCAGTCATGTTCAGATGTTTCTTCATGTGTTCTTAACTGGTATGAACACCAGAGAAGAGCAGACAAGTCCATCATGGTAGATCAAGTGACAGACTGGAACCAGGTTGGTTTGGACTCTCTAACCTGGTGGGATGACAGGTTACCAGAACTCAACCAATCAACCAGCTGCTGGGGAGTCATGGGACTTCTGGCTGGCTTGTGATTGGTCAGTGTGAACCTGAACCAACCAGATACTAAAATACAACAAGTCAACTTTTCCTCTCTGAATCAGACCAGAGAAAATGAACTGTGTGTCTTCAGTCACCAAGTACAATGAATGTTCCAGGTATTGGTCACGGTGGCGTTGGTGCAGATCCTCATGGACCACGTAGTTTCATAGTACACTGACAGACTAGTGACGTCAGACTAGTGACCTCAGACTAGTGACGTCAGACTAGTGACATCAGACTAGTGACATCAGACCAGTGACGTCAGACAACACACATGACTCTACATGTATACAGTCACCATTGAGCAACATGGCGGTTCTGCTTGTTGCAGCGTGGCTGAAGATGGAGGTGCAGCGAGTCTCCAACACTGCATTAGTCACCTGACATCACCTGACCAGGCTCTGCTGCCTTGCTCAAAGGCACAACAGCACCAAGGCCGATACCAGCTCAGTTCCTCTCCTGTATTCACCACCACAGACTAACTGTCCAACGCTCCAGAATGTTCTGCAACCAAACGAACTACTTGACCTTTGACTCCTGTCAGACTCCTCCCCTTCCCATTCACATGTCGTGTTCTCGCCCCAGTAGCCTCGAACAAGCTAAACCCTAATTAAACCAACGAAAGAGAGCAGGGTTACGAAACCGACGAGGGGGGGGAGTGGCTGTTGTTACACAAAAATAAAAGCCCCACAAAGACTCGGCTTTGGTCCAAGCCCTTTTCTGAATAGGGCCAGGGGGGCTGACGACAGAGCGGCTTTGATCGGTGGAGCCGTCAGTCAGTGGTACCGGGTCACCTACCGGGTCTGGAACGTCTGGGGGAGTGAAAAATGATTCTTTAACAGTTTGGAAAAAAAACATAAATGATCATGAGAACGTCTGCAAACGACCCACTTGGATGCAGTTTTCTTGCTTCTGAAAGCATTTGGATAATAATGTGACTTTAACCAAATTGTAAAAGAAATGAGAATTAAATTTGCAATGTTAAAAAAAATAAATAAAAGAATTCGTCTGGAAAAGTTTCTGTACCAGCAAAACTCTTTAGTTTACAAAATAATCTGTAGCTGTTGCTGGTAACTTTTGTCTGCTCGACCAGCCACTTTGGCAGGTGACCAACCAGCGCTTGGCAGTCGCATCGCCTATTTGAAAAAATAATTTTGGCTGGACAGACGTGAAGCGCTTGCTGAATTTCGTGTCCAGCTGCCAAACTGACCGGTGAATGAAAATGCTTGTTTCCTGACCCGTTGACGGTCAGCGACGGGAGGGAGGATGGCTCAGAGTCGGAGCAGCAGCACTGGGTACTCTTTGGCTGGAGAAGCACACTAAAGTGGACGGTTGGCTTCTGGCAGCTGAGAGCTTCTCCACTGTAATGGGGACACGCTCAGTTACACCCTGGACGTGGCTTGAGGACATACTGCAGTGTTTCCCCTGTAGGCATTCAAAATGAACACAGCTTATCAAGGGAATGTGAAAATCAGCCCAATGGTCCTGATCTCTGGTTGGTTGGTAAAATAATGAAAGTATCTGGTGGATTTCAGGATTTATTAACCATTAAAGGTTCATTTGTTACCGTGATAGTGTTTAGAAGCTTTAAGACCTTTAACATCATACGGTATCGGTCACTAGAACCAAAACCTGGTGTCATCAAACTACAGTCAGATTTACCTTCATGCTCTATTACTGCAAGCAGCAGAAACACTATACAGGATTTGTGTAATTGTATTTTGGTTAGCCTGTACAAGAGGAAGCATAGAAACTGCACCAGTATGCTTTGAAACACATTTTGAGATGCTTTTATTTGTTTAAAATGCCTCTGCGGTGTTTTTAAATGGCCTAAAGGGTGTTTTGGAGCATGTAATTGCAGGTTGGACAGGTTTCCTTTCTTTTGCCTGAGTTGGGATGTATGTACGTCTTGCCTGTACACAGATATGCTACTTAGCCTACTTATGTTATTATGTTGCTGGCAGGACGTGAGATGAGCAGAGACAGATGCTGCAGCCAATCTGTAGATTCAGCAGCAATGCCATCTAGATGGACCACCGCTGCATTCACTGGCTCTCTGTCTGTCGCTGAGCTTTTCAAACAGATTGATCAGCGTCGTACAAAGTGAGAGTTTCCTGGGCGCATGCCAAAGTTCAACGCAAACCGGAATCAATTGGTACAGTTTGTCTCGTAATCCCTCGTCAGATCAAAGGTTTTCCTAGGCGGCTGGTGAAGATGAAAGGATGGCCGAGACCCGTGAGCTTTAAACTCCTGTGATTCTTAAGTTTTTAAGATTGCCATGCCTGGCGGGGAGATGGGAAGCCCAGCAGCACACAATGCAGATTCTGTGTGGGCGCCGCCTCATCTAGGATGGTAAGAACAAGGGATCGGCATTACACCGGGACAAAGACGCGCTTCATTCCCGGCACTTTGTTATTTAAAGAGGATCCAATTGACAACAAGCCCAACTTCACATCAGACAAGCGGGTTGAAGTGTGGAGGTTTTCCAGTGTGCATGTTGCCGTACTGTGGCTATCATTACCCTTTGGTTTTCCACTGGAACACTGAGTAGCTGTGTGTTTTGCATGCATTACAAGCATAATGAAGACAAAGTGGGTCAGCACCACATATGTTTTGGTGCTTTACCAGCATGCCTCCAGTGTAACTAAACCAAACTGAACGGTTTGCAAAACATGATGGAAAACCGCAGTGTTCGGTGCCAGTATGGATGCAGAACGACACACTTACACCATGGAACAAACATTCTGGTGTGTGTTGGCTCTGGGTTGTGTTAGCCTAAATATGAGATCATGCCCAAAGGCGTAACAGACATCCATTAGAATAATTCACTACAATATTGCTTTGTAACCCCAATAAGAGATGCTCTGTTTAGTGCCCATGCATGGCAGTAGGCCGCACTGCAGCTACTTGAAATTTGAATGTGCCAGCTTGGACATGCACATGGCCTCAGTGGCTTCAACAGTGTCGTCTTATTGTGTTCAGCATCCTTTCACAGCTCTTTGCATGTGACTCAATCAAGGCCAGTGCTCACTGCAGGCCTTCATGCTCACGGCTGGATTTCTTCTCATATCTTTTTTGGATGACTGTTCGTACCTCTTCTACTTCGTAGTTCGTATCCCAAACCAATTTGACCTGACAGCAATGTCAAAAAGATGCATGTATCTTAACAGAAACTAAAGACGTCACATTTTATGTACCTACGCTTCTGCTGCTCTCTCCGTGGGTTAGTCTAGCTAACATGGAAGAGACTCAAATATTTAGGGGGCCAGGCAGCTGCAGCAGAAGTCTGAAGTATTAGTTATTATTAGTTGTAATTAGTTATTATTATTATTATTATTATTATTATTCAAATCACACATTTCACACACATTTATTTGTGTAGCCCTTAATCACCGTTCCAGTCTCTAAGGCTTCACAGTGCCCAACATGTGAAAACAATAAATGGTTAGTACACGACATCCCCCAGCCTTGGACCCTCACAGAGGACAAGGAAAAACACCCACAAAACCTTTTAGGGAAAAATGGGAGAAACCTTGGGAGGGGCTACTCACCATTGCCTATTAATAATAATAATAATAATAATAATAATAATAATAATAATATTAAAAACTGCCTTCCCATGTATAAAAATGCCTGAAATTCTGCACACAGATCCAGTCCCAGGCAAAATGCAGCAGAGGTGTTTTTAAGGCTCTCAGGTCTCTAGTCAGGTGTCAGGTCTCTAGTCAGGTCTCAAGTCTCTAGTCATTTGTGTCAAGTCTCTAGTCAAGTCTCAAGTCTCCAGCTCTGCTATGCAGTATGGAAGCAATTGGCCAGATGACTCTAACACCTTTTGTTGCAGACATGTCCATCTGCACTTGCTCAACAAAAATGCCTCAAATAAAAGTGTGCCTTTTTTGGTCCAAACAAAAAACGTATGGGTCAAGTAATATTATTCTGCAGTATGCATAATATATAATTCAGTACTTTAATGAGCAGCACTTGTTAAATTAAATCAATTAAAGCAATTAAATCCTTTTTTGGCAAGAGGGAAAGTACAGGAGAGGAGAAGCAGAGACAGGTGGAATAATATAGGATGTCAATGTGATGTCTTTTCACATTGATGTCTTTTCTATATTGTGTAAATAGTTTTTTCAGGGGCGTCTTTACCACCTATAAGCCCTACAGGTGGTAAACTACAGTACTGTGTAAATGCACTCAGGATAAAATTATAGTAACCTGCTGTCATCCATGAAACAGACTGAGCAGGTGAGTCCAGGTGGAAACTTTGATCCCTTTATTGATTTTACATCCTCTTCATCATGAAGGAGAGATGAAGATGAAGCAGAGGAGACACCTTCAAAAATTACCTTTAAACTTCAAGACAGAAGCAAGTTTGTTAGTATTAAGAATGTTACATTTGGTTTACGTTCTCTGTTTTGGCTGCATGTCCAGACACGTCCAGCGGTTTGGAAAGTCTGGAAAATGGATTTTATAATTTCCGGGTCTTGAAAGGTACAAGGGAAGAACTGTTGTTCAGACACAAACACATTTAATGTAGCTGTAAACCTACTGCCATCACACAGACTGTGATATAAGTTGTTGTGAAGAATGACTGGTATGGCCTAGTTGACAGATATATTGCCCAACTGCCACCGACAGCAACTAAATCTTCAACTAACCGTCAACAGATTGAGGTTCAGGAAAGTATCTTGGAACGATTTCAAGTGTAAAACGTGAAGAACCCCGTCCACGGGGAGCATGGAGGCAGGAAATCAGACGGCTGGGCTGGCAGCTTGTTGTAACGAGACAGTGCTGTGTCAGCAGGTTGCCATGACAATGCCGGTATCCCATAACGGTTCATTGTGACCCGGCCACCGACCCCTCCATCTCTGGCCTGGCCTCCACTGCCTCTTTGTCTGACTGTCTGTCTGTTTCTGTTGACCTCTCCAACCACAAGGTCACGTGACTCGGCAGCAAATGGTTATTGCTGCTGCCGTGGGCTAAAATAAAACCATGTAAGAGCCGGTGTTCCTCCCGGGGAAGGGTTGTCTGCACCAAGACCTGGCATTCACCATTGATAATGCTGTGGTGACGTCAACTCGGACTGCGAGGAATCTGGGTGTGACCTTGGACGACCAACTGTCGTTCTCGGCAAACATCGCATCAGTGACACGCTCCTGCAGATTCCTCCTCTACAACATCAGGAGGATTCTGACGAGACGGTGCAGGTGCTCATCCAGGCTCTTGTCAACTCCCTCCTTGCTGCCCCGGCGTCTACCATCAGACTTCTGGAGCTTGTTCAGAAAGCTGCAGCTCGTCTGGTGTTCAACCGCCCCAAGTTCTCCCATACAACTACCCTTCTCCGTTCTCTACACTGGCTCCCTGTAGCAGCTCATCCAGTTCAAGACCCTGGTGCTAGCCTATAGGGCAGTGAAAGGAACAGCTCCTTCTTACCTCCAGGCTATGGTCAAGCCTTACACCCCCGCCCGACCACTTCGCTCTGCTGCCTTGAGGTGACTGGTTGCCCCGTCGCTCAGAGGCCCTGCGGCCGATCTACACGGTCACGGCTCTTCTCTGTCCTGGCCCCGCAGTGGTGGAATGAACTCCCCACTGATGTCAGGACAGCAGAGTCGCTGCCCATCTTTCACCAGGCTGAAAACCCACCTCTTCAGGAAACACTACCCTGACCCTTCCTCTTCAAGAAACACTACCCTGACCCTTCCTCTTCAGGAAACACTACCCTGACCCTTCCTCTTCAAGAAACACTACCCTGACCCTTCCTCTTCAAGAAACACTACCCTGACCCTTCCTCTTCTAGAAACACTACCCTGACCCTTCCTCTTGAAGAAACACTACCCTGACCCTTCCTCTTCAGGAAACACTACCCTGACCCTTCCTCTTCAGGAAACACTACCCTGACCCTTCCTCTTGAAGAAACACTACCCTGACCCTTCCTCTTCAAGAAACACTACCCTGACCCTTCCTCTTGAAGAAACACTACCCTGACCCTTCCTCTTCCAGAAACACTACCCTGACCCTTCCTCTTCAAGAAACACTACCCTGACCCTTCCTCTTCAGGAAACACCACCCTGACCCTTCCTCTTCAAGAAACACTACCCTGACTCTTCCTCTTCAGGAAACACTACCCTGACCCTTCCTCTTCAGGAAACACTACCCTGACCCTTCCTCTTAGCACTTGCTTATATGCTTCACTTATTTGTCTCATTTGTTTAAATAAAAAGTAGGTAGCTAACTCATTGCTCTTTTACCTCAGCACTGGTTATGCTCTTAGTTGCTTGTTTAGGAAGGAAATGCACTTCCAATTTCTGGTGACTAGTAGTTTTCTTACCTACCTATGTTGAATGCACTTATTGTAAGTCGCTTTGGATAAAAGCGTATGCTAAATGCCTGTAATGTAACATTATTATATTGCTTCAACAGCTGTACGTCACAAATGAATCCATCCATCAAACGGCAAAGCCCTCACCAAACTTCAAATCGGCAACTCCAGAATTAATTGAATTGAAAGCTTACACAGTCTTGTGCGTGTTGAGAGAGTTTCTTGTCCCTCAGGCCCTTGAAACCTGTTTAAAAACCCCATCGGGTAAATTCAAAATTACCCAGGCATCTGTGAGAAAGCATTCATTCTTTTCTTCCTTCGTGAAACACATGTTTTCTTTTCCAACAGCGCTACGCCGGCAGGACCTCTGTTACAGCCGCCATCAATCTCCTTTATGGCCGTGCTTGTCGCTGGCCTGGCTGGTCTAGACTCATGCAATCAGGGTTGCAGAGACCCACGCTGGGGATGCAATATTTGGTCGTGTAGCAATAATACCCGAGAGGGCCTTCTTTACTGTGTGTGTGATGGTGATGTATTACGTTGGCAGCACCAAAGTACATCCTCAGGGGTGTTATGGCTTTTATACAGCAGTTTCCAAAACATGGCTAACCAATAACGCACGGTTAGCCACGCCTAATGGGAATCAGTTCACAATGCGTCTTTAACCAGATTGGACCAGATCAGTTTGCTTGGCTGGATCTACCCGTTGTGTAACAGGCAACATGTTAAAGGCTCAGTGTGTAACTTCAACAAACTGGGTGATGATGAGAGTTGATCAGAAACCGATTCATCTGTAGTTCGTATGATCAACCCTGCTAGTCTAGTTGGGGAGGTGAACATTTACTAACACTTACACTTTGGGCATTGAGCTGATGGTCTCACCCATAGTGACTTACAATGAGTGTAACAGTAGTGGAGGTCAGAGGTCACAGCACCCAGATAGTGGATGGAATAAACATTCCTGTGACCCTAGAATGATCCATGGATGGAGAAGTGAAAGAAACCAAATAAAAAATGAGATTTATCGAGAGGAAATCATCTACACTTGAACAACATGTTTCCAGTTTCATTCCAAAATAAGATGCCCATCATTTTAAACATGTGACACTGCTACAAAACTATATATGAAACTATTAAAACGTGGCATTACAGTAAAAGACGATGTGGATTAAGAAGAGAAATGAGCTAAAGAGGGATTAGGGATTTTATTTGCTCGGCATGTGATAGAAATGTTCACACTGAAATGCAGTGAAGTGATGGAAGGAAACGATGAAGCTCTTCGCTCCATCAGCACAAACACTGTCGTCTGCATCTCTCTCTCTCTCTCTCTCTCTCTCTCTCTCTCTCTCACTCCCTTTCACTGTCTCTCCATCCATCGCAGTCTCACTCTCCCCTTCTTTCTGTTTTTGTCTCTATCTTGTCTACTCTTTCCACCCCCCCTCTCTTTCTCATCCCTCCCTCCTCCCTCTCTCTTTCTTCCCCTCGTTCCCATCATCTCACCCTCTTTTTTCCACCCCTCTCTTCCTCTGCCTCTCCCCTCTCTCGTCGCCTTTCTCTCTCTCCCACTCTCAGCGATGCTCGGACGCCCGTCGTTCCAGCAGCCTGTTAGTCTTTTATCCCTCTGCTGCTGGTCTGCATCGTGTTGCGTAACCAGGCAGCCGAGGGCTTTCCTCTCCTCTGGCTGGATGAGGGATTATCCACGATGCTGCTGGGCCCCCTCAATCCCATCCCTATGCTTTACCATCCAAGCCTCTGGCTGGGGGGGGGCCCTCAGAACATGTGCCATATTAAAGACGCTGTGCAGATTAGTGTTGTACTATCAACTGCTACCAGTTTGCAGGCTTCCCACTGGTCGTGGAATTTCTGGAATATCATGTAGATTTGCGCTATTCCAGACAGGGAATTTGATTTGATAAATTCTCTGGAGAAGTTGAAGTTGGGAATTTTACAAGAAAATACCAGAACGTATTTTCCAGGTTGTTTCATAGATTCACTGCATTAGCTGGAGGTTCTTTAGCTGTTTTTCACCACAGTAAGCTGAACTTTAGTGGAAACCAGACTGTTGACTCGTTTACAAAAACAACTTTAGCAAACAAAGCAATTTTTATGTCTGATTTAATTATGGAAAGTCATGGAAAAGTCATGACATTTTACATCAGGGCCACGGTGGGAATCCTGGGTTTGGGGAGGATGGTCCTTTGGGTGGTGGCGGGGAGGCGTAATGGTTAGAGAGACTGTCCAGTAACAAAAGCTCACAAGTTTGATCCCTGCAACGGTTAATGTGTCCACCAGCAGTCCACCAACACAACCAACACCAACCATGTGTCCTAGCAAAGTGTCCTTGAGACACACTGAACCTCTACCTGCTCTCATGTAAGACGCTCTGGATAAGAGCCTCAGCTAAAATGTAAAATTTCAAGGAGATTCATATTTTTTCCTGCCCTCCCCCTCCATGAGGGGGGACAGGAAGCAACAGGGTTCATGGGAAATGTAGTCTTGGACAAACACTAGTAACAATACCACTGGTGTGAGATAGAGGCTACCAGTCGTCTCCACCGTGGTCTCATTGGTTTATGGTAGTTATAGCAAGGTGTCACAATTCATTAGAAAATGAAAGCCTTGATGTTTTAACATGCTGCATGTGGCACCTTTAAGCTAGCATGGACTGAGATCCTTGTGTTCCCAGGACTGGCGCTGGCCATGCTGAGGCCTCCGTTAGATAACGTTAGGCTTGGTCCGGTGCCGGGCTGTGCCTGGAGGGTTTTAGTCACGCCACAGGATTGTTGTGTGCTCTTTTAAAAATCAAATCAAATCAAATCACATTATTTGTATAGCCCTTAATCACCGTTACAGTCTCTAGGGGCCTCACCGTGCCCCACCACGTCCAACCACGTGGTCCAAGGAATTTAAGGTGCTAATCCCCTCTAATTGGAGAAATCTTATTCCCAGCCTCAAGTTGGCCCCTCAATGGCACGCTCATATGATCTGCACACATGACCTTTTATACTCCGTTGTAACTGGTAGATTAGTTTGATTTGAAGTGTTAGATCAGGGTTAAAGAGTTTAATTAATATCATTACATTATCATTGACGGTTACCAATGGTTTGCTGGGCCAACTTTGTACTTTCCCTGACTGTCAGCAGTTTGTGGATTTTTTTTAATGTCCAGAAGTTCCGCTTAACACAGTTCAACGATATATAAGCATTAAATGTTGCAGAAACCACGTGAATAAGCTCTGCAGGGATGTGACCAGGACATCACAAACGGCTGAATTATTGAGGAGAAAGGCAGAAGAAATAACAGTTACCCAGTAGAAACAGAAGTTACCCAGTAGAAACAGAAGTTACCCAGTAGAAACATCAGTAGAAACAACTGTTACCCAGTAGAAACAACTGTTACCTAGTAGAAACAACAGTTACCCAGTAGAAACATCAGTAGAAACAGCAGTTACCCAGTAGAAACAAGTTACCCAGTAGAAACATCAGTAGAAACAGAAGTTACCCAGTAGAAACAACTGTTACCCAGTAGAAACATCAGTAGAAACAACAGTTACCCAGTAGAAACATCAGTAGAAACAGAAGTTACCCAGTAGAAACAAGTTACCCAGTAGAAACATCAGTAGAAACAGCAGTTACCCAGTAGAAACAGCAGTTACCCAGTAGAAACAGAAGTTACCCAGTAGAAACATCAGTAGAAACAGAAGTTACCCAGTAGAAACAGAAGTTACCCAGTAGAAACAGCCACCAGCTAAATACTGGTAAATATTGTCTGGTTGGCTGGTGGTCATCTCCCAGCCTGTTTCTACTGGGTCTCCTTCTGCTGCCTGTCTCCTGTCATGTTGTGTCATGTTGTGTCATGTTGTGTCATGTTGTGTCATGTTGTGTCATGTTGTGTCCTGATCACGTCTCTGTAATCTTCTGAGGAAAAGGAAGAGCAACAAAAAGACTGAATTATGGAGGCAGGAAGATTAGATGGATATAATAGATATTCTCTGTTATGGCTCTCAAAGTGGCTCAAGCAGCCCCTTTGGCACGTAACCAACCAGGACTGGGAGTCCTTCTCTGTTCCAAGCATCTAGCTGACTGGTAGAATAGTGGCTGGTCTGAGGCCAGTGGATGAACAAGGTTCCTGCACTGAGTATGAATGAAGCTGTCTTTATGATATTGCTATCTTTATATTCTAGGCTTTGATTTGATTGATTGT
This sequence comes from Hoplostethus atlanticus, assembly GCA_034670405.1. Classification (NCBI taxonomy): domain Eukaryota; kingdom Metazoa; phylum Chordata; class Actinopteri; order Trachichthyiformes; family Trachichthyidae; genus Hoplostethus; species Hoplostethus atlanticus. Next base: position 1,634,117 of record JAXDDX010000111.1, on the reverse strand, counting down.
CTCTTCTTCACTCCTCATCTCTTCCACTCTTCTTCTGCTCTTATCTTTTTCATCCTCTCCTCTTCTTCTCTTCCTCCCCTCTCGTTGTCCTCCTTTTCTCCTGCCTTCCCTCCCAGCTATCATGTATGTGATGGGAGCGCTGGGCCCGGCGGCGGGTTACCTGCTGGGAGGCGTCCTCATCGGCTTCTACGTCGACCCCAAGACCGTCGTCAACATCGACCAGAGCGACCCCCGCTTCGTCGGCAACTGGTGAGACCGACCTGGCTGAAGTTTAGTTTGTATATGTGATAAGACACACAGGTGTAGTGCTAACAGTCCAGAGTCTGTACCGTCCCATGGTGCATCTGTGGCGATGGTGTATCGTTCTTTGTGACTATGAGAAGAGGATTGCGGTGTTGGTGGATTATCTGTTCTTTCGATTTCGATTTTAGTAGGCCAGCCATTTGCCTGATCTAAATATGCTGATACAGCAAACCAGAAGCTTTTTTTTTTAAATCAGGAAACGAAAGCTGAAACAAACGTTAACATTCTGCTCATGACCGGCATTAAGCGATGCTGTAGTTTAGTCGCTAGGCTACTTATAAAGATCTCATGAGAGGAAAAGTCGAGCCTGGTTTAGTTTGGATATGGGGGGGGGGGGGGTGGTCATGATGAAGCGTTTGAGCTGAATGGTCGAACCATTGAGTTTTAGAATGGTGCAGCTTGGATGAAAAAAGACTCAACTGACTCCATATGCTCTCAGAGTTGATCCAGGTGATCTAGGTCTCAAGTTATATTTCAAAATCGCATTTTTTTTTAATGAGGCACGTTGTTGGACGACTAACCTTCAAACGTGTTTTACAGCAATCAGAAGGCCGAGACACTGAAGGCACTGTGGGACTCTAACTAACACACATGGTAGCCGAACAGCAGCTAAAATGTGACGATTCATAGTTCAAGTTACATTTCCACAACAATACAACTTTAACTTCATTTTATTTGCTAGATATTGCGCCATAAAGAACAGACATGATTTGTAGTTTTCTCAAGGAGTGAAGGGTCTTCGATTGACTGACCTGAATTTTCCTCTTGATGGCGCCGTGATAAAAACAAAGCCATTAAACAGTGATGCATGTCTGTTTAGGTGGAGCGGTTTCCTGCTGTGCGCCGTGGCCATGCTGCTGGTCATCTTCCCCATGTTCACCTTCCCCAAGAAGCTGCCGCCGCGACACAAGAAGAAGAAGAAGAGGAAAAAGGTGAGCATGGACGACCTGTCGAGCGACGACGACGTCCTCAAGGAGAAGAGCAACAACAAGAGCCAGGCGGTCACCTCGTCCATGGGCTTCGGCAAGGACTTCAAAGGTAAAGAAAAAAACCCTCATATCTCCGTCCTTACGTCTTCATCTGCTTCTTTTCCTGGAACTTTGCGCCATGATTGTTTTATGGTCACAGGAATATTGTACCGGCTCCCATTTCACTCCTGACTGTGGTCAAATGTGGTGATGTAGGAATTGAAAGTTCTGCCTCTGTCCCTCCAGACCTGCCCAAGGCGGCGGTCAGGATCCTCAGCAACGTGACCTTCCTCTTCGTCAGTCTGTCCTACACGGCTGAGAGCGCCATCGTCACTGCCTTCATCACCTTCATCCCAAAGTTCATCGAGTCGCAGTTCGGCATCCCGGCCTCCAGCGCCGAGCATCTACACTGGTGAGCTGATTACTACTAGTACTACTACTACTATTAGTACTACTACTATTACTACTACTAATAATGATGATAATAAGTAATAAATAATAAGTAATATCTTTATCTCAGAGTTTTATTTGTGCACCGAGCAAGTATCCAGGAGGAGACACAGGTCGGGTGCAGCTAGTAGGTGTTTTATTACCCAGAAGTCATCACACAGTGACATGGGTCGACGTAAACCGTGTCAAAACTGATGTTTCTGTATCTGGGATCAGCCATACACAAAAACAGTCTGACTTTAAACTGTTTTCAGTACAAAAGAAACTGTTCTCAGGCCCCAAACTAAAACGGAGGTGAATCACACACGCATTAATTTTGCCAGTATAGGTGTTGAATCTTCCCACAACACTGTACTGTACAGCACTGTAACATCACTGAGCGCGACAGACAGGATCCAGACACACCAGAACACCGTAGTCCACCCAGGCCTTCATGTCTGCCTCCAGCTCCCCTCATGGTCTCATCCGAGGTAGAGGAAGAGGCTCTCCGGAGTAGAGGGAAATGCTGTTAGCCTCTTGGCTAGCGAGAGCTTCGGTTGTCGGGGCAATTTAAGTCAATTGCACTTTGTCTCGTTGGTGAGAGCAGATCAATACAGCTATAACACAATATTTGTCTCTTAGGCCTTTAATGCAAGCAGAGCTGAAACTACACACACCTGGATGTATGCAGACTGAGCTGAGGAGTTCAGTTATACATGTGTCTGACTATCTCTACATACACACTAGTAAAGGGCAAACAAGTGAAGATATGCAAATAAATGAAGATATGCAAATAAGTGAAGACATGCCAGGCCGTTAGCCAATCACGCGGCTGTAAAGGGGTTATCTCCATCTGAATAGAAACGTTCTGCTCCAACTCTTTACGACTTGACCTTCCTTGACCCCAAGACCTGCCAGGTCAAACTTTAGGCCAGGTCAAGAGGTGATGAACACACACACATTCCTCTCAGCTCAGTAGTTTCCCACTATGCATACATATCAAAAACACACTTACATTATTATTTTTCAATAACACGGTCCACAGGCAAGACTGAAGACCGTACAATTTTGTGTTTTGATAAATCCCGAATCCAAGCCTGAAAGCCTAAAACGCACCTTCTCGCCCTCCTCCAGGTGTGATTATCGTGCCCAGCGCTGGCGTGGGCATCGTCCTCGGCGGCTACATCATCAAGAAGCTGAAGCTGGGCGCTCGGGAGTCGGCCAAGCTGGCCATGATCTGCAGCGGAGTCTCCCTCCTCTGCTTCTCCACGCTCTTCATCGTGGGCTGCGAGAGCATCAACCTGGGAGGCATCAACATCCCCTATACCACCGGGTGAGGACCGGGGGGCTTTTATTTTGGGGGCGGTGGGGGGTTCATGACCTCTGGACCCTTGAAATGATGCGACCACACATTATTGTTTGTTGCTGTTTGTTGAAAAGAGAGAAGGAATTAACTGAGGGGCATGAAAGGACTAAAAGTGAAGCCGGTAAAATCCTGGAATTGGTGACAGTAGGTGAACAGGAAGGTGAAAATGTCCTAACTGCAATTTAGTCTTACTTGAATTGAAAGTTCAGAGTCGTTAATGTGTTGAGTTTTATTACCCTTGGACCTTGAAACCTGTTAAAACCCCTTTTGTCTGCCCAGTTCAACCACATTCTTCTACTGGTTCCACTGGAGCAGCTGGGGGTGAAGTGCCTTGCTCAACGGCACCTTGATGGTAGATGTTGAGGGACCAGCAACCGTTAAGAGTGTTAGTGATGGGGTCATGGAGGATGGAAGGAGATAGCCAGTCAAATTGAAAGGATGAAAGAGGGAGGGCCGTTTGTTCCCTGGATCTGATCTCTCATTGGCTGACATTCTGACCTCACAGTGTCACAGTAATCCGAAACCCGTATTTAGTATCTTTGTTCCTATTTGGTCCTGAAGTTTGAGATCGGCGTTATCCGACTGAGCATCGTTTCCCAGCGCGATGACTAAAGCGTCGTTATCGCTCCATCTGTGCTCGACGTCCGGAGGAAGTGAGTGTTCAGACCGGCAGGGTGACGGGTGACGGGTGACGGAGCGAGGCGTTCTGTTTTGGACGGCGGCTCCCTGAGAGCGATGACGCAGCGAGGATGGAAGACATCCAAGGACACTTTGGAAGAGAGGATGCTGCTGGCCGACTCTCTTCCTCTCTGCTGCTGCTTTCTCTTCATTCTCTCTCTTTTTTCCCTTGCTTTCCTCTCTCGTCTCCCTCTTTCTCTTACTCCTCCTCTCCCTTCTTTTTTGTCTCTCCATCCTTTTAACTTTTGACTCTCTCTCCCTCTCTCTCTCTCTCTCTCTCTCTCTCTCTCTCTCTCTCTCTCTCTCTCTCTCTCTCTCTCTCTATTAACTTGCCTTTCTCCATTATCATCTCCTCCATCTCTCTTTCCTTCTTCTCCTCCTCCCCTATTTTTCTCCTCCTTCCTCCTTCCTTCTCTCCTCCTTTATTAATCTGTCTCCTCATCATCATTCCTGTCCTCCCTCTCTTCATCTGTCACTTTTTCTCTTTCCATCTTTCTTCCATCTTATCTAACATAATAAAGTACCTACCTAACCTTTTCTCATTTCCTCTGTTTCTCTCCCTCCTTCCATATCCTTCCCTCCTTCCTTTTCTCTCCTCTTCCTCCTTTCCCCCATGACCCTTTTTCTCTCCCTCCTTCATCTCTTTCTTCACCAGAGTAATGATGCTTAAACTTCCTGAATAACTTTTCACTTGTTCTGTCTCTCTGTCTCTCCATCTAATTCACTTCAAATCTTTATTGTCTTGTAAACTACATTTGAAAGGGTTTAAAAATAAAAACAACATAATAAATCATCTCATCCTGCTACATAAATATATATCTAAACTATATGAAGAGTTAATTTCCAAAACACTACACAGTAAATCCATTTATTGTGGACTAGCAACTTGGATTTCCCTGAAGTTCGTTCTCTAAAATTGAGAGGAGTTTGTGTTTTGTCACCTTGTGTTTCCTACTATGCTTTAAAAAGTTCCACCATTTGTTTTGGTTTGTGCTGTCAATCATTTTGTATTTTTAAACTGGTCTCATGTTGGAACAAGACTGCCGGAGGAGTCTGTAGGTCCAAATCCACTCAGAAGAACATCCAGGTTTCCTATACAGGTCTGGCAATCCTGGAAAAGCATGGAAAATTAATTTGATAACTTCCAGGTCTTGAAAAGGAATTGATGCACTTGGACCCGCCATCATTTCACACATTGTGATATTAGTTGTAGTGTAGAATAACGTTGAGCTAGTGATGTGGTTTTGTTGATCCAACTACCAGGAAGTTCAGGTCTGTAAACCCTGTATGTGTCTGTTTCTCTTCCTCTCTCAGTCCCACCCTCACCATGACCCAGAGGAATCTGACCGGAGGTTGTAATGTCAACTGCGGTTGTAAAATCCATGAATACGCCCCGGTCTGCGGCTCCGACGGCATCACCTACTTCAACCCCTGCCTGGCCGGCTGCAGCAGTGTGGCCAACTACAGCACCGGGGTCAGTCAAGTGTATTAATACAGCCCATTATCACAAACCATCAAACAGTTACAGGATAGGATCAGTACACAAGCACATGAAGACAGTAACAGGATGACTAAGGTAGCCTAACCTGACCGGTACCACCGGACTAAGGTATCCTAACCTGACCAACACCAGACTAAGATAGCCTAACCTGGCCAACACCACTAGACTAAGGTAGCCTAACCTGACCGGTACCACCAGACTAAGAGAGCCTAACCTGACCGGGACCACCGGACTAAGGTAGCCTAACCTGACCGACACCACCGGACTAAAATAGCCTAACCTGACCGACACCACCGGACTAAGGTAGCCTAACCTGACCAACACCAGACTAAGATAGCCTAACCTGACCAACACCAGACTAAGATAGCCTAACCTGACCGACACCACCGGACTAAGATAGCCTAACCTGACCGGCACCACCAGACTAAGGTAGCCTAACCTGACCAATGGACCGACACCACCAGACTAAGGTAGTCTAACCTGACCGGCACCACCGGACTAAGGTAGTCTAACCTGACCGGCACCACCGGACTAAGGTAGCCTAACCTGACCAATGGACCGACACCACCAGACTAAGGTAGTCTAACCTGACCGACACCACCAGACTAAGGTAGCCTAACCTGACCGACACCACCAGACTAAGGTAGCCTAACCTGACCGACACCACCAGACTAAGGTAGTCTAACCTGACTGACGGACCGACACCACCAGACTAAGGTAGCCTAACCTGACCGACACCACCGGACTAAGGTAGTCTAACCTGACCGGCACCACCAGACTAAGGTAGCCTAACCTGACCAATGGACCGACACCACCAGACTAAGGTAGCCTAACCTGACCGACACCACCAGACTAAGGTAGTCTAACCTGACTGGCACCACCAGACTAAGGTAGCCTAACCTGACCAATGGACCGACACCACCAGACTAAGGTAGCCTCACCAGACTAAGGTAGCCTAACCTGACCGACACCACCAGACTAAGGTAGCCTTACCTGACCAATGGACCGACACCACCAGAATAAGGTAGCCTAACCTGACTGGCACATTTGTCGCCCTCCAGATCCGGAACTACTCGGACTGCGCCTGCGTCCAGAGCCGGCAGGTCATCACCCCGTCGTCCAGCGGTCAGGGCAGCAACCAGCTCCAGCTCGTCATCGTCAAAACCTACCTGAACGAGAACGGCTACGCCGTGTCGGGGAAGTGCGACCGCACCTGCAGCACCCTCATCCCCTTCCTCATCTTCCTCTTCATCGTCACGCTCATTACCGCCTGCGCCCAGCCTTCTGCCATCATCGTCACCCTCAGGTACAGAGATGCAACGTGGACTCATAATGTTTACTTACTCCTAAACATAGGATCTGCCCAAAGGATCTGCCCAAAGGATCTGCCCAAAGGATCTGCCCAAATCACGTCAATGAAAGATATTTGGTGCCTGGAAAGAAAATCTATTAGCAACCAGAATCATAGATGAAAGACTAGCGTAAGCAGGCTATTTCCCCGTGTTGTGTTCACTGTGAGTCTATGTTAGATATGTGCGGGATATTGGAGTACTTTCATGGTACAGCTAACCTGCTAGCGATGCTGCTAGTTCCTCTTAAAGACTCATGTTGGGGACTTAAAATTCAGTTTGTACTGTACTAAATTCAGTAAAAACATCTCTGCCTTGAAATACTGGTGTCATGCAGCCATATTTTTACTACATCTACTGCCTGTTTTAATAACTTTCCATTCACAGCAGTCACACACTGGGTGACCACAGCTGTTGGACAGATGCTAGCATATGAGACGCTAGCATATGAAAGCTAATATTACCTGTGAATAAAAGGTCATGTCTTCTTGTCGATAGTTGCTTTGACTTGACTAAAGGAACGGCATCAGGTAGTGAGAAGGAGAGTGGTGCGTTTGCTGGGACTAGAAAAGGTGGGACAAAGAAATGCAGTCGTAGTTTTGGTCGTACAATGTTTATTTAAAATGTCAAACCCAAATTTTCAGTATTCATTCACGCAAATTTGCATCTTAACCGTTGGAAAATGTTATTTTTCAATGGGCTTTTAATTCCTGTTAGCAAGGTGAATCACCAGTAGCCAAACGCTGGTGGACGTCTGGTTGTGGCTAGTTAGTCTGTCTGTCTTCATATTGTATTCCTCACTCTCCAGACGTCTGTGTGATTTCTGTTGCAGGTCTGTAGCGGAGCAGGAAAGGCCGTTCGCTCTGGGGATGCAGTTTGTTCTCCTCAGGACCCTCGGTGAGTAGAAGACCGAGAAGGAGAGTCCCAATTTACTGCCTGGGTCTTTTTTCTTTTCCTTCCTGTCCCTTCATACACGAACAGTTAGCGACACGGGAATATTTGAAGGGTTTCATCCCAAAATGTGGTACAGTCCTCAATAACATTACTAGTTTTTTAACAAATGTCTTTTGGGTAATATTGGTAATATGGCCCTGACCTTTGACCTCGTTTTTTTTTTTGATGGCATATGTATTGTAGAATGAATCAATACGACACCGGTGGTCTATGGGAAGACCTTAACCTGAACAAGTATGCACAGTCTGGTTTCACTTTTATAAATGTTGTTTCAGAGCATTTATCTTCCACCCTGACGAGAATAAACTGGGGGAAACACTGAAAACGTGTAGAACTTGTGGAAGTGATTTAAAGGTATTGAATTATCAGCATAAAATACCGCCTGCTTCAGTCCAAATATCTGCATCGACCTTTTAAAAACCTTTTAAAGTCTGCCTCCTCTGGATGGGAGCTCAGCTAAACGGTGGTAAATGTAAATGCGCTGCACATTCGCTAATTGCTGACCGACCGGCTGATCTAGCGTCAGGAAATGAGATGTCCCTTATCTGCCCGATACCTCCGTCCCGCTGAATGAGGAGAAAGAAGCTAATTTGATCTGATGGATGGGAGGTCTTGGACATGCAGAGAGATTCTGTCAGGGAGAATTACTCAGAAAGAATCAGTCGTCTGCCCAGTCAGAGATGCTTTATTAGTGAAGACTGCTGCCTCTGGAGCCTCATTTGCCCCCCGCTGGGCCAGCAGTTATTAGCAATTAGTCATTTCCTTTTTGATAATAAACTATGATTAAAGCTGCACTAGGCAAGATGTTGATGTCTGATCACCTACATTATGAACTCTACACTGTAGATTCGCCCTGTTATTCTGGTGTCGGTTTGGACACTGGTGGGAAATCTCCACACAGGAAGTGATGAATGGAAGAAGGAAAGTCAGAAGTGTCTCCTCAACAGAGGAAGCTGGCCTCACCACCGTTAGATCTTCTCCTCTCTCGTCTCTTTGGTCTGAAGCATCACAGACCGGCTGGTCGGTGAACATGAGCTGCTGTGTGCAGTTCACTGACCTCACGTTACAGGATTTCTGGGTACTGAAGTCCTCAGAATTCAAGCAGTTATCTGTCGCTGTCATGTTTCCTGATGCAGCTGGTGCTGTGTCTCCCTCAGTCTTCCTGCTGTCTCCATGAAGACAGAGATAGTAAAAGGGTTTTACTGCTGTCGTGGCAGTTGAAGTCAACTAGTACTTTGTCTCGTTGGTGAGAGCAGATCAATAAAGCTGATACATGTGACTGTCTCTACACACACACATAGTAAAAGGCAAATAAGTGAAAGACATAAGACATGCCAGGCCGTTAGCCAATCACGCGGCTGTAAACTGGTTATCTCCAGTCTAGAATAGAAACCGTTCCAACTCTACGACTTGACCTTCCTTGACCTCAAGACCTGCTCACTTCCCAGGTCAAACGTTCAGCCAGGTCAAGAGGAGTTTTATTTGATCCTGTATCGGTTATTGACTATCGTGTCTCTTGGAGTTGGAAAGGAGGAGTTGATTTGTATTGCTGATGTACATCTTTCTTTTCTCTCTCTTTTCTCTCTTTTCTCTCTTTCTCTCTTCACCCTGTTTCTGTTTTCTCCTCTCGCTTCACTTTCTTTTCTTCTTCTTTCTCCCTCTAACCATCTTCTCTCTTCCACCTCTCTTCTCTTTCCCTCTTCTGTCTCTTTTCCTCTCACTCCCTCTCTCCTTTCTCTTTCCTCTTTCTCTTCACACTCCTTTATCTTCTCCCTCTTTTCTCTGTCCTGTCTTTCTTCTCTCTTCTCTCGCCTCTTTTCTACTCCCATCTCTCTTTTCTTTCCCTTTCACTCCTACTCTTCCTTCTCTCTCTCTCCTCTCTCTCTCCTCCCTCCTTCCTCCCTCTCTCCTCCCTCTCTCTCTCTCCTCCCTCTCTCCTCCCTCTCTCCTCCCTCTCTCTCCCCAGCCTACATCCCGACACCCATCTACTTCGGCGCCGTCATCGACACCACCTGCATGTTGTGGCAGCAGGACTGCGGCGTCCACGGCTCCTGCTGGGAGTACGACGTCACCTCGCTGCGCTTCGTCTACTTCGGCCTCGCCGCCAGCCTCAAGTTCCTCGGCTTCTTCTTCATCTTCCTCACCTGGTACTCCATCAAGTACAAGGAGGAACGGGTGGAGCGCTGGCTCAAACGCCACCTGTCGCCCGCCGACACCGTGGGCAGCCTCATCTGCCACCCGGGCGGCCACAAGGGCCACGCCCGCACCCGCTCCTGCCCCGTCAACATCCCCCGGAGCGACCCCAGCTGCCTCGCCGCCGGCGCCCCGCTGCCCGCCGGGGCCCTCAACCGCGGCGTGAGCACCCAGAGTTGCCCCGGCAACGAGCTGAAAGCAATAACTCCGCCCCCCGCGTCCGCACCGTCACCGCCGCCGGCCGTGCCGCCAGCCTGTTCGCTGGATCGCGTTTCAGTCCGAGTCTGAGTTTCAGAGGGGGGGGTGTAGATAGATGGAGGCAAGGGTGGGAAACGACCACCAGCCAAACACTGGTCAGCAGTGGGCGTGGCTTGGCGACTCCACCTGCCACCCATCACACGGCGGTTCATTCTCATCTGAAGACTCTGATTGGCTGGTGGCACGGTGACGTGGCTACCGGACGTTTAGCTCCCCGCGCCGGACAGGAGGAGAGTTCATCGCTCATCGACCCGCCCCGCCTCGGCAATGTGTGCCTTTTCTCACCGCGGTCCTCACATGTATATGTACACACACTCACACACACTCACTCACACTCACACACACTCACACACACTCACACACACTCACACACACTCACACACACTCTGACACGCTGGACGTCCTCCAGTCGGACCGCAGTCACCCTGTAGAAGTAGGATTCACCAGAACAGATACCTCAGCTTAGCCAATCCTCCTGCATCCCCTCCGCCTTCTGTCTGTCTGTCTGTCTGTCTGTCTGTCTGTGTGTGAGTGTGTGTGTCTGTGTGTGTATGTGTGTGTCTGTGTGTGTGAGTGTGTGTGTGTGTGTGTTTTTAGTTTTTTCAGCGTTATGGGAGTGATTACGTTTCCTGATGGACTCTGCATATCATCTCTCTCACGGAACAAAAAAATAAAAAAAATAAAAAACTTGCGGAAGTGTTACACTGCTACGTGTTACGAACTGGAAACCGATGGATTGGTGCTATGTGAAAAACGATGTGAAAAACGATGTGAAAAACGATGTGAAAAACGATGTTAAGCGTCAGTTTTTTTTTTTGTTTTTTTTTCGTGTTTAAAAAGCTAGAAAAGAACCCAACTGGAGAACAGGTCACTGGGCTAAGCAGCTTGGCATGCACCACATGCATTCCTGTCCACTGCAAGGCCTTTTGTTGCTCCTGACACAATGGCACGTAGTATTACCGCTGGACCAGCCGGACCAGCAGCCGGACCAGCTCCATACAATGTGTCCATGCATCAGCGCCCCCCCCCCCTGCGTCCCCCCGTCCCCCCCCCCCCTGCGTCCCCCCGTCCCCCCCTGATAAGTGTTTTACCGTGAAGAATAGGATCGGCATTTTTCTGCTGACTGCATACCGGGCTACACAAGACACCAGGGTCTGGAACAGCCTGGAATGGAAACCGGATTAGTTGGTTTTTCAGGTCTCGTGAACTGACTGGTGATCTGAGAGAACAGAGATGATGTGTTTCTGATTGATCCGCTAATTGATCACTAGTGATCATTTAGAGGTCGTAGTCCAAAAACCTAGTTGGCTTGTGAAGTAGCGAAACTAAAGGATCGGACGTTCTCCCGACCGCGTACCAAGTTCCTACTGAAGTCTTGAAAAGTCCAGAATGGAAAAAGAATGCGACGATTTCCAGATCCTGGAAGGTTTTGGGATCTTCCTGGAAAAGTAAAACACTGCTCAGCCCCCGTCACGCTGCTCCACCTCTTCCAGGAGCTGTAGACCCTCCGTCACTTCCTGTCGTGGTGTGTTTGCTGTCGAATCATTTCCACTATAACAGATGAGCTCATATTATATTGTCTAGTGGAGGAGGCGGAGAACCGTAGTGATGAATGAGTTTCCTGTAGGTGACCTCTGGGTCTGAGGTCAATCGTTCACCTGCAAGAATCCGATTGACATTTTTCTTTTTTTTCTTACATGTAGTTTGCGTGTTTCAGCAGAGCTCCTCGTACTCGGCGGCATTCCCAGCAGTATTCCACTTTATTTTCCAAAGCGTAAACTCGCCGCTTTTACCATCCAGTTTGTTCTGGAAAACAGTTTCACTGTTGTGACGCTTGTGTTGCCTTTTCTTCCACTTCTCCTTTCGCCCCAATTTCTTATCGCTTTTTGTTTTTTAGGTATAAATTGACTCTTTAGACCTCAAGGCGACACTGTAAACCTTCCTGGATTCTCCTGTTTTCATGTATATTAGAAAACAAGATGCAATAGCCTCTCTGAGGATGAGCTGGTCAGATATGGAACAACAGTTCAACACGTCTCGTCTCAGGTTCTGGGTGACGTGGGAAGCAATACGAGAGAGAAAGATAGTAATAGTAATAATAGTTTGCTGCACCACATTTTATTGACCAGGAGATGACCCGGTGGCAGCCAGAGGGTCGGAGGTCAGGAAGACGAGGGAGAAGTCGACTCAGTATGAACTGGACGCTGTCGTCAGGCAGAAACCAGCCAACAGGAAATAAGACGAGCGTGGTCATTTTGTGGTTGTTGAGGTCGTGCAGGTCCTGACCCGTAAAGTTTAACACCAAAATAGCATTTATGAGATTTTGACTTGACAGCAGTGAAAAGGTTCTGGAGAATGATGAGAAGTATTCTGTGTTTTCAGTGACGTGACGTTCTGTTCAGCAAAACTGGAGATTTAATTTGACGCAATGAATTTATTATTTTATGAACTTGTAGGATTTCATCGAGTCTGATTTGGGCAACGCGGGAGCGTCGAGTGTTTTTAATGATGAACTGGATGATTGCAGTGAACTTTTCTATATTGTTTGGTGGTTGGAGCGCTGCAGTACGCCTGAATCAAGGTGAAGAGAACTTGACGCATGGTTTCAGTACTCAGTAAAACACAGTAGAGTAGAAATCACCTCACATTCCATCTTCATGTTAACACGAGACGGCGGGAATAATCAGTTCAACCAATCACGAGAGTGCTGACCCCCTGGTGAGGAGCAGGATGTTGGTGGTGGTTTCTCCTCTGGATTCAGGTTGAAGCTCCTTCATGATGTTGAACCGCCTTCATCTTCTGCACAACCTCGGTTTGACAGTCCTCCCTTAGGAGAAATCCCCTGAACCACATGAACAGCTCTTGGTGTTTGGTGTGTTGTTCTTCTTCCCGTGGATAACTGGCCAGACGACGTGGCGTCACGTTGACATATTTCCAGTTTCATATCAGAACATGTTTCATCCATAACTTCCACCTGCTCGGTCCTTCGTGGAAACGTGGCCCTGATATTCTGTGAATCCATGAAACTGTTTTTGTTTACCTGCTGCCACCAATTCCAGGATTTTATCTCATATATATTTTTTGTCATTCTGGACAAAAAACATGTTTCAGGAAGTTAGAAAACTGCTTATTTCTTTTTAAAACGTTTCAACATTAAAAAAAATCACCTTACCCGTAAATAAACTGTATAAACTTTAAATTCAAGTACGAAAAAATAAATGCCAAAACTGTAGTTATGAGGTTTTGACCAAGCAGCAGCAGATTGGTGATGTTGGCGGTCCTGGTGTTTGGTTTCCTCTCCACCTTGTTCTCCGTTGACCTGCCGGCACCAAGTCCTTGATTTTACCACGTTTCCATTTGATCCTCGTTCCTACTTCCCCTCCATGTGTTGTGCTGTCATGTAGTAATGCGGCGTCGTTTCCAGACTGACTCTGGATCAGTACGAGCTCCTTCAGGCAGATGTAGATTATTAGACTTTGAGTTGACCTTCCTCTTTTTTTATCAGTATTGTATTTATTTCAAGAGAGTTTCCGACCGGTTGAAGCGCCGCACCGATGAGAAACTAAATGTAGATTATTGTGGACTCACTGTTTACAGATGCCTTGGATACTTGACTTCTGTCAATCAAAATGTGAAAAAAATGAAATAAAACTGTATTACTGAAACTGGTGGTTGGTGGAGTTTAATGTCCCGATGTGAATCTGAACCCATGCTGCCCTCTGGTGGTTCAGTGAGGAAAAGCTTTTTATTAAACGTTACCAAAGCACAACAAATTAAATGATGGATTCCTTTTACAAATTAGAAAAAGTTGTAAGTGTTCATGTTGCTGACGAGAAAGATGCACCAAGATGCTCATTTCTACAAGTCGTCACATTCAAGAGCTCAGAGACAACACGATCGGGGGATTGAGCCCTGAACACAACCTGGTCCTGATGAGGCTCTACAGCTTTACCGCTCCATGTAAACTGGCCTGCAGTTTCAATCAAGCAACAATGACACTGTGTTAAGTAAGGTTTATTTTAAGGGGCAATAATTAACCTTTTTCCTGCCCCATAACAAAAAACATCCATAATATGATGGATCGGGTCGTTGATCAGAACCGATGACTACTGCATGTTATTGGTTTGCAAGAATTATATGGGATCAAACTTGATCCGGTGACCTGGAGGGAAACAAGACGACCACGACAGATTTCACATTTTAATGTTTCTATTTTACAGACATGATAAAAACAGGACGTCATGGGGCTGGTAAGGCATGCGTTAGATACTGTACAGGTTCGTTTCTCGTGAAGGTCCAACTTTCCTTTTTTCCTCCAGCAGCATTTTGAAGCAGTTCCAGTTAATACAGTGTCCAGGGCTCCTACACGTCTTCCTGTTCCGGGTTTTAAACATTGCAGATTTATGTTGACTATATAGGCTGAGACTATCATACAATACTACTCACTCTTTAAGAAGAGTTTTCCATGTATGTTTTTTTACGTCTTTCCAAGGACCTGGAAGTCAACCCCATCGTCCAGAGCCGTGTAGGAACCCTGGGTGTAGTTTGATTTATCACATGAACACAGTAGACTGTAAATATTCCCTCCCGTTGCTACAAAGATGATCCATATTTAATACTGGCAAAAATCCTTCCTTTCAGTTTCCCTTTAAACTAAACCGACAGAGCGAGCTGATAGATTTTTTTCCTTGCCAGTTACTTCGAGCGCAAGCGTGTGAAAGTGAAACAAATCTGAAGTGTAAACAACATCGAACAGATCAGAGGACGGATTGAGACGTGGAGGAATAAACAACGGTGACTTTCTGTCAAATCTTGTGTGAGGAAGTGAAGGAAGATGACTGAGGGTCTGATACCCGGGGAAGAAACAGATCTGATATCTGATATTTATCTCTGATTTACTCGTGAACTCATCACGACCAACACTTCTTCACCCGTCTGTGGGATTCTCTGGGGTCTAGAAACATCAGTTCCTCTCAAACAGGTCAAGAGTTCAGTAAATGTGAAAGCAACCAGAAGTCATTTCCAACAGCGGTGCGTCTGCAAGGCGAGCGACAACAGAAATCTTCATGGAGAAGAATAATAAAGGACCAGACGGCAGAATATGTAAGGCAGGTTGTTCCTCCGTGGACACGCCGGGAGCAGGCAGGAGAACCGCAGGAGAACCGCAGGAGAACCGGGGAGCTCGGAGAACAGGTCCTTGGAAGAGCCCGAGGTCAACCTCCGAGACTGGAGGAGGAAAAACATCAAATCATGTTTCAACGATCCAATGGGAAATACTGTGATTGGTTCAGGAAGGACTGAGCAAAGTCACATTTCAGTCTGCAGTGTGAACTATAAACCTACTGACTTATTACTGTATACCTGTTAACACCCTAGTACACGGTCAGTACTTTTTAAATAGTGATTGTATTGATTCTCTCCCTGCTGCTGTTCAAAGCAATTTCCCCTCTGAGGGATCAATAAAGTTCATCTTATCTTGTTGGAACACGATCAAACATAAAAACACAGATGATGTTAGTCACGTCAGCTCTCTCTCTCGGTTGTTAACAGAACATGATAACTGGATGATATTAAAGGTCATGAAGGAAACAGGTACCTTAAATCAGCCCCTTCTCTGGATCATGTTTATCGTCAAGATCCTCGTCAGAGTCTGAAAATGAAACAAATCAACGTGAATCCACAGAAACATTTAACCTGATTTGGACTGTATGGTTGTTATACTGTTGTATTTGTGTTCATGTGCATTATTGGTTTTTATAAAACCTCTTCTACGTTCAGGATGTGGATGAAACATCCAACAAGAAACATCAAGAACAAACAAATTCACCTCTGGACAAGTTACCAACAGTGTTACTAACAGTATTAACAGTGTTACTAACAGTATTAAGTGTTAACAGCGTTACTAACAGTATTAACAGTGTTATTAACAGTGTTACTAACTGTTATTAACAGTGTTACCAACAGTGTTATTAACAGGTTATTAACAGACCTGCCACAGACTCGGGTGGAGAGTAGAACTGTCCGTCAGATAAAGGTCCAGGGTGGAGGAGAGGAGCTCTCTGTGTGGCGTCCATGATGGACAGATATCCTGAGACAAAGATGGAGGACAAGAACGTTACTGGACCTTCAGTCTCCACACAGAACGACTCGCTGGACATCATCCTGCTCATTACACCGATACTTACCAAAGACATTTAATATGAAGTATTGATTTGAAATGATTTTACTAGCAGCTACAGTCATTTACAAGCTTCCAGCATGACTGTCTGCAGTGACGTCTTTTGGACACAAGGCGGCGCCAGGTCATTTGAGTGATATGATGAGATGTGAAATATATGTCTGTTACTTATAGTTACAGTAGTAGTACTAGTACTATTACTAGTAGAGACTCACTGTTCTCGTCCTCGGCCTCCTGAGGCAGGACCTTGAAGTCCAGCAGCCAGGTCTCGATCCAGGCCAGGACGAAGGAGATGATGGGCAGCAGGTACCCAAAGGCCCCCTGGGACAGGAGCTACACACACACACACACACAGTTTAATATCTAATGAAATAATAAAATGAATCTAAAACAAGTAATTACTAAATATATATATTATATATATATCTTGCAGTACCTGGTTGACCCAGCAGGGGGTTTATAACATTTATTGATCATTTAAACTGATTTGCAGACGACGAAAGGAAAAACAAGAACTTACCTTTGATAAAATGACTTTTACGATGAGGAAAGCGCTGCTGACTGCAGTGGTGATCTGTAGGACGACAACCAATCAGATCACTGAATCCCTCATGATGTCATCACACCAACCTTCTTTCATCTATCTCACTGTGGTCAGCACACGGTCCTCCATGTATTCATCCCGATACTCACTGACTTTCCATGACTTTGTGTGAAACAAGTTAGAATACGTTCTGCTGAATTCCTCTAAATGATCCGTAAGGAAAATCCACTAGAAAATTCCCTCAAAAACAGCGGAACAGTTAAAAAACATGTTTCAGCTAACACGCCTCCACAAATGTCACATGCACCAGACATGTGATTTTCATGTTTTAACTTGGTCTTATGAAACCTTTCAGTTTACTGGATGATGTTTTCACCCGACAACAGTGATATGAACCTGGAGACTCTTAACTTGAAAATCCACCGAGCTCAATATAGAAGAGTTGCCTTTCTTGAACATCCCTGACTTTCCCTGTCTGGAATACACACCTCTACTAACTCCATGATATTTCAGGAATTCATGGAAATTAGTTCAGATCAGGACTGAGGAAACACGGGAGGAAACACGGGAGGAAACACGAGAGGAAACACGGGAGGAAACACAGTAACACTTACGGCGATGGCCCACCAGTGGCGAAGCTTACACACGGCGTAGGCCAGGATGAGGGCTGCAAACCTGAATACAGCCAGGAGCTAGAGAACCAGGGTAGGAAAGGAAGGAAGGCGGGAGGAAAGGAGGGGAGGAAGAATGAACAAAAGAAAGAAAAATCAAGAGTCAGTAACAGTAAAAAGCTAAAAACGGTGAATAATATAAATATGAAAACGAAGAACTTACAAATATGTCGAAGAAGGAGGCGCGGTAGTTGTAGTGCAGGACTTCCTGGTCCAGCTGCTTCTGGATGCTTCCTTTCACCTGTTAGGACCAAACACATGAAACCACCAGGCATGAGATGGATGGTCCATAAAACTAAAATAACCTCAGCACAGTAACTGACTGTGGACAGACACCCACTGGTCCACCATGAGTTAATCGAGAGAGAGAGAGAGAGAGAGAGAGAGAGAGAGAGAGAGAGAGAGAGAGAGAGAGAGAGAGAGAGAGAGAGAGAGAGAGAGAGAGAGAGAGAGAGAGAGAGAGAGAGAGAGAGAGAGAGAGAGAGAGAGAGAGAGAGAGAGAGAGAGAGAGAGAGAGAGAGAGAGAGAGAGAGAGAGAGAGAGAGAGAGAGAGAATTTCCAGCCTGGATCCTGCAGATTTAGAGATCTGGACCTTCAGGTGAACGTGGACGTATAGCATCCTGAAACATGACTTCAACTGGTCTGGGTTCAGTTTAGTCTGCTGTCAGCTCCACTGGAACTATCAGGATGGCTGGAATGAAATGTCAGACTGAAACTAACTCTAGCACCGCAGCAACACTGGAATTTCCCACTCAAACAAAGAGTGACTCTGTGACTGTGAACTCGTCGTTATAAAACACGTCCAGTTACGCAACAATCACGACCCCAGCTGAACAAGGTTATTGTGTTTTATCAGGTTTGTTGACTTGGGGTCATTCTGGGTCACAGTTACTATTAGCTTAATGCAGCCTGGTGGTCAAGACCACCTCAGTCGAGACCAGGTCCACGGGGGGTCAGGACCAGGTCGAGACCGAGACCAACAGCAACACAATGAACCCTGTGCTTGTTCTTCATGTTGAAGGAGTCTCTTAAGGATCAGATGATCTCTGATCTCTGACCAGTCAACTCCTCACTGCTCAGACGGGTGAAGACATACGAAGGTTGAAATCCCTTCAGTTGTTTTTGTGCTGCAGAAAAATAAAACTAAACTGATCAAATTAAATTCCCAGACTTCCAACTGTACTGCAGCCGTTGGGGCGGTGGGTCTCGGTCTGGACTTGGCCCTGACCCCCTGTGGACCTGGTCTTGAAACTGACTTGGACTCGACTGAGGTCTGTACTGTAACCCAGAATGACCCCAAGTCAACAAACCTGATAAAACACAATAACCTTGTTCACTTGGAGTCGTGATTGTTGCATAACTGGAGTGTGTGTGTGTGTGTGTGTGTGTGTGTGTGTGTCTCTCATTTCCTCCAGGCGTCAGAGAATCTCCTGACCTGGTTTCAGTTTTAAACAGAGAAACAACTTCCAACCTTGAAAAGTCACCAGACGCGTCGGAGAAACTCCCAGTTAGACTCACTACTGTTGATAACATGCTACATACAAGAAGCTAGCGGATCCAGAGCAACTAGCAACTCAACGTTTCAGTTGTTGCTCAATGTGGAACTCCAAGTGTCGGTGATACAATATTGAACTATCGGACCGCTCCGATAAAAAAAAGCATGTGATCATGTCTGGTTTATATTCTGAATGAACTATGAACTATGAACTATGAATAGTACTCTGCGGTAGTAGTATATAAGTATTAGTACTAGAATTAGTAGTAGCAGAAGTAGTAGTAGTACTAGTAGTAACAGATATTTTGTGCACGTCTACCTGCAGTGTAGACAAGTATGCAATTCTGTGTTAAATCACATCTGATCATAAAAATCTAAATCTTCATCTCATATAGATCTCTGTAGATCTCATGTAGATCTCATGTAGATCTCTGTAGATCTCATATAGATCTCATGTAGATCTCATGTAGATCTCTGTAGATCTCATGTAGATCTCTGTAGATCTCTGTAGATCTCATGTAGATCTCTATTGGGGTTCTTGGCATGAAGAACAGGTTCTACAGTGCCTGTGAGCTGCTTTCTAGCCACTGCTAACGCTAGCTTCTACTAGATACGTTAGCTAGTGTGCTAATCAGATGTGTTAACAAGACAGTGCTGGTTAGCTGACCAGATGCTATGGTTAGCTAGCTAGCAAGATGACATCATGTATCAGTCAGAATCATGTCTATTGATTCTGTTGATGGACAAGTCGAACGTTTAGAGCCGCTGTTGCCAATAGCTGAGGACCTCCAACATGGCCACCATCACCTGAAAGCCCTCTCTTATTCAGAATGTCCCACACATCCACAACACAAGTGACTATTTCTTACATTGAGCTCTATGATCCAGAGCAAGGTGATGAACAAGAGGTCAAAGGTGACGAAGAGGCAGAAGGTCCTCCGGACGTCGGAGATGCACTTCTTCTCCCCGGCCTCGTACGACTCCACCCTGGCCGAAATGGGCGTGGTGTTGCTAGACCCCGCCCCCCTGTCGGTCTGCCGCGAATCAACACTGCTGCTAAATCGGCTATCCATCGCTGGCCACGCCCTCTCTGCAGGGCCGGCACCGCCCACTGCTTACTGTTCAGACGGTTCGGCGGGTAGACGTTCGTCTCGCGGTCAAAGGGGGCGTGTCATTGGAAAGAAGCCACGCCTGTTCAGTGGGTCAGCCTCGCTTTGGGAGTGGAGGTTGGCTGCATCACTGCATCTGCAGAGAAGATGGAGGAGAAGGTCAGAGGAGACATGAAGAGTCACCATTTGAAAAAGGTGTCACCTAACACCTAGTCATCAGACGTTTCCCCCTCTACAGCTCAACTGAGGACCTCACCACTCATCACCTAGCACCCTGCACTTCCCCTTCACACTCATTCACCATTACCATCCTTATCTCTGTATACATGAACCATCCATTCATTCACTCATTCACATTCTTTGATACTGTTATGCTGCTGCAGCCCCAGAATTTCCCCCCGGGGATCGACTGAGTTATGATGGGTCAAGAAAGTCAAACTGTTCAATAATGTGCAAATATACTGAAAAGTTAGATGTAGTTTTAACTCGATGACGCATCTCGATACTTTCAAGTTCAAGTGTGAAACTCCAAACCACTCCATGGCAAACCTGAGTACATTAGGAGACAGTTGGGGGTAGTTCTCTCAAATGACTCTCAACTGACTTGGTGAAACATTATTGATCCTTGTGGGGAAACCTGACCACTAAATATCTAACTGTACTCTGAACAAGGAAGTACCTGATTCCAGTAAACCGGCTCTTCCTCATGGTAAACATTAATCAGACCTACTTTGACTCCTAAGTGATAGTGCTTGGGTTAAATTAAATTGTGCTGTTTCTCTGTGTACTGACACCAGTTGGTTAACAGGTTTACTCTTCACTACGAGAGATAATATGTTACGATAGGACTTTTATTGTGAAGCTAGGGATAATTTTGCAACAGCAGGTGTCACTTTTTGAAAATGTTGGGCTCATTTTAGTATGAAACTTAAAGTGCAGCAGGATGTTTTCCCTTTTGATCAAGTCTTAATCATTATTTCTTCTTTTCCTTCCACTTCTCTCTGACATGACGTCTCAGAGTAGCGCTGACATTCACACTCCTGACTGTCAGTCGGTTGTAATTGAAGTGTATTCTGCATTTGCACTCATTGGAAGTCGCTCTGGATAAATCAATTTAATTCAAGCACTCGGGTGACCTGGGAGGTTGCAACACATTTAGTTTCCTGCTCTGGTTGTGAGACTGAACGTTTCACACCTGGCTGGTATGAACAATCACAAGAATCGGTTATTTTCTGATCAAGTGTTTACTTCTTTGTTACACCCACTCTCCCTCAACCTGCTTCGTCTACTACTGATTTACTACATTTCCCAGGATGCCTTTAGACAACCCCGAGAGATGCCCGAGCTTGTTGAATTTCTGCTGAAACTGGCTTCGTGGTAAACCGGCTAATAGTGAAGCACCAGTACAGAAATCTGGCTTCATTTTATTTTGGAAAGTCTAAAAGAATCTAGTTTGAACTAGTTTTGTCCTCCTGTGCTTTTAGAAGTGCATGTAAAAGATCACTTTTAACAATGTTCTCCTTTGTAAAAACATGGTAACTTTCACTCTGAGTACATCTGGAACCCTTTTACTTAAGTACATGTGTACAGGAGTAATTTTACCTCTTCTTCAGTAAACATTCAGGCTTTTACTTCAGTAGGATATTTCTTTCCTCTTTCCTTCTCTGTATCTTGAACAATAAAGAAACGGGACTCAGAAGCTGCAGAACTCAGCTGACTATCTCCGGGGTGAGTTGAGGTTTTGGTCTGCAGACCTTCGCCTCGATAATACCCATACCCATACTCCTCTCTGAAGTGGCAGGATGTCACTACCCAGCTGTACTATGGGTGAACGATACAGGAAGTCCTTTGCAAGAACAGCAATCTCCTTTGTGCATGAGCTTTGGACAGAAATAGGGAGCAAAGGTATAGAGACATAGAGAAGAAAGTCTCCAGCATCCACTTCTGACTGAATGAAATGCAGCTTTAGCAGGAATGAGTTATCAACAACAACTTATCCACCTTGAGCTGGACTTTGTGTATGATCACACATCCTGAAGCTTATTAGTCAACGTCAATGGGAAGACAGCAGTTACAAGTCAGTAAGGAAAAGGAAAGCGTTGTGACATCACAGCATTGTGACATCACAGCCCTGGTTTCTCTTAACGGTCACTTCATGTAATTTCCCTTCAACCTGAACTCAGCTTCCTCTTCAGGTCAGAGCTGCTTCAGACAGCCAGTCAGGGGGGTTGGTCTCAGGACGTGAGCAAACAACATTTACAACTACAGCACAGTTAATGTTCAACAAGCTTCACGCCAAAATATGGAGAGCTTTGTTCCGTCTGGAAAAGGTGTCAGCCACGACTGAAACAGACAGTACTGTAAAAACGTGTTACTCTCTCCACCTACACGTTAAAACGTCAGCAGAAATTCAACAAGACTTTCCCAAGACTATTTCATGACATACAGCACCATGTCCATGCCCAATATTCATCTAGTCTCTGTTCTCCGTTCAACATGTGGTGTGAATGTCCAGGTCTGATTTCTGCTCCAACTGTCTCTTAGGACCGAAACTATCAGGACATTTCTGATCTGAAGTGGATCAACAAGCAGCCGAGCTGGAACATTCAACACTTCACTGGTTGGAGGAAAAGATCAACATTTCCAAAACTATATGCACATGTTCCATTTACAGTTTTTGAATTCCATGACTTCTCCAGGTTTTCCATGACTGTAGGAACCCTGTTATTGAATAATCTTACTAGTCTTACCTACTGTAGTAGATCCACCGCGAATCACCTGACAGGCTGACGGGAGCACAGGTTCAACTGGTTTATCAAAATGGGAACTGGCCTCACCGCGGACACTTAAACACAACCACGCCAGACGACGAGGAGTTCAAGGGTGCGGGAGTAAATAGGGAAGTAGGATATTACCGCGTGAACTCTCCAATCTAGAGCAGCAGGTCTCACTGTAAAACGAGGAGGCAGGGCAGCTCCGCCGGGAAAGGAAATGAGGCAACGATTGTTTTTACAGGCGCCGTGAGGAATACGCGTCCTGTATTTCTGGTTTTGTGTAGCTCAATGGGCAGAGCAAGGCACTAAACACTGCCTGGGTTGGGGGTTCAATTCCCACATGCTCTAAATGTGCTGCAAGTTGTAATCACTAAAACATGAACTGCCTTTATTAATGTTATATTTCCTCAGACCGACGTTACATCAGTCTGATACTATATTATCACATTTTAATCATAAAGGTTTATCCCCGAGTCAGACCGATACATCGTCATGTCGTCCACCTCTGATCTGATGGAGGTTCCTCTCTGACCACAGCCACAGAAAACCTGACATCACATTTTAGTTTCTTTACGTGTTTTATTTTTAGAGTGTCCCTACCATTGTGTGTGTGGGGGGGGGGGGGGCGGTCACCCTGCCTTAAAGAGCTGCTGACACTAAGAGAGTTTCATCAGTCTGGTTTCAGTTTTGATGGTCTGAATGCTGTTTCAGCAGCTTTTCGCCCTGATGAGAAGAAAACTCTGGTGGAAACACTGAATACTTGTTATTTTTGGCATGAAAATGGTCAAATTTAAAGATACTGAACATTGACACCAAATATTGGTGTTGGCAGCAGCCTTTCAAAGCCCCATATCAGGTGAACCCTGGTTTCAACCGGCTTTAAAAGGGTGAATACACCGTACAGTGCAGGTAAAAGACTGGGTCAACTGTGAAAATGTGGCTTCGCCCCCCGCCGCTACATCCCTGCAGGGATCTGTCACATCCTGCAGCCATATCAGTGCACCAGATGATGTCATGATGCTACACGGTGGCTGTCAGCTAACTGGGTTTAAAACGGGACAGAGGCGTCGTGGTCCTCTGCGGCTACCGACCACGGGCTGCCCGGTTGCGTGTGTTCAAGGACCGGCAATGCAAAGCGGAATCGGTTTAGCAAATGCCATTGATTTCCCGTGGCGGAGAGCAGGCCAACAACAACAACGCCGGAGCCTTACGTAGAAGCTGAGTTACCCCGGCGCGAGGAACACGTAATTCTGCAGCAGTTTAACAGAAAAACAAATCACGTTGGGTTAAAACGCAGTGCGAGAATTCAACATAACGCTCGTTTCTGTTTTGATGTTTACCGGCTATTCGCGTCGTTCAGCTCGCTTGACAGCTGTTGTTGAAAGGCAGGCGTTAAAACCGGATATAATGTCTCCGTGTTCCTGCTTACCGTCTGAAAACACGCTGTCTGCCGTTTGTTCTTGTCTCGGTTTTCTGTGTCGGTCTCCTCGTTGCGACGGTCTGTCGGCAGACTTCAATGCATCAGACGACTCGTCTGTTTTCCCGTCGGACAGGATGGAGGTAACATAAACAGCCGCGGGGCATTGTGGGATATGTCGTTTCTGCCCAAGCGGCCTTTCAGGCGACGCAACGCTCCCTCTGGTGGCCGCGGTGGAGGTCAACAGCTCGTGGGGTTTTAGAGCCAAGCAGTTTCTGTTTTGTTTTTTGTTCACGTTCTACTGTGAGCCTCGTGCTGCATTCAGGTTGCTGGGGAAAGGTGGGAGATTCCACTTCCCACCATAGACCTCAGCATTCAGCATTCAGCAGGTAAATGCTACTAGAAAATACTGTTCACCTCAGGTTTCAGATATAAATACTACTATAAAATACTGTTCACTTCAGCTTTCAGGTGGTAAATACAACTTGGCAACTTAGTGTTTTGCAATGGACCTCAGTTTTTCAGTTACTGAACTCTGTTGTTTCACCATAGTTCAATTAAATTATTTTAAATTGTTAAATGCCTATCATGCAGGTTGATAGAAATCTGTGTTAGGTGTAAAGGCTTAAATAAATAAATAAAATGTATAACAATAAAGAGAAATTAAACAACATTTATGTGATGTAATTGGAGTGCTCTATTATAATGGCTTTGGATAGAAAATTTGATTTCTACTTTTACTCAATATCTTTGAAGAAAATGTGAAATGTGATGTTCAGATAGGTTCAAACCAACACTTCCATGTTGTTGCTTCAGGTAAAACAAGTGTTTTCCCATAATTCCCTCAGAACTTGAATGCAGCAACAGAAAGTCTCAGTGAATTGGGTGACTAGGATGACCTGACCACATGTTGGTGGTTAAAAACAAAGCCTCTTTGCCTCAACATTAAATCGCATTGGTTTCCTTTCAGTTTGTCACAAAGAACTGACAGACTTCAAGCTTTAGTGTTTTGGTATCGTCGTATCAGTAAAGTATTCAAGCTTTATTGATCTGTGTCAGGACAATTCTTCACTTAAAATCATCAATATGAAAACAGCCTTCTCAGACACACGCACAACCCAAAAAAACCCACACCATACTCAACTTGAATTTCAGTAGGCGGCAGCACAAAATAAAGTGAGTGCAAAAAATGATGTTTTAGCAGCTAATTTTGCATTAAAAGAATGACAGGCTTCTTGGTTAGGAGCAGCGATGTAGTGAATAGGAAGGAGGGTGAACGGCAGCATGAGCTCCAGTTAGCAATCACAATCTTAGCAATCACAATTAGGTCAAAGGTCAAAGGTCTGGCGAGGCCTCAGCAGCTGGACTCGGCCATTCGCTCAGGCCGGGCTGATTGACAGGTGCTGGGCGGGGTGAAGACGTTGGGGTCGCTGATGCCCAGCTGGAGGTCGAAGAAGCGGGTGGAGGTGGTGACGCTGCTGTTCCTGGTGTAGGTCTCCTGGACCGGGTAGCAGTCCTTCAGGGTGTACACCCCCACCCAGGCCTCATCTGGTGGAGAGACCAGGACGTTACACTTGATCAAGAGGTTCTCAAAGTGAGGTATCCGCCTACACCTGCTCCTACTAACTGATGAAGAGCCACGGCGTCTTTCTAAACTCGTTTTCATCTTAAATTCAGTTTTAGAGGTCTTAGAAATGGAAGACTTGTAATATTGGTCTTATTCTTCCTGGTATTAAATTTAACTTTATGAAACGTGCATGTGGACAAAACGTGACTGAAGTCCTACAGACTATTTTATAGATACTGAATGATGAACTTCAGGTAACTTCAGGTGTAATTCGACACCGTGACATCACCAGACTTACGTTGGCGCCCCGGCTTCCTGTCCGACCACTCCTGCACCTCCACCATGTCCCCGGGACCCCCGATGAAGTACTGGTCCTCGAAGGTGGAGTTGTCGGGGATGTCGAAGGGGTCCCAGGCCTCGGTCAGGGCCACCTTGGAGCACTGCTTGGTCTTCTGGTCGATCTGGAACATCACCATGCTCTGGTACAGGAAGATGTACTCAAAGAACCTGGAGGAGGGGCAACGGGACCGAGACAGGAAGTGATGTCACAGCGGAGCCACACATGCACAAGCAACCACATCCAACACTGCTGCAAAAGAAAAACACAATCAGAGTCTGTTGATATAAATGAGATTGTTTTAAAACCACCAAGTCTCATCAAGACACTTGGCAGCACTTGTTGTTTAATAAAGAGTAACTTTGAATAGTTACAAGTTACTTTTAAAATAAATAACAAAGTAAAGTCATTTAATTCACTTTTAAAAGTAACTTCCCCCCCCTCCAAAATAAAAGAGATGAGTGGTGAGCTTATCACTGGAGGGTTGCTGGTTCGAATCCCCAGACCAGCTGAACAATCTGGGTGGGGAAAATGAATGAGGAACATCCTCCTGGTTCAACAGACCCACTGCCGAGGGACCCTTGAGCAAGGCATTTACCCCCCCACTCATTCCAGTGGAGCTGCTCAGCGGCTGTATGAATGTAAGTGCTCAGCAAAACCCTTTTTCTGACAGATCAATAACAGTTAATAACACGCCATCAGTGAATACGATGACTTCCTCAGTATCCTGCAGCAACGGAGCAACACAGGAACAAAGACGTCTGCTCTTAGAGGACCTGGTCAGCCTGTAGTACTCTCATACTGTCATACTGGTTTGTACAGTGGAAGTTAGACAGACGATGAGGGGCAGATGATCATTAATCATGAATCAACACTATTAAGACGCGATGCAGAACTGGAGCCAGACCGAGGCCGACAGCCAGGCTGGGTCTCTGTTTACCAGCGGGCCTTGGCCTCCAGACCCTGGCAGGGCCTCTGGTGAAGCTCAGTCTTGCAACATGCTGCAGTAAACACATCTGACGCACATTCAAGAGGCAATAAGCAGCGATTTAACTCCACCTGACCCCACTCCACCCACTGATACAGGATGGCCTTAATATCTATGAGGTGTTCATTGTGTGTATCATATTAATCATATTAAGAACGATAAGTCAGAGAGGTGGAAGTTAAATGGAGGTGTGGGGGAAAGGCTTTCTGAAAATATAATTGTTGTGTTTACTCTGGTGGTGATGAAAACAGTCAATGCTGCTTTCTGGAAATATTACTGATTGTTGATAATGGTGGTTCGTCTGACGATGAGGCATTTAAAGGGAAAAAGCATGAAATAATATTTTTCTGAAAACATCACTGATTGTTGTGTCTGCTAGTGGCTGTTTGCCTTGTGACAATGGAGGTCGTAGTTGTCTACATGTGTATTAATGGAAGGCCAGACGGGTCAATAGAAAGAGAAATAGAAAAACCACCACAGCTTACTTCTGACACGGGGTGTGTTTCTTGTTCTGCTGCAGGATCCTGATTCTCTGGTTCGGGGCGTCGTAGGACACGGCGGACCGGCTGTTCCTGCCGGTGCTGTGGTCGTACTGCACCGACCTGCCCTCCCACTGCCGCGGGGCAAGGCAGGGCTGAGGCGCCGGGGCGACATCCAGCCTGGGGAGGCCGAAAACAGGCGCACCGGCCACGGCGAGAAATATACACAAGAGGCGGTGCATGATTATTTACCGCGGAGAGTCTGGAGGGATCAAACTGAAGACCGTTCAGGTCTGTTGACAGCGGGCCACACTGCTACAATGACCAATGCCAAGCTAGCTAGAATTTAATATGGAACTTCCGGTTATTATTTTCTAAGTAAAAGGAGTTCCAGTCAAAAATTTCAGAATAAAACCGTTGTTAACAAACGTTTTTTGGGGGTTAGTACCACAGTTAAAATAATAAATACATTTAAGGAATCATTTGTAGTACATGAAAAAAAAGAAATTGTTGTTTGTTCTTACAGTTAATGCAGAACGCGACACTATTATCGGACTGTGAGTGCGGGTCAAATCCACCCCAAATTTAAGAGAAAGATTTGTCAGAAGAAAAAAAAGCTCCATAGGCATTTTTTGCCTTTTTAATTTTGTACACTTTGACAGAGAAATTGACACATTGTGGAATATTGGACTCAGCTCTCATTTAATTATACGTATATATTTGATACTTCGCTGTACGGGTCGACATGCATGAGAATAATCTTATTTCTAGTATTCCGTTATTTCACACAGGTGCCGCTGTGTTTCATCTCTCTGCCACCAGAGGGCAGACCCATAGACATGTATATATGTCTATGGGCAGACCGCTCCCGCCGGTCCCATTCCTAGAGCGTCACGGCGCGGATTGATGACGTCTACCATATAACACGGCGAAGAAACAGCGTGGGGATAGCTTTAAAGTCTTTAAATACAACGGACAGTGAAAAAATAATGGATAACTTCAACCTGGCTCTTGACTCCAGTGACAATGAGGCGCCAGAAGAGGTGACCTTCGAAGACTCGAAGGCGTCCGCTTTACGGTGTATGAAACAGGCGTTGGACACAGCCAAAAGGTAGCTAACAGCTAACGAGCCTCGTATGGACAGACTGGCACGCCAAACTCAATTCAAACATCTAACGGCTTAACGCATTCATGCCTATCACCAAAGGTATATACCTCTTAAAAATGACTCGGCACCTTTTATGAGCCCTTAAGAGTCACTCTTCAATTCGGCATACATATAGACCACTAAGCAGCACTCACTTAAATTCAATCTGAATTTGTAGAACTTTTTGCTGGAAGACGATTGAGGGAGCAACAGGCCATTCGGTTATACAAATTGATACTTAATTGAAGTAAGTGCTGCTTGGTGGATTCAACATATATGCCGAATTGAAGAGTGGCTCCTAGCGACTCCGATAAGGTAACGTTACTGAAATATTAGAGGTATGTGTTTTACCAGATAGGAAAGTTACCTTTACATGGCTATATTATTGAATGCAGTTTGGCGTGGACCGTTCTCCATACGAGGGAGCTAACTTGCTTGTCTTCTGGTTGATTCTGCAAGCTCGTGGGTGAAGCTAATGGAAAAACTTTCATTTTGTTTGCAGAGAAAAAGAACTGTTGAAAGAAAAGAGGAGGAAGAAACAGGAGCTGTTCCAGGAACAGAAGGTGTGTTTCTGTGTCTAATGACCAACAACGACATGGACTTTCACAGACAACCTGCTAGCCCTGATGCATTCCTGTCTGTAGTCTATGGAGAGAAGGGTCCACCAGACTCCATTCAGAAATCTGACAGTTTAATGTTTCTTCTATCAGCAAGCATCAACTAGCACTTATTTTAATACATTTTCACCTCTATAAGTTGACCTGTTGTTGAAATGACGCTCCTTGGTGGTTCAGATGACAGAAGGAATCCAACCCTGTCCATGCTTCACATCTCACTAAGTCTTTAAACAACATGGCCACTTCAAACACATGCCCAAAGTGTGCATGTATCCTACAGCTATATTTACTGTTCTGTGACATATGGATGGTATTTCATCTTTCTCTGTCAGCTTGAATAGTTTTGGTTCCCCTCCTACACTTGCCCAGGAAATGGCACTTGGCAAATGTCAGAGTTTTGTCCAGAAAGATTTATTGGCATTTCCCTCTGAAATTTACTGTCAGAGCTTTTGCTGCAGTGACTCTTGGGATCCAGCAGCCGAACATGTTTTTCATGTATTCAGTGTTTTGGAATAAAGCTGCTGTGTGTGGTCGAGCTTCATTTCTCCGCTGTTCTCCACAGAAAAGAAGACTGTTGCCCACTGATGTCTTAGAGGAAATCGATACAGCCCCTTCAAAGTAGGTTTACTGGACTAACTCATTCTGCAGCGCTTTCTTTGCACATTTAGTCTCCAATCTCTTCACATTTAATTCTGTTTTTTCATAGGAAGCAGAAACTCAGGAAGCAGAAAGGTAAGGAAGCTTCCCTTCCCAGCTACATTTAAAACATTTAGCTGACACCTTTTATCCAGAGAACAACAATAGAACAAGCCTCAGTTCTTAGTTCTGTTACTTGTTCTGTCATTGTACTAATCCTCTTTCCTAAATCAACCTGTCGTCACACAGCTGAAGAAGAGCAAGGGGACGAAGAGGCAGACTGTCCTGAGGATGAAGGGGGACCAGAGAAAGAGGTTGAGGGGCGGAAGAAAAAGACCGGGAAAAAGGCAAATGTCCGAAAGTACGTGAATCCACTTCCCCCCCGTCCCCATTTAGATGTTTTGAAACCGTGACTGAAGTTTAAAACCTGGTTCTTCTGTCAGTCTGAAGGGAAACTACACGGTGATGACGGTGAAGGAGCAACAGGCGACCTCGTCCCAGCAGCAGGCGGCCATGGATTTCCTCCAGTCCAGACTCTACGGACCAGGAAGCTGCAGAACCACAAGTATGAAGGACTACCCGGTCGGAGGCTACGTAACCCCCTCGTGACACAGATCTGATGTTTAGTGAACGTACAGGCAGCCATGTGTTTGACTATTAGTTGTAAGATGAAGATCCATGAGTCCATTTTGAAATCTTTATGAAAGAGAAAAGTACACAACCTCTACTATCTTTAACTATGAATGGACACAACAGTGAGATTTGGAAGCATCACCTCCAGGAAGCTAAAAATAGTTATGGTTCTTAAGCTGAAGGTGTCATTTGGTCTGAATAGTGTGTGAAATAATGGGCTTTTATTTTGAAAAATGTACAAAAACCCATTTGCAAGCTACACTCTGTGCCAGTAGTCTGAGAGGACGATGATCTGTCTCAATTTGAGCTTTGCTACAGTGACGTTCAGTCTCTCAGCACTGAGGTTTCCTCTCACCTGGGACTCCTGCTGTCCAGACGGCTGCTACATTCCTGTTCTCCAGTTGAAGACCTGGACTCGTTCTCCAGAAGTTACCAGGCATTTATCCGTTTCCCTTCCTCTCGTTTTAGGTAACGAGCTTCTCTCCCTCCACAACAAGAGGACGAAGAATAAAAGTGCGGCGGTGCAGTTCGTCAAGAAAGACTGGGGTGAGTAAACCAGGTTGGCTAGATGTTCCCCTGCAGGCTACCGTCTCATCCTAGAGGATCAGGAAAATACTGGATGATTTTTTTTTTTTTTTTTTGGGATTGTCTTCACCATTTCTCCACTGCTTCATACTTTTATTTTATTTTAACATGAAAATGGTCAACGTTAAAAAGTGGTTATCAGCAGTTTTGTCTTCTACTAGCCGAACCCTGATTCCTAGCAGCTGTACCACAGCATGTCTGTAGTGGAGCCGATCTGAAGTGGATGTTGATTGAGGGGAAACGTCATACTGACCTCAGTAACGCTGTCGTCTGACTTCCAGCCTCCAAGGAAAAAGCCAAAGCAGAGAAGATGAAGAAGAGGTGGCTTCACAAGCAGCAGATTCCCTCCTGACGGGCAGAACGGGTCGGACTCCAAACCTGGACCAGCGCCCAGATCTGGATCGGTCTGAGCCCCGTTCATAGCTCAGCCTGCACACTGGATTTAAATGGACCCCTATGTTGGTATCTATCGATTTTAAGGCAAAAAAAAACAACTAAAATGTTTTGGGAACGTTTCCTGTAACGAGGGTGTTTGTACCGAGAACACCGGTTCAGTTTGGTCAGATTCTGTTAGCAAGTACAAATGTTATAGTCTGTATGATAAAATGCTTTGATTCAACACAGGAAGGTTTAAAGTTTTGTTAACCAGAACTGGTGTTGAAACGTGTCCAGCCCCATCGAGGAGAAAATCCAATCAGCCTGGAGTCAGAACATCTGGTGGATATCCACTGATCTTTAGAAGAGCAGCCTGATGTTGAATTCACACAAGAACATTATTGCTGACTTACTACCTAGGAGGGAAACCTGAGAACAGATCTTAGTTATATTCTGGTCTGAGTTTCAACTGCTACTCAATTAAAAATGAAATTGAACTATATGTTGTTTGGGAACCGCTGACTGATGCTTTTCTTTGTGGGAACATAAAGACACAAGGTGAAGGAATCATTTGTCCAAATCAAATCCAGCCAATGAAGTTTAGCCTGGCAGATGTGAAAGGGCTTCTTGTCTGGTTTAGTAAAAGTACTGGATCAATAAAAGCTTGTGCTGGTACCACCATGCATGCTTTTTTTTACCCAGACGGTCGGATTGGAACCAGCAACCACCCTGTCACAGGCCCTCTTCAACCTCTAGGATGATCAGTATGGGATAATAAATACTTCATGTAATGAATCTGATTGGGTTTTTTCCAGTAATCAGTGCTGAGGTCACAGCTGCTGTTTGAAGTATTTGTAGTGATTATTAAAACAGAATAACCACTAAAATTTAGTGTTGTCATGGTAACAGTTAAACTCCCCCTAGCATACAACACTTAGATCTCATCAATCTGATGGTCAATACATTGTCGGAGGTATTTTGTGATGAAGTGTAGTTGAATTACTTAAACACTTTCCAACTTTACTCTCAGCCTGCCTTTTCTTCGGTGAGGCATTCTGGGAAATGTAGGAAATCACTTTCAACCCCCAGAGAAGCTGGGAACTTGTTGCTTTCAATCAAAGGAGAGTGATTGGGCTTATGAAGAGCTTGAAAAGTGATGATTCACAGGCTCGCCCCCTTACTCAAAACCCAACATGTCTTGTGGCTGCATTGCATTCTGGTCTATCTTGGCTACTGTCTGGAGAAATTGTTCTCTCTCCTAGAAAGAAGCCCTTGCTCTTTGATTCTGATTGGCTGACACCAAACCCTGACGGTTACCGTTGATGGTTTAGATCATGAAACATTTTCTGATGTCAGACTGGAAATATCTCAACGTGACGACACGTCGGACACCACCAGTAGATGTGTTTAAGTTTTAGGGTGGATTTTTCCATTAAGGTTCAACATGTACCAAGATTTCTTACATTAAGAGGAAACTGGTATCCCAAACTAGTCACATTGGTGTTCTGAGAGAAAGAAAAACATCTTTCAAGGTGATCTTTGGGCAACAGGTTAACTGTTAAAGATATAACCCACTCATCTCTGTTTGGATGTGGAGACAAACTTCAGCCCCAGGCGGTCGCAGCATCCAGACAAGTGCTATCATTTGTCATTTTTAATATAAATCTTTTCACCCTCACACAAATTGCACATCTTTTTTTTTTTCTTCTCCAAATGGACACAGTCAGCAGTGGACAACTTACTGGTTGACATCTTCCTTATACACTGTGAACTGGCTAAAAGGAAAAAAAAAAAAAGAATAAAATAAGACATCTAACTTGATCTTACCACCACTTTACTATGGCATGCATAGGGTTCAGACCTTACTCATAAAGAGACAACAGACATGTCTAAGAAGGTGACTGCTTGCGATCAAAACCAAGGTAAAGAAAAGCTCCGGTCCACCACGAGGAGGAAGATCGGCTCCAGACGCCGATCCTCTGCAAGTGGCAAGCACGAACACAGGCTTAAAACACACAGCTGCGATGTTGTCTTCCTAAAGTATTTGGTTCTTTATTTTGTAAATGTGGTAGCCACAGTGCACAATACTGGATGTCTGTTTTTTCCGTTGAGCACTAAGAAGTAGGAGGCAAGAGAAGGATCCTAAACAAAAAGACTAGTGGGTGGAGGAAGCTTTCCTCCGAGGGATGCTGGGTGGACGTGGTTTCTTAAATCATCAGCGCTAGGTAGAAGACAGGCGGACTCGAGGACTTTTCATACCTGAATGCCATTTCAACAGCAGCATTAGAAGGTAGACAGCAAGACGCCACCCAAGAGCAACATGGAGGAAAGGCTGAGCGTGAAGCTGAGCTAGCTTCTGACCCCGGGTGGGGTCAACGTTAGTTATTAGGTCTAACCCTCGGCTAGCACGACGCTATCGCTGCCTTGCTGTCACTCGTTTTGGATCCAAGTTCAAGTTTGAAAAGCCAAATCGTGTTGCCACTCAGAAATGGATTCACGTGTAATCCAGGTCCGGGATCAGTTGCTTGGTTGGATCTTAGCTTTCTAAACCAAGGACAAATAAAAAGGGACATTTGGCTCCTGAGTTCTTGGTGGTTTAAGGGTTAGCATAGACATCTATACAAAAATAAAAAGAACATAATGTTTGCATCAAACCTGCTGTGCAGCTGGGGGCTTTGGAGGGGGTGACAAGAAAGATGGGGTCAGAGGTCACCACAGGGTTCCTACACATCCATTTCAAAACTCAAGACTTTCCCCAGACCTTGACTTCCTGTTTGAAGGTTTTGGCTGGTGTTCAATATGATGGATGCTTACAGTGTTTAGGTGGCATCAGCTGGGCCAGATCATCTCCAGACCAGGATGAAGTACCACCATGTGTGAAATGAAAATGGGTCTACAACTACGTAAAGTATGGATCGTTTCAGCGCTGAACAGCAGCTTTCTGTCCCCAGAACTCGACAGACTTGAGAAATTCCCTTTTCCCGACCTGGAAACGATCCAATTCATTTCCCAGACTCCAGACCGTGTAGGAACCCAGGAACCAACAGGAAGGGGAACTTAAAAACCTGCAGACTATGAACACCAGCACACCCTGGTGTCGGTACGAAGCATTAAGGGTTGGGTTTGTTTTTTTGTTTTTTTCAATCATTTCCTGTCTTTTGATAACTAAATATTTTGCTCTATTGATATATTTCCTTTTTGTTAAATTCATATATAAACGTTAACATGTACACACGCTCACTGGTGATGATCGGTGGGATTGGGACCTTTATTATATGTCGGTGGGACTTGCTCTTGCTGGCGCTCAACAAATATACTGTGAATGCAAGTAACAATTAATATAATAATAATAATGATAATAATAATAATAATAATAATAATAATCTGCACCATGCCGTGTAAACCCGGAAAACTAAAAACAAAAACAAGAGCCCCTCCCCCTTCCCCCACTCCCTTTGCCAAAATAAAGATTAAAAACAGCGGGGGGGGGGGGGATAAAGACATTACGTCGAGACTGTAGATTCTCTCCGGCTTCGTCGTAGTCCCGAGTCCTCATGCGTCACACAAGTCTCCGCCCATGTCCTGGAGTCGGGGGGGTAAGCGGTCTCGACGCCAGGCCGTAAGGGGGTCTCGTGTTGGCTGGAGTCGGCGCACTCGTCAAGCCTCTCGGTGGAAATGGACTCAGAACGCGTCAGAAATGTTTGCCATCCTGTCTTCGTCGTTAGCCTGCCTCACCTGTTCAGGTGTGTCATGTGTGTGTTAGCCTGGTTAGCCCCGGTAAAGGGTGGTCGGCCACGGTGGTCGCTCATCTTCTTTTTTTTTATTTTTTTTGCTTGACCAGGGTTTTGCCAGTCCATTCACCCCGGGTTGATGTGCCGGCCACCTTCGCCGCCCCCAAATGATCCGGGCCGGCGAGTTGTCCACACGAGCTCTGCTCTCTAAGTATTTTCAAGTCGGCTACTCTTGGCTAGCTTCCCCACCGTCACGCAGAAGGATGCAGAGCCTCGACTGGCTGGAGATGGGGTTGCGAGGCTAGCCAAGGTGGAGGCGTGATCCATATGTAGGACGATGGGAGGTGGTGTGTATGTTTGTCTATGTTTATATGTATGTGGTGTGTGTCTGCACCTCACGGCTCCGCCCAGAAACCACCCCTAGCCCCCTAGTGGTTTATTCACGTTGGTCTGGAAAACCTGAACAGGAAGCTAGTGAGAGTTTCTACATCTGGCAGGGGAGCGACTCCCCAAGCTAACAGTACTACACAAAGGGAGCAGGTGGTAGAGGCTATTTCTGGACAGGCCATGAGTGAGTGTGTGTGTGTGTGTGTGTGTGTGTGTGTGTGTGTGTGTGTGTGTGTGTATATATGTATGTGTGTGTGTATGGGGTTAGTGCAGGTAATCGTCCACAGAGGCGAAGGCGCAGGAGCCGCTGCCAGATCGTGCCATGATGGCGAGGCACTGGGCGGCCTGGCCGACGGCCTGGGCCAGGGGGGGCTGCTTGGGCAGGTTGTGAGTCTCTGGAGGAAGACAGGAGGAGAACGTCAGGCCTGGACCGCAACATGGTTAGCATTTATTAAGGTCTACAAACAAACAATGGGAGACACCGAGTCTGAGGCCATCAGATATTCAGTGTTGATTCAGTAACAGCTGATAGGAAACAATAAGTCAGCTGAATATCTGAAACACAAACACTTCTGACGTCTACAATTCATATTTTAGTATTGCAGCCTGAATTATTCCCAGAACCGGGCGGATGTGGAACAAAAACTTGGGGAATTGCTAATGTTTTGAAGCAATATTAAATTCCTTGGTTATACACAAGAATACAATACAACAGGAATACAAACACTGGAGACTTGTCAGTGTGGCATGAAAACGCTCAGATCTGAAGATATTGACCCATGGAATATTACAGGCGTGAGGTCAGAGCCGACAGCTGACCTACCTAATATTGCACTGTTGAGAGTGGAGCAGACCGGCTCTCTCTGAATGGAGTCCAGCTGGTAGCCGACTGGGCTGCTCCAGGGGTCGGAGTAGGCCAGCAGGCTGAACGCATCCTACAGCAGGAGGGGAAACCAGAGCAGTCACAACCCACACTACAGCCCAGCGCCTCCAATACAGGACCAGGAGCAGAAACAAAGCACATCCATCACAAACCAATGAGTTGTCTGTCCAAAACACATGAAAACAAAACATTTTAACCTTTAGAAAAACCTATTTCCACTAGAATAAATGCAAATGGTTCCAATGAAATGGACTTTTTTTTTTTTACAGATACCTGCAGCTTCAATCAACTGCAGCCCAAAGAAGCACCGTGAGATGCGTTGGTGCTTTATAAAACCTATGATGCTCTGCATTAGCCGGTCAAATAAAAGCTTTTAACTTTTCCAAGAGAGCGCCTTGGACTTTTTTCCTTCACTCAGACCACCAATGGGCACCTCCTCCGTCAGGGTTACCACACTCACTTGGACATCAAATTCATGGACTGTTCAAAGCCTTTCAAGGTCTTGCTTGGTGAAATTCCAGGACTCAGAATTAGTAAGTTTTGGGGTAAGACATTACACCGGTCAGAACTAGACCTCACAAGACCTAATGTTGTACTTGATCTTGCCAATTCCAGTAATCTGGGTGAAATCCTTCCTTTTCAAACTGCTGCTGTATCAACACAAATCCGCAGCACAGGGTTTTCCTCAGGGTAGGAAGTGTTGATCCTAGGATGAAGAGGGTCCAGAGAGCTGAGGCATACCAATATTTTAACAAAAAAGATAAATCATCAAGTACTTTCAAGGCAATCCATTAAGTTACAAAAAACCTGTTAACAGTTTTCAAAGCCTGAGGGAACCCTGTCTGTCTGTCTGTCTGTCTGTCTGTCTGTCTGTCTGTCTGTCTCCTTGATGCTTTCAGAGGTTTGTTTTGGCACAGAGGAGCGAACTCATCATCTCTCCCCAGACGGCATCAGAGCGCCGTCCAGCCTGTCCATGCAAGTCAGGGGGAATCTGCATCCTTCTCTCATCCAATATGTATAGAGGGGTGTGTGTGTGTGTGTGTGTGTGTGTGTGTGTGTGTGGCCATAATGCACCGAGCTCCAGCCATCAAAACTATTTTAAGCTCTAAACTTAATTTGTTGACCATCTTCAGAGCATTTCACTGTTAAGACCTCAATCTGAGTGTTGTACACCCTCAACCTCCTCTACTTATACTTCAGTTAGTCATGTCCTACATTTCCTTCCATGCCTTTCGACAAACCCCAGAAAAGGGGAGTGAAGTTGCTTTCAATCAAAGGTGGGCGTATGAGCATATAAATGTAGCTGTCTTGTGGCTGCATTGCATTCTGGTCTATCTCTACTACTGCATTGCATTCTGGTCTATCTCTACTACTGCATTGCATTCTGGTCTATCTACTGTCGGTATAGAAATTGGTCTCTCTCCTCCGATGGATTTCTCATGTATGATTGTTGATCGTCGGTCTAGAAAGAAGCCCTTGCACTGGAAACAGACGTGACATCGAACGGTCTACATGTGACCAGTTATCCGTGGGAATAAGATGGTAAGACATAAGTGCAACGTGAGGAGTTAGCTGGCAGGTTACGTGTTACCTTGAGCATCTTCTTGTTGGCTGAGTTCTTGCCACACTCGCGGCGGAGGTGTTCACTCATGCTCTGGAGCTCCCTGCCGAAGTGGATCATCCTCTCGATGGCCGCCTGGCTCCCCCCGCACAGCTGCCTCTTGGACTGGGCCGACTCCACCTCTGCAGAGACACAGCCAATCAAAGGACAGGAAAATAGATGACCAATAGGAGAGCAATGGTAGAATGAGTTTCAAATCCTGGATTACCAGAATGTGTACATCCCAGAATTCAGCAGCCATTAAGGAACTAGATTGTACAGGTAGAACAGGACTCGAAATTACTGTTACTTACCTCCCAAAGTGGCTGCTAGAGTAGACGGCCAGTGTAAAAATGTACCTGCAGCTGTTGGCGATTTGCCATCCCGATAAACACCCATATCAACTCTCCGGTACTCACACATACACGCTACCCACCCATGTCTGCATCGCAGTCGTCCGGCTCGGCTGTGTGTTTGGAGCTGCCATTGAGGAAGCCGTTGGAAGAGGACTCGGTCACTCCGTTGGTGAAGTGGTCCACCTCCATGTCCACGTCGTTACTGAGAGAAGAGAGAAACAGTCACTACATGGGAAAGCTCACAGGAAGTAACGCCTCTTGAAAAAACGATCTGACTAGTGCCTTGAGAAGTTTCATTACGGCATCACGGCATTAAAAACACCTACTGGCAGCCATGTTGGAGGTCAACAGCAATTGGTAACCATGACTGAGAACAGCAGAGAGCATTTCTGAACTTAATTTCGGTGCAGTTTTTGTTAAGTGATCATTTAATCAGATACATCTGATTGGTTTTGATAATGTCAGCTGGTTAGCTAGCTAGCTAACAGTAGTATCCAGTCAGCCCTATGGCACAAAACCATCAAAACATATTTACGGGGGTTCATAGGGTTGTTAAGAGACTTGTATGGGAGGAGATAAGTGCAATCAATATTGTTGCAATCCCTACCGGCTGATAGATCATACATTATTTAAGTCCGTTGGAGTCGAGGCTTAAGACAGTTTACTACATATACAAGTACATTTATCATCATATCATCTACGTTCAGGCGGCTGAACAGTAACAACAGATGATGATGCACCTCAGCTACATTAATGTGTTCATATGGTGTTCAGTACCTGGTTATGGGCTGTTGGCTGCGGTTCCCGTTGAGGCTGATGTCAGATGTTGGGAGGGTGGAGCCAGAGCCAGGGGGGCAGGGCTTATGACTGTGGGGGGAGGAGCTGTGGCTCTTATTGGACGTCACGCCGTTACAGCAATTGCTGTCAAACCCTGGATCAACACAGCAATAAGGAGGTTTTTAGCCTCTTTACTAGTGATCTTAACCGATTATGGTCAAATACAAAGTGTTTCTCTCTAGTTTCCATTAAAGCCAGAACTTGTTTAAGCAGATTCTAAATCGCTTTTAGAGCTTGTTTTTCATCTTTGGTTTTTGAAGATAGTGATTTTTGAGATTTTTGCTCCATTTCATTCACTCAATTCAATTTTGCTTTCTGGGGTTGAAATGAAAAAGTAAATTCTGTGCAAATCCAGAACCAGCACTATTTGCAGCAGTGAATTACTCACACCTGCAGAGCTGTTTATCCAGATCTGCTCTTTCTTATATAAAGTAACATGGTTTTCAGTTTGCATCATCAAGGGAGTGATTTCCCTATTATTGTAGACTTATTGGATATTCTATAGAAACACTGTTGTCCTGCTCTCTACAGTGTCTTAGCTTTTCATAAAAAGCACAGACAGTATGTGATGGTGTAAGAAGTTCACAACATCACTGGAGTAAAACAGCTGCATTGTGAGTCAGAACAAGCTCGGCAAGTCAAACCCTTCAAGACGTGAATTTGCTAAACAAAGACGATCTAATTTTAGAAGATGAAATGAACGGTGTGCGGTACCTGTGAGGTAGGGCTGGGAGCCGCTGGCTTTGTGGCTGGGGCTGCTGAAGGGCCGGGGGGAGCCGGGGTAACTGTCCTGAGACTTGGGACTCCGCCCTCCCAGACACCTCACCTCACTGTCTGTCCCATTCACCATCTCTATGAACTGTCTCACCCTGAGGACGGAGGGAGGGAGGAAAACAGGAAGGAAGGATGGAAGGAAGGAAATAGCAAAGAAGAAAGACAAAAAGGAAGGAAGGAGATAGAAAGGGAAGGAAGGAGGGAAAGACAGGAAGAAGCAAGACAGAGAGCAAGGAAGAAAGGAAGCAAAGAATTATAGAATGAGAAGGAAAGGAGGGAGTGAGGAAATGAGGACAAAGGAAGGAAGGTAGGAAGAAAACAAGGAAAGAAAAATACAAAAAGGGAAGGCAGGTAGGGTGGAAGGAATGAACGTTGCAAGGCAAAAAAGAAAAAGGAGTATAAAGGGGGCAAAAGAGGAAAAAACAAAAAGAAAAGATGATGAGGGAAATAAAGGACAAGGGACAGAAAGAGAAGAGGTCATGAACAGGAAGGAGTGTGAAGATAAAGGAGGAGGAGAACAAAGACAGAAACAAACAACTAAATGAGGGGAGATGGTTTTGGTCAGGATGAGCCTCATCCACTCATGATGGAAGGAGATCCGTTAATTAACCCTGCCGGTATAGTAAATAAAACATGGCCAAACAAACAAAAGGGCTTGGAGGCTCCGTGGGATTGGTCCAGCATGACCTCGCTCACAGCAACAGCAGCCTCATTTCCAAAACTTCCTCTTTGTCGTTATCTTACGATTCTCCTTGATAGTCGTTTCACATCAACACATGAACATGATATCTACAGCATTTACACTTGTTCATACGAATGATAAACAGAAAACAAGAAACATTTTAAAGACATTTGAAACTGTGTTTGCTTTTAATGTATCTGTAGTAAACTGCATTCATCACCTTTTAAGGCTTTGAGTTTAGAGAATATGATTTGAGACATTTTAAGACTTTTTGCAGGACCTTCAGATGTCCTTCAAAAATGTAATTACACCAAGGTATCACAATTAATTTGGCAATACATTGATGTTTTAAAGACGCTACATGTAGCATCTCTAATCGTGGAAACTAAAATCCACGATATACGTACAATTCTATGCATCAACTGTGCAGCCCTACATCCAAACCCAGCCTACTGGACTTACTTGAGCATGAAGAGCAGGTCCGGGTTCCTCTCCAGGAGGTTGGGGTAGAGCTGCTGGGTGGTCTCGATGGCCTCGCCCATTCTACCTGACAACACCAGCTTCTGGATCTCTGTAAACACATCAGTGAATGATTGTAAACTGTACATTTACTGACATCTATCTATCAATACAGGATAGGGATGCATCAATACCACTTTTTCCACCTTTGATTTTGTGCAACATTTTCATATACATAAATATCAGTTTTGCTTCTAGCACAACAGTGATGGAGCCAATACCCAGATCATTAAAACATTTGCTGCTCTAAACCCCCGGTATTGGGGAGGTCTTTCCCGGTATTCTGATAAGGCGCCTAACTTTAGCTTGGCAGCATGATATCTGACACCAGCACCGGTGTATTCCTGATCCTGTATTGACCGAGAAGGATGAGACAATGCATCTTCTTTTAGAAACATGCTGACACAAAAGTACTCACTCTGTCGGTTTTTGATGGAGGCCAGCTCCTCGTGCACGGCCTGGTCAGTGGATTTGGCAAAGGCTTCAGCCGTGGCACAGTAGCTGTGGTGCACCAGGTAGGAAGCCACCATCCTGATAAAGAGATAGGGGAAACCCAAAACACACACAGTGATTAGATACAGCAGTAGGAAAGATTACGGAGAACTTCAGATGTTTAGAAGTGGTTTCTTTTCATCCTTAGACGTCCCAATATGAGCTGATCTCTCCTTCAGAGAACATCAGGCAAATTGCATGCTCAAATTTGTCAGTTTAATGTTTTCCTCTAAAAACTTTTCTTTCTCAGGTATCTCACATGTCGTTGCCTGCCTGTTATATATTTAGGCATGATTTGCACAGAGACAATTCTCCAATGGACCTCCATGATGGCGGCTGCCATGTTTGCTGGGGTTTGCTTGATCAAATTGCAAAGCCTCTGTTCTTGCCGGTTTATCATCATGCAACCAGTGCTCTACAAAGACAATCACACTTCCCATCCACCAATCTGTTAATGTGAGCTTATAAACTTCCTGCTTTCAAACCCGGGCCATGAGGCGACTTTCTCTGGATAAAGGCGATGACTCTCTCCCCCCTCAGCCTCATCAAATGGAGATTAAATCCATTCAGAACAAGTAATTATAACCAAGAGCTAATCCTGTCAGGGCATGGCTTGAAGAGAAACCTAGTCCCAGAGCTCTACTTCTGGTCATGGCTCCTTCCCTGATGGGGAAGTAGTTCAACTGGGTGTGGATCCTAGTCATTTGTTAGCAGTATATTTATACACATATCTTTCAAAACTGCAAGGGATGCAAGGATACAACTTTTTCACTGCCGATACAGATTGTGAAAACTGCTGTTTGATACCATGTACTGATGTGATACAAGTTTACACATATGTAAAGAAAAGTACACTAAATTGACTGAGTCCCTGATCGTCTTACTTCTGGATCATGGACTGCCACTCGCCCTCGCGCTCTCCGATGGGGAAGCGATCGATCTGGGCCTGAATCTTGGTCCTCCACTCACGCATGTAGTCCTCAATGTCGAACACAAAGGGGTGCTGGCCAAAGTTGGCGTCCACCACTTCCCCTGGAGTCTGGAGGCCCACGGTTGGGTACAAGTTGGGCTGAAAAAACAAAAACAAAACAATATTAGGATTATGGAGGAAAGGGAGTTATTGGATAGTAAAGTAAAGTCCATGGTATCCTTATAGATAGATTGATGCAGTGGGTTGGTATTTCATCATACCTGACTGATAGGAAATTTGCCAAGTGTGCCACAAGGATTAATTCTTGGATCAATTTTATTCTCTCCGTTTATGCTCCCTTTAGGTCATTTAATTAGGCAGCATAGCATTTCCTTTCATTATGCCGATGATACCCAGCTGTACCTCTCAGTCAAGCAGAGTGAACTAAATAAGTTGGCCTCTGCATAGTTTATCAAATGTCAGGGACTGGATGTCCAAAAATTTCTACAATTAAATTTGGATAAAACTGAAGTTCTTGTTATAGGCCCTGAGAGTGCATCCAGCCTAATTCGACCTGCCCTTGGTCCAAGGAGTCCTTTTCGACCCAGGCCTTAATTTTGAGCAACATACAAAAAGCTTGTTCGGTCACACTTTTTTCATCTCAGAACATCAACAAAAGTTGCCTTGAACTTCAGTGATACAGAGAGGATTATACATGAGTTTAGTTTATCTCCCCGCTCAGGGCCATTACAACCGGATAAGGAGATGAAGAAGAGTTAAGAGTGCTCATAGGGATACATCTGTTAGCTATTCTGTGATCCTAACCGCAGTATGACCAGCCTTGATTTGATCAGGAGGAGAGGTGACACAAGGAGTTCACTACTGTGGCTTTGTTCTTGTACTGCTATACAAACATCCTAACAAGGATTGAAAGACGAGGGAAATCCTCCAAAGTGAGAACATTTTGGCCGGTCCTCACTTCTTCAAGGGGTAATTTTAGGGCTTGGGTTTAGGTTTAGGGTTAGAATTAGGATTAGAGTAGGGTAAGGGTTAAGGTTAGTTAGAGGTTTTAGATCTAGATCTAGATTTAGGTCTAGGTCTAGTTAAAATTAGGTTAAGGAATGTAGTGGAGAGGGTTAGGGTTTGAATGTAGTCACTGAAGGTCCTCACAACTCTAGTAATATAGACGTGTGTGTGTGTGTGTGTGTGTGTGTGTGTGAGCTGCCTTTGTCACGGCCCAATAACCAGGATGGTCAGCTGTGCCGAGGTGACGCACTTCACCAAACAACTCTGGAGGAACATGAATGCCTGGCTCACAGCCAAGCCTGTTTTGCAGCTCAATGGATTATTGTTTTGGCTAAGTCGCTTTTATTTTCTTCCCCTTCGAAAACAGCCGGCCCAGTTTTCATTCCCCTCTGCTACAAAGCAAAGGAGAAAAAAAGAAGGTACCACCAACGGTCTCCCTCATATCTCAATGCAGTTAACGTATGCATGTTTTCCATTTGAATTAATGTTCGTTTCTGGGAGCCGTTCACATAATTAAGTATGGGAGCTGACGAGAGCGAGACTCGCCTGACAATGAGCTGCACAAATCAACTGAAGTCCCGTTCAGATGGAAACTGTATTTTAAAGTTTTGTGTTTTGGAGTGACAACAATGGTGACAATCAGGGCTGCACAGTTATGGCTGAAATGATGATCTGATTACTTCCCTAGACATTGTAGTCGCAATTATTAATCCAGGGTTCCTACACATTTTCCATTGTAGTGTATTTGTTAATAGTGGCGACACACCATGTCTAAACTAGACCGTATC
The DNA here is from genome assembly GCA_034670405.1 of Hoplostethus atlanticus. Lineage (NCBI taxonomy): Eukaryota > Metazoa > Chordata > Actinopteri > Trachichthyiformes > Trachichthyidae > Hoplostethus > Hoplostethus atlanticus. Next base: position 1,589,581 of record JAXDDX010000111.1, on the reverse strand, counting down.
ACTCCATAGCCGCAGATTATTCTTAACAACAACAATATAAAGCACAATATGTGAAATGGCAGTGGGTGTTGAACAGCAGAAAACGTGTATTCATAAATACATCGGGACTGAACCAAGTTTTTTGTGTAACTCTTTCAAGTGAAATGATCAAATTTATTTTCCATACTTTCCAGACATGTAAGAACCCTGTTAACCATCATTATGTCTTGCTTAATTTGACATATAGAATAAAGAGTAGAATCAAGCAGGGTATCTGCAGGTTTCAGAAAGCTAAATTTAAGACCTTTGTAACGCTACCTGGACTGAACAGAATGGGAACATCGACACTTACCGGTAGGTCTGTGAAGGCAATACCTGCAGAGGAGAGAAATCAGAGAAAATGTCAGCATGAAAAAAAGAGTCTCTCCGCTACTGCATACACCAGTCAGCCATGATGTCCCAGCATCCTGTTCTGTTTTGATTTTGTGCTCTGTTGTCTAATGTACGGTGCCTTTTTAAAAACTGAAAACTTTACAAATAAAAATGTATTATTAAAAGCTTTTCACACAAATCACACAATCAGCAACACTTCACAATGGCCTCATTCCATGTATTAACCTGTGTAATAACCTATGTAAAAGTATTGTAAATACACAATAATACTTGATAAAAACCTCCCTATGTCATCCAGTCCACAGTAAGCCAATGTGACTGTGCTGTTCTTACCTAGGCTGTGGCCATTTTTTGTGTAGAAGCAGGTATTGTTGATGAGGTTAACACAGCAGCCAATCACGTCGGCCGTTGTAAACGTGGGTCCGTAGGGTTGCCCGGTGCCGGATGAGCAGAAGGAGTGGCCGTCGTCTCCGTGGTAACCATACGAGTGCTTGTCCCAACCTGGGGTATGCAAATGTCAATGTGTCTGAATAAAACCATGAACAGTGAAAAGCTGCAAAACCTCAGCAGCTCTCTGTAGTGAGACTTCATTTATTAGAAAATCACTTTGGTTTAATCAAGCATATCAGACTTTATTGTGACTATTCAAACTATTTAATAGCTTGAATTTTAGATATTTAGCACCATGTAAGTCTTTCAGGAACATCACATGCTAGAACATTTTCAATGCGTTCATGTAAAACTGCAGTTTAGCGTGGTTGGAATCGTTCCTCACCAGTACAAATATAGATTTGTCTATTCATTTTCACGTCAAGCAATCAAACTCATGCATGTAAAGCGTCCTGTCTAAACGCAGGTTAAGGCCAGGTTCATACCATCACACCTTCTGCTGCCTCACTTCTCGTAACGAGTATCAACAGTAGCTGCCATTATCAGCAACACAAACTCCCACAACACCGCCAGCTTATGATCAGATTAACAATTACGACCAACTTTACTACCGGTACTTTCTCCATTTTCATTGTGTTTGTTGTCCTAAACGTTCAGCTGTGTACCGTGACACCCTGCCCGGCGAGGGTCGTCGTCTTTAGAAAGTGTTCCCCTCTGCCTAACAAGAAGCCACTCACAGCACTTTCCAAAGTGTCCGCTGCTCATTGACCTTCATGGAAAAAGCGGAATAGTGTGAACGCGCCCGACGTTAGAAATAAGTAGGGGGTTCATTGTCTTGCTCAAGGACACCTGGTTATTGATGGACTGGCTGTTGAGGGGATTTAACCTGTGACCTTCTGGTTATGGGACAGTCTTTCTAGTCACCAGGACACGTTGCTGTGTTCACTGTGACCACTGAAGGACACAGATCATTACATTTTTGGCTGTTTTGCTAGATTCTGCTGGTATTCAAGTCTTTGTCACCTTACTTTTTCTTGGTTTTCAAGTTGAGCAGCTTCAGCCTTTGTTGGTATTAACAGTTGCATTACATTGCTGTTGTATCTGCAAAGACTATGTTTTTAGGGAAGGGAAAACAAATGCTTCCTTTCTCATCGAACCTGTTATAAAGTCCTTAGGGTTTGAATGTAGTCAAACCCTACAACACACTCAACACATAGACGACCAATGACACAGATGACTTTCAATTCAGCTAAAAGAAAAACACATGACATTTCATGTGTGTGGATTCAGAGCAATTTGCTCCCGATCATAAAAGGCATCCATTTTTCCTATGGGTCTCATGAGGAACAGGAACAAGCCTCTGTTATAGCAAAGATGGCCTCCGGGCTACTTTAACATTAGAAACCAAGTGACATAACCCTGCGTGTTATGGCTGAGTCGCATTATTAATCCTGCCGTCGCCACATCCATCACCAGCAGAAAGCTCTCAGCTCTGCACCGGTTTGGCAACGGCACCTCACAATTAGCAAATTGTCATTAACATCTATCCATGAGGTGTGACTTGGCAGCTTGCTCTGGGCCTCCGGTTATCTTTGTACCAGGAGACCAGGGCTCCTGGGTGCGTCCAGTGTTGGGGAAGATAACCCCAGTAGAGTGAAGGAGTTGACGTCTGCAACCAGGCCTTACTGGCATCACAGCAAGGCAGAGAGAATGAGCAGCAGCAACGGGGAATTCTTCAGTAGGGATACTGGTTCTGATACAAGCAGTTACCAGCTTTTAATTGGTCCCTTTTTTCTTAGATTTGAATATATTTATTTTTTGATATAGTACGTTCTTTGAAGGATTTGCGTTCCTAAAGAGACTCCTTTGACAAAAATAATCCTCATTGCAAGAATCCAACGTTTTGGAACTTTTTGAAACCTTAACATTGACACCAATAGAAATTGAAGTGATGGCGCCCAGAGGCATTTCTGTTTTGATACCGAGCCCGACACACTTTCAGACAACTGCATCTGAATGCCTCAATTACAGTCTTTGGTCTTTGCCTGTTCTCAAACTTTGAACCTACACTTTGTAATGCTTTCTTGTAATTCGCACTTCATGATGAATTATTAACTTAATCCAACGTATAAATGAGTGAGCAAGTTTTAAATTAAGACCCAGCGCACGATTCTACACACGAAATGGCACCGAAGACAGGAAGGCTGACATATTTTAGCCAGTATAGCTGTTCTTGGCAGGCGAGCCCAAAAGATCAAGTTGGACACAGCATGTAAATAATGAAATACTCCTCCAGAGCTGCGTAGGAACCCTGTTCTTCAGCCACACTACAACAAGGCATATGCTATCAGAGATTCCATAGACGTTCAAACTGATAGTCTCTTTCTTACACCCACACTCAATGTATCCACGGCACTTCGCTCTCAGACAATAAGTGCATAGACAAAAAGACACCCACACAAATGCACTTAAAAACTCAATATAACGCAACAATATGGACAGTGGAAACACAAACACAACAAAAACTCTCTTCACCACACCCACAGGCCGCGGTAGTCCACACTGATGCACACACACACACACACACGCACACACACACACACACACACACACACAGTGTCATCTTACCAGGGAGTCTGTTCATGTTTACACCCTGAGCTGAGAGGCCGATACCCATGTACCTGTGGAACAGATAGTCGATAGTTTATTTATTTTGTACATGCAGAAAAGGAAAAACACAGAATGAAGAGAACTCAAGTTTCATTTACCGTGTAGAACTAGGACTGATTTAGACCTGCTCAGGATTTAGACCTGATTGATCAGCATTGATCAGATGAGCCTGACCCCAGCGACACACCGCACCAGTTGTAATACATAAATACAATCATCCCGGATGTGTCTCATAACTATCAACAGTGTATTTTGTACAGATAACAACCTCCTATTGTTCAGTAACACCCGAATAAACTAAGCTAACTTATTTTTAAATGTGATCAGATAAAAGCCTGAAGACGTCCCGGACACGGCACCGTGGCAGAAACCCGGCGGATCAAAGCCGGTGGGGGAAGAGAGAGAATCCTCAGAGAGCCCCGGCCATCTGACGATCAAAGACACCGTCTGATACTCGGGACTGCATGATTAATCAACTTGAATCTTCTCTCTGCCCTATCCGCCGATACAGGCGGAGCTAATCACTGAGGTCGACGAGGGTCAATCAATTGGAGGCTAGCCAGTCCAGTCACGTGGACTAAGATGAATGGGCCTCACCTTGGGAGTACAAATTGATCTCTCCCATTTAAAAAGGTTTGATTTGCTTTAGTTCGTTAGATACTTGGTTGTTACGCTACATCTTGATATGAATTTTATCTGCTGTGCTCAAACTCCCTCGCTGAGCCGTCAGCTGCATTCACACTGCAGCTGGAAATGTCCCAATTCTGATTTTCTCCCTCACGTGTGACACAGATCTGAATTGCTGAAAGCATTTTTCTGATTTCCCAAGCCATGTGACCTGCGTGCCACTTGTATTTGAACTCGTAGCGACTCGATTGGTATTTGGGGAGAAGGAAAAAAAAAACAGGAGGAGTGTCGGCACAAAAACAGATGTGATGTATTTTGTTATTGTTACTCAGCACTTTTCAACACCGCTGTCAGTTCACATTGGGATGGGATACAAACTAGAATAGATATGAAAAAAATAAATTGAAGAAAAAAAAAAAAATCACATATGAGCAGCAAATTGGAACTCAGCATGAAGATCTGTGATGAAGAAGTAGCCTTTGACCCATGTTCATTTTCCAACAACAACAACATTTCACAACACAGCAGTGTCTCCTCCAGATGACATGACTCAGTGGACAATTTCTCACTCCTCATAATCTCTCACTAACTAGTAAACCTAACCGAGCTATCCATGAGTTCACATGTTATATGAAATGCATCAAATACAGCAGCTTTTTTAGGGAAGTGTCCCTAGTGACTAAAAATGGCGAGAACTTGGCTATGCTCAGTGTTGGGCGTGGACGTGATCAGGACAAGAACCTCAGGTCTGAAGAGAACAGGACTGTAACCTCCTGTAGGTTCATTACCATCTATCTTTCCACTGCACCTCACACTAAAACACCAAATCCACAACGTCTAGTTTTTAAATCCCCTGAGATCTGTTGCTTATGTAGAATGACATTTACTAGAATGGCCGCTCTAAATACTGAAGAGCATGTGGATTTATTGACAAGGCAGATGCAAGTTTATATCTTTTATGTGAGCTAGCAGCTTTGATGAGCGTTGGCATAACATTTAATCAAAGCCCCTGAGCATATCATCGCTTTCATTTAATGTGACAGCCCCCCCCATCGACAGCCATTTTGTATCATCCATAATGTCACAGTAAGGACCTAGTATATGAGTTTAACAGATTATAACTAGTTAGGGTAGTTGAGTTTCCACAGGCCGTTTACAAAAGGAAAAACACCATGCGAGTGCAGTGTTGTGGTTTTTCTCAGTATGCTGTGTCTTGTTCCATCTTACCCATCTCTGCCTTTGCTGATGATCTTCACCTCAAAGTAGTAGACCCCGCAGGCGGCCGGGATGGGGTGGGTGGCTCGTACAGACGCTGCGTCTTTAGGGGTCTTGCCATGACCTTTGGATGAGGGTGAAACGAGAAAACGACAACAGCAAGAGGATCTAGTTATTAGATGTACGGTAGATACAGGGTCTTGATTTTAACTGACAGGATAGAAATTCGGGGTATGAAGACAGGAGAGGAAACTAACTTTTCTTAGGGGAATTATTGGATGTGGCTTTCGTTTGTTTTGCCCCCCCCCCCCCCGTTTTACACTTTCTGTAACAAAATGGCTGCCATGCAAATACAGCAAACAGGTGAGGGAAATGCTACAGAAATGACAGCACTCACACCCCATACTAACATCTCAGATCCTCGGAGTGATAATTATCACCAAGGAAAGTTGCTGTCACATTTACCCTTTTTCCCCTATTTTTTATTTGCAGGTTTGTGTTTCCATTATGATCTGAAAATGTAAGATCATTTAAGATCTGAAGTAATAATAAAGGTTACTGTGAATCTTCCTACATCCTGTCAAATGCCACTGAGATTCTGTTTCATTTGAGTTTGAGTGACACACTTCAGTTGTTCTTGGGTGGTAGAGGGATTAATAGTTTATTAGGCCTGTTCTAAAGAGATGTGGAGTATTTGACCATGTTCAGCTGGTGTCACCAACATTATCGCAAACCGCAACGTTACTTTCTGTTGAAAGGTTTGAAAATTCGATACGGTTCCAGATTCATTTGTATCTTTAAAATTAAAATAGGCATTTAAACACAAGTGACATTTAGTTTTTATAACAATTAAAAATAGCAACACACTAGGTGGGACTGTGCAGATGTAGGCCTATTCTGTTGTTTTTTGATAATTGTGCATTTAATGGTTAATATTGATAGAAGTCTATTTATAGGATACAATCCATATACTGACAGAACAGGCAATGTATTTCTGTCCAATTGAACTCTGAAAGACCGAGGATGTTAAATGGAGCCAATTATGAAATGTTGCAGCCAGTAACAACATGTACTAATAAAAACCTAGTTAATCACAGAGAGCCTGAAATTCCAGCTCTGGTTTCCATTGTTGTTAGTTACATGATAGTGAGGACTGCAACAGAGTCAAAAAGTGTGACCGTTTCAAGAGGCGGTATGCTTATTCTGGGTTTCCAGGAAACTTTCCACTGTTTGTCTGCTTAAGTTATTCAACATCGGCACTCCTGCTATGAAACATTCAGGTGAATTATTTCTTGAGAGACAGAACATTCTAGCTGGAACAAGGAAGAGTGTGTGTGGAGGGCCAGTCAGAATAGCAGAACACACCCAGGAAGCACAGTCACACATTTCATACACTAGCCTTTTCTTGTAGGCCTGCACCAAAAACCTTCTCGATAGCCTCGCTAAGCAACTAGTCTAACCTGAATGTCAGAAACGTCACTTGAAAGTAAACCCTCAACTGGCTATGCTGTCATCTATAAATACTTACAAAAGGAAGGCTGACACTATGATTGATTGATTTTTGCCAACAATGATTTGATAAAGTATATTTCCTGTTATTCAGTTACCTAATGATGCTAAATTACACAAGGGCTGTCAAGCCTAGTCCACGGTGGCTAAACGGTTAGACTGTGTGACTTGTCAACCGAGCCTAACCAGTCCTAGCTCTACTTTGTTTCATGGTGATTCTACCTTGAAATGTAATTTTCCACATTTTGCCAGCTAGCCCGACAGATTATCCACCATGACAGCTTGTTGACAACAGTTCATAAAGCTGGCTAACGGGGTAGCTGGGAAGCTAGCGGGCTAGTGGACCAGTTTTGGCTGGGGATACACCTCGCCAGCTGGTCGGTTTGCAAGATGTCCTCTGTCTTGTTGTTGACGAAGCTACTAGCCTAGCCTACTTTGTTTTTAGCCCCAACGGCAGCTGGCTAGCCCGCTAACCATCAAGCTAAGCTAACGTTAGCAAACTAACCAACTGACGTTAGTATTATGCAGTCAGGTACTAAACTTCAATTTATCTTTGTGTCATACCTTTATAGTGCACACGAAGATTGTTCTGAGAAAGCCCAATATAGCTAAACTTGTCCTTCGGGCTCCAGGACCGAGGAAGCGGAGTCTCGTTTTCATTTACGGCTGGATAAAGCCGTCGGAGTCGCTGGTTCAGCTCCTTTTCCTGCTCGTTCAGAGCCGAGTCTCCGTGAACAACAACCGACATTAGAAACCCACAGCCCGACGACTGTCCAGACATCGCTAAGAAACGAGTTTTAGTAAAAACGGCTTGTCGGCGACAAGCCAGTGCCACTTGTGTCAGTCAGTGTCAAGTTTTAGGCGATAGCAAAGCTAGCTAGCTAGCAGGCTAGGCTAACTGGCTTCGCTGGTCGCAGAAAAGTAGCCAGAGCTGGTTAGCCGACTAGCTAATCTAGCTAACGCGTTAGCTTGGCCAGCGCAAGCAAAGCGACTGCTAAAATGGCTCAGGTTGACATTAGCTGACACAAAGCCACAAATAGAGCCACTAAAAGAAAACTGTCTGGCGCATAAGGATTAAAGAAAGTAGTTACAAGACAGAGGAGCTGGTCGATATTTGGTGCAGAGTAACAACTAACGTTGGACTAGACGGATCGACAAAGTGTAATGAGCTCGGCTAGCCTCGATCTTTTGTTTGTTGTCGGAGCGTTATCCGCAAATCTGATTGGCTGAGAGCAGCTCCACTCACTTCCTAGCCATGTAAAGTAAATACTCAGAATGAACAGTAAGAAACCTAAAGCAAACAAATACCCTCAACACTGGACCCGAACTAACTCACCAATAGGCTGCCAATATAGTTACACACGGTTATATAATCATGCAGGGGCCATCATCATTACCATCACCATCACCATCATCACCAACATCACCATGTTTATCGTCATCATCATCATCAGCAGCAGCAGCAGCACAACCTTGTTTGTTTTCAAAAAGTTATAAAGTGCATGCTTTACCCAGGGATGTACTGGAGCGTCAACCCACCTACATTCAGCTTACCAGCATTTGTATTGGCAACAACCTTTTTAGGTTGACATGAATCTTCATGAGGCTTTAATTCATAGTAGCCTACACATCACAGTGATTAGTATCAGACTGGTTGTTTTCCTTCTGATGATCACCAACTGGAGGTCATAGTTTACCACCTTTTTATTTATCACTAGAAGCAAAACACTGATTCTAATGCGACAAGATGGAAATCGATCATTTCAAATAGGTGACATTGTATCTGTGACTGATGCTACTGATTGTTCAGCCCTGCCAAACAGTTCAGAAATCACATGAGAGTATCAAGCAGATAGAAAAATGACACAACTCTTAAATCTTAGACAGAAAGAATTTGATTAGTGATCTTATCAGCGACCGGCGATTTAATCATTTTGAGGAGGCCTGGCCTGCCTAAGGACACCACTCAGCAGATCAGAAATGGCATCAGCTATAGCAAGAGATACAAAATACCATACAGTATGATATGGTCACTATAGAGTCACTATTGAGTACTACAGACACACTTTAAGTCCCTATTGGAATATTGCAGTAATTCTCCTCTTAGGGAAACCATCATCATCGCCATCATCATCATCATCATCATCATCATCATCACCATCTTGACTTCACCAGTCTATTTGTGTGTTTTTGCCAACGTCTTCATCCCGCCTGCTCTCCTCTTACGGCCTCTTCCTATGATCAGTTGTAGCCTATTGTTTTGCTCCAGTAGACGTGACCTGTGTTAGTGTTAGGGGAGTGTTCAGTTTGGAGCGCAGCCTGTGAACGTCCCTTGCACCAACATGTGGGAATGTTCATTGCATCATTAAAATGGAATCTGAAATGATGTTACGCTCCCTGTAGGGAAGCACTTGTTAGATCATGTCCGCCTGTAAAACACACATGGTAGGAGGCCCGCGGTGTTTATTAGAAGCAGGAGTTATGTTAGAAATTGATTCTTGGTGTTTGTTTTAACCTGCTTGGAGTACCAGGCGGGTGGGGTTTAGCCGCATCAAGACAATTCAGATAGTGCCAGGTAAGTTGTAGTAACAGAAAATATTATGAATCTGACTTTGACCCTTTGTACTGTCCTATGCAAACTCCACCCATGTGTTAGAGCTATGTGACAGTACGGGATGAGTTGGGTGAGTTGGATGAGTTGGGTGAGTTGGATGAGTGTGATTTGAAATCATCACGGTTTTTCTTTTACTTAATGTGCACAGTTTTGGTAGTTACACTGACAGTTTGTTAATGGACTGAATCTACTAGTTGTTCTCATCTTATTACTTTGTTTTTCAGGAAAATCACTGACAACGTTTCTTCTGACTCAAAGATAGGAATTTTATTGAGGGACAGATACAAGGACAGAATCTGGAAAAGCAGTGGAGGTCGTAACCAGTCCCATCAGATATTTTCCAGTAAGGTTCATACCAACGCTCTGAATCAAGACGCTGGCTATGAACGATCAACCAGGAGAAACGATTAGAGTCTGAGGCATCTTCACAACATCTCACTAAACCATGTGGGGAGGGAAAGCCGCCGTGGCGCCCTCTGGTGGCCGAGCGTCTTCACTTCACATAGAACAAGATAGAATATACCACAGTGGGGATTGAATTAAACATGACATGGGTTCCTTTTTCACATAAAAAAAAATCTGCCTTTATTGATTTGTAATTCCTTGCAAAAAAAAAGTAATTTATATAAAAGTGATCTGAAGTTCATGCAGTAAATTGTCCATGTTGGGGCAGCAGGGGGGCCCAGACGGGTTCAAACCCCCACCCTGCTGAAGGGTCCTTGAGCAAGACACTGAATCCCTCACAGCTCCAGGGTTCTGCTCTGTGGCTGAACTGATAACATTTATGTAGGAACATCATTTATATATTCTCTTATTGTTGGGCCTTCATTCTGTCCCACAGGGTCTGAAGGCTGTTTGGGGACTGGACAGTAATACATTTCTTTTCATCGAGTGTCTTTCCAACTACAAAAGCATTAGGAAAACTGTAAAGTACGCCTATTTATGTTAGTTATATCCTTCATACTTCAATGTTATCCATGTAGAGAGCGATACAATACAGTGAAGAATAAACTAAGAGAGGTTTGTTAGCTTTTCAGTCAACAATAACCCTACAGCTAAATGATGTTCACCCCCATGATAGATCAACACTCCTTCAGTCTGGTCAAACGTGACGTCATGCAGCAGGAGTCCTCAACCTCCGGACAAGTCAATTACACCAGAAAGGGAAAATATAAATTGTTTGTTGTTAAAAAAATCTGTAAAACTTTCTTACAAAATGAAATGAAATCAAACGCAGATTACATGTTGGACACGAATAGTGAGAGTTTACGTTCCTCCACCGTGACACCGTGATCATGTGACAACAGCACGGATCGGACACGTCATTTTCACGTTCTTCACATGAAAAGGTTAGCTAACGGTTAAGTTAAGGCAAGTAAAACAACTTCGGTTAAGGTTAGGCAACTAAAAGGTTTGGTTAAGGTTAGGGTTGGGTTGGGTTTTGTTCATGGTTAAATAAAAAAACTTTCTCTGAAAAGGAAAACTTCACAATTACCTTCAACTCTGACAACCCAGGGTCCACCGGCTGCCTCGACCTCCACACCTGTACTTTCCACCACACTGTTTCAATGTCAAACTACTACGTACATTCCTCTCACTTTTTCTTTCCTTTGTCACGTTATCTGCATCGTGCTCCTTTCGCCAGGCCGGTCAAAGTTCACCTCCTGTCACTAGAACTACCTTTAATTTAGGGGTTGGGAAGCACTGTTATATAGTACATTGGATCCAGTTACTAGTACTACCTTCAACTCCTTCATGTTTCTCTCTACAAAATCATTCCGGACAATATTTCCTAAATTCCCCAGGGAGATCATGAAGTTATTTGCTGGGTGTCTGGTCGGCTACGTGGCTAAAACAACACACAGATGCCTTTACCTTTACAACACAACACATGGTAAGCACTGAAAGTCCCCAGTCCATCTTTCTCTCTTCTCACATCATCATCAAGTCAGTGCTTGTGGAGGAAATGGAGAGAAAAAGAGCGTTTGTTCTGCCATGCTGGTAGCTGATCCCATGTCAGCTACAACACCATCCCCATTGGTGAAAATAGAAAATTCTGGAGGTCCATTCTCAAGCGCGTTCAAAGCAAACCATTCCATATTTGTTGGTCCCGTTACGGCGGCATGCAGTCCCAGAACTCATGGCAAATACACTGGCAGAACCCGTAGACCATGATCATGACCAGGCTGACGGGAACCAGGCTCACCAGAAGCACCCCGAGGGTTGTCCTCTGCATGATGAGCAGGTAAACGCCCATGGGCAGGGAGCTGAAGTACAGCAGCCCCAGCACCCACACCAGCGCCCGGGCCGACGTCTGGCACAGGAGGGCCGCGCAGTTCCACACCGTCCACCGCTGCGTGATGGAGGCCATGGAGTCCAGGCTGGACGAGCGGTAGTCCCGGCCCTGCCTCGACGCCGGCCCCGCAGGGTAAGAGTTACGCGGCTGGTGGTGGAGGTGGAGGTCCTGGCTGGAGGCGGGCAGAGGAGGAGGCTCCATGATGGTGATGACCACAAAGTTAGGGGAGCCTCGGATGGAGGAGTAGGCGGTGGTGGTAGCGGGGGTGGTGGTGATGGAGGAGGCAGAAGAAGAAGAAGAGGAGGAGGAAGGGGAGGTCGTGGGGGTGCTCCCCATCAGGGAGCTCAGGTGCCGTGGGCTGAGGAGCAGCTCTGCCGGCGCCTCCTGGTGGAAGTGAAGGTTCCTCTGGTTCCTGCTCTGCAGGGCCAGCGATGCCACCAGGTTGCAGTCGTCCGGCAGACTGCTCACCGCCTCGCCCGGCAGTCCGGTGACGTAGCGGCAGAACGGGCACACCACGGCGTTCGGAGGCGACTCGCCCAGGTCCAAGATCTTGGCCAGGCATTTGGCACACAGACGGTGGCAGCACTCGAGCACCTTGGGCCTGCGGCTCCCCAGGCTGTAAGGGCAGTAGCATATCTTACACTCCAGCTCCTCGGGGCTCAGCCCCTCCACACCACCACCACCACCACCACCACCAGCATCCTCAGTGCTCTGTAGTTGAATCATCATCCTAACCTAGTCCTGTCTCAGTTAACAGAAAGATCCGGCCAGCGGTCCCGGCTCAGCGCTGAGGAACATGATGAGTTTCCCACAGACCGGGACAGTGACAGCGGAAAACTCCACTGAAGGTTTAGGATTCATCGTGGTTGACCGTCCTGCTCCTGTAGTGTGTGTGAGGGAAAGAGAGAGAGAGAAAGAGAGAGAGAGAGAGAGAGAGAGAGAGAGAGAGAGAGAGAGAGAGTGTGGGTCAGAATGTGTGTGAGTGTGTGTGGGAAGTCCCTAGTCAGTTCTGGCCCCGGGGTTGCCTGCCTCTGAGTTGGGGTAACAGTGCTTCATGCCGGGCAAAAAACCTTTCATGGACCGCATGGAGAGAGAGAGAGGTAGAGAGAGGGAGAGAGAGAGAGAGAGAGAGAGAGAGAGAGAGCGATAACTGTTAACACAGCATTAGAAGAGAACAAACAGAAGCGAAGGGACAACAAAGCAGAGCCTGTACAAACCAGGGCTGGAATTTTCGAGCCTGCTCTTTTGTTACTCAGTGAAATTCAGTCCAATTAGTGACTCACACACACACACACACACACACACACACACACACACACACACACCACCTCATCTCGTTGGCTTTTGTGGTACTTGTTAATAGTGAGTGTGTGTGTGTGTGAGAGAGAGAGAGAGAGAGAGAGTGTGTGTGTATGTACAGTATGAGAAAACAGATATATATGAGGGTGTGTGTTTGCATGAGAATGTGTGTGTGTGTGTGTGTGTGTGTGTGTGTGTACATGTGCTTGCAAACTTATAGGTGAGTTTGCATGTTTGCAGGAGAATGTGTGTGTGTGTGTGTGTTTGCATGAGATTACGTGTGTGTTTGTGTGTGTGTACACGTGCTTGCAAAAAACATGTTTTCATGTGTTTTCATGTGTTTTCATGTGTTGCACCTATAAATAATCAGAACAATGTTAACGTGAATAAAACCTACCAGCGTTCATCTGCTTTGGCCACCCTGCATGTACACAGGGGGTGGACAAAATAACAGAAACACCTAACAATATCAAGCAGCTGATACCGAGGGGGCCACCCTTTGCCTCCAGAACAGCTTCCCTCCTCGTCCTGCCGTGTAGTCCTGGACTGAGTCTGGTGGGATGTTGGAGAAGTTGGAAATCTACTTCCCATACAGGGTCTGGTGATCCTGGTGTTCATGAAAACCTGTTAGCAGTGTGTATTACCATCATGCTGAGTGACATTCAACTTCATGTGACTCGCTTTTGGAATGGTGATTTACTTACTTTTTCATGTGGTGTTTCCGGTATTTTGTCCACCCCCTGTACATTCAGGATTTGGCACTGACCTGTGATCTTGACACTCAGCCAGTCCAGCAGAAACCACCGAGGTAATGGGAGGAAAATGGCTCATTATCTGTTTCTAGTCTCTGTTTCCCCCATTACTCCCCCAAGACGGGATTTATGCTGACTCCATCACTGAACACTTTAACGGGGTGTCTCAGCTTTGGCTATGTGATTCCCAGTTTTAGACCAAGCACCAAATACATTATTACATATGATAGTGAACTACTGAACAGAAGCTGCACATCCAAACCCTGGATTCCTGCTTCAGATGCTCATTCAGTTCAAACCTGGAATAATGAAGCAAAACCAGCAACACTGTAAAGTACGATAAGGTCACTATAAACTCACTATTGAACAGACACGCTATGAGACTGTATAGGAATATCATAGGAATATCATAGGAATATCATAGGAATATTATAAGGATATTATAGGGATATTATAGGAATATCATAGGAATATTATAAGGATATTATAGGGATATTATAGGGATTTTATAGGAATATTATAGGGATATTATAGGGATTTTATAGGGATATTATAGGAATATTATAGGGATATTATAGGGATATTATAAGGATATTATAGGGATATTATAAGGATATTATAGGGATTTTATAGGGATATTATAGGAATATTATAGGGATATTATAAGGATATTATAGGGATATTATAGGAATATCATAGGAATATTATAAGGATATTATAGGGATATTATAGGGATTTTATAGGAATATTATAGGGATATTATAGGAATATTATAGGGATATTATAAGGATATTATAGGGATATTATAGGGATATTATAGGAATATTATAGGGATATTATAAGGATATTATAGGGATTTTATAGGGATATTATAGGAATATTATAGGGATATTATAAGGATATTATAGGGATATTATAGGGATTTTATAGGGATATTATGGTGTTCAGGAAGAGCAGACAACCATTTCAGAATAATGACGTCATACCTACCTCTCTCTCTCTCTCTCTCTCTCTCTCTCTCTCTCTCTCTCTCTCTCTCTCACACACACACACACACTCACACGACCTGACGTCAACGCCTGAACCACAACAAAACAAGCAGCAGGAGTCTGGATCTGTGTCAAGTCAGACAGAGATCAGCTGGCTTAGACAGGAAGTTATATGAGTCACAATAAAAGCGTAACAATAGTCACGAAAATGATCAAGTATCTTAAATATTGGGATGTACCAAAATACTAAGTTAAGGACATTCTGGAATGAAATACCCAACCCAGTATTTTCATTCACTAGTGATTCTTTAACATATGCTTTATTTTCATGGTGATAGTTGGGCATGGCAAGGTGTGGCACTTTCCATTTCTTGGCCTCCAAATTTGATCTTGTAGTTTTTATCATTATAATACAGGTTTAAGATCAAGATCATCAATGTTCCCTATAGACTGATAGTTTGTTGAGCTATGTCTAATAGTTTATCAAACTGACTAAATGATAATATTGCTTTGTCCCCAGAAATGTAGTCTGTTTATGGGAAGTAAATTATATTTGATGGAGGGATTTAGGGTTTAGTGAATTAGTTTCACTTTGGTATTTTGTATTACTTCAAAAATGTTGCAATAAACACTCGTCAATATGGGTTTTATTTTGAAAGCTTTAACCCAAAGTTTTTATTCTGGCTGGCTTGACACTGGTGACACTGAGTAAAGGGTATTTGGCAGCCTCAGCCCTCTGTGAGCCATAATCACTTTATGTGTGCTTGATGGTCAATTTAGTTTTCAGTCAAACTGATGCTCATCACCCCCACATAAAGGGGTCTGCAAGTCTTTAATGTGCATACTGCATTTATCTCAGTATGCTACTGCTGTTAATCTGCACACCCTTTATGTATGATGTTATTCACATATTTCCTATTTTTTATTCTATTTTATTCTCATACTTCAGTTCTCATACTCTATTATTATTATTATATTCTAGTGTAATTGTCGGTTCTGTTTAAATATCACCTATTTTCTCTATTCTATTTTTTTTTTGCCGTACTCTATTACTATTTGCTGCTGCAACCACCCAACTTCCTCATCATTAATCATCACAGTTTCATCTAATCTTATGATTATGCTACTGGGTCTTTATTTTGAAAAGCATAACCGGAAGTGAAACTCCTCATTCTGGCTCACTTGGCAGTGGAGTCTGGAGCGGCAGAGCGGAGGGCCCCGGTCATTTTCGATGGAGAGCCGGGACGCAGGAACCGACGGCGGGGAGGCTGCTGCCGGGCTGCCGGGGCCGGTGAGCCAGGCACGCCGCGGGGGGAAGCCCGCAGGGATGATGGGAAACCAGGAGCCAGAGCGTGCAGCACGTCGCATCTCCAGCCTTATCAACTGGAAAAGACCATGCAGGACTTCAGCCTTGTTTGCTGCAGCCAATACTGTCTTCTGGTAAGCATCATGACGCAGGGATATTTCAGCCACATCTGAAGAAGCCTGAGGTCCAATAAATAACAATGATAATAATATGATACTGTATTGATCCCACCCGTACAAAGAAACCACTAGAATACTCCTATAATATTCCTATACTGTGCCTGTGGTACCCAGTAGAGTTTACACTGACCATATTGTACTTAATGGTATTTTCCTATCTCATATGGTATCTCTATAATATTCCTACAATATTGAAAAATCACTATAGTTATACTGATAGTGTGTTCATAGTGACCCTGTCATACTTTATAGCATCTTCTATGGTATACTATAATATTCCTATAGTGTGTCTGCGGTACTCCATTGTAAGTTTACAATGACCTCATCATATTTTATGGTGTTTATCTCCTATGGTAACCCTATAATATTCCTATAGTGACCTGTAGTGTTCATGTGGTATTCAATAGTGATCTTATTGTACTTGATGGTGTTTTCCTATCTCTTATGGTGTCAATATAATATTGATCTAGGATATTGTATCTATATTTTATCATTATATATACTCAGTATAAGGGCAGAATTATCTTTTAAATGTGGAGCAACATGTTGTAGTTCAGCCGAATGTCTTTTCACCTTCATAATAAAGAAGTGATGTAGTTATGTTTTGGTTGGTTTACCTTCCTCTACACCCCCGCTGT
The DNA here is from genome assembly GCA_034670405.1 of Hoplostethus atlanticus. Taxonomy (NCBI): domain Eukaryota; kingdom Metazoa; phylum Chordata; class Actinopteri; order Trachichthyiformes; family Trachichthyidae; genus Hoplostethus; species Hoplostethus atlanticus. The sequence continues at coordinate 1,572,725 of JAXDDX010000111.1, read as the reverse complement.
ACAGTCAGACCTAATCTTGATAATATAGCTAATCTATTTGGGTCAGCAGCTCTCAGGTCAGATTTGTGTCCTGGATTCAACTCATGTAAAGGTTAGCCACTCAGCTCAGACTGTCAACAGGACTAGTCTGGTGGGTCACATGGTCAGCAGCAGAACGAGCCTCAGTCTGAACGTGAAGCAGGGCGATGCAGGCTCTGGAAATAACCCCTTAAATAACCCCTTAAATAACCCCTTAATGTGTTAAGGTGTTAAGAAAGAAAGACTAATACCAGCTGCACAGCAGGGGAGCAGTTCATCTCCATTCACCTGATTACCAGGCAGCCTTGCTAACCTTCACGCCTGCATCAGGAGACATCCCGACAGGATAATCAGTAGTAGTATAGTAGTAGTAGTAGTAGTAGTAGTAGTAGTAGTAGTAGTATAGTAGTAGTAGTAGTAGTAGTAATACTTGCTGTAATACTTTTTGGCATTAAAACGGTCGAAGATATTGAATATCGTCTATCAGCTTCGTTCCATAAAAATCGGTTCCTATAATCAATAACCGTCGTTATTAGCAACACAAGACGGAGAGGAGAGGTGAACCTTGTGATGCTTCTCTCCTGCAGGTTTGTGGCCCTCAGCTCCCTCCGGGCCTACAGTCTGGTGGCCCTCAGCCTGGCTGTGGTGGTCGCCACGGTGACCGCCAGGGACCTGGCCCGGTCCAGACCCACAGGTAACCTGCATGGCTCTCACCACGTCTCTGTTCCATCAGTATTAACAAACACCGAACTGCAGTCTCAACCTGGTCAGATCAGGTTCAACTCTGAGATACGGCAAAGTGCCTGAATCTAATAACACCACCAAAACCTCCAAACCTGCTTAAACCAGCTGAAAGTGGAGCGATGACTGACAAGATATTATTATTTGGTCTGTGATAAATGATGTCAACTTAAAGGGATCATCGGTCCTGAATGCTCCCCTGATGGATTCCTGCTCAATATGGCTTACCAATACATTTCTGGCAATTTTTCTCATTTGATTTTGATCTTGTTCTGTTATAATGATAAAAACTACCAGATCAAGTTTGGAGTCACTTATGTTAAAGTGTGACTCCCACAACTGAGACCAATCGATGCCCAAACTACAGATCACCTCCAGCGATGCACCACAGGTGGTAAATGGCTGAAACCTTCATATGTGGTGGAGCTTCTTCCATGATGAGAAGCAAGTAGAACAAGTAGAACATGGTGGGAAGTAGTTTTATTTGTTCAATTCCACCCAGCTTGTCTCTCAACTTTAGTAAGGAAAGGAAAAGTAAGGAAAGGAAAAATACACCTTTAGTTGCTATTAAGTGTTTTGTAGCGTAATCCCGGGCTGGTGAACCGAGGTTTAGTTCCAGTGTGATCCGTGTTCAGCTCAGCCCCTTGTCCGATCTGCTGGCTCTGATTCCAGATCATGTTTTGGGATAATCTCAGCCTAAAGGTGACTCACTAGCTGCTGTAGCTGTCAGGTCAGAGGGTTCATGAGAGTAATGATGAGTCAAGTCACTGTCCTGCATGGTTAGAGGAGGGGGATGCTTGTAGCACTACTGTTGTGGATGCCACCGCCCTGTTCGGCTGTGTGCTCGCTCTAATTGGGTCTCATATTCATTTCATTTGAGCCAATGGGGAGAATCTACTGGGTCTCAATTAGTGGGGATGGGACGCTCGTGGTTTAGGCTGATGAGACGGTGGATTTTCTACATAAACATCTTGTAAAAGTGTAAGTGTAAGTGTAAAATGTGACTTAAACGTGGACCATTGGACTCTGTAAGCTCACAATAACGGTTCCCCTTAGTTTTAATGAGAAATAAAATGGAGCCATTGTAGGAAAAAGCACAAAAATGATGATTAAACCTTTCTTTCACAATGTTGAAAAATAACCAACTAAAATCCAAAATGTCAAAGTGTCCCTGAAGGGCTCCTGAGCTGGAACGTCCTGATTGTTGTATGAGACACTGAAGATGTTTACCAGCTACATGTGAGTCTCAATGATGATCAATTATAGATGTCCTCTTTTCCACAGGAGCTCATTTGTGGCGCAGTATGACTGGAAGGTAGGACCCTGAAGTGTGTGTGTGTGTGTGTGTGTGTGTTGGGGGGGGGTATGTTGGGTAGGTGTGTGGGGTAACAGAGGAGATGTAGACGTTATACATATACATATAATATAATATAATAGTTTAGTTGAATGTAGAGTGTTATGTTGTTATCTTATCAAATACATACTTTCAGATAAGAGTTTTACTTATACAAACGTTTCTCTGGAGGCACAAATAATCTCATTGGCTGAGTTAAACTGGTGTGGGCGGAGCCAAATAACCAGTTTTCCAGAGCACACGTTAGCTAAACATGAATGCCAAAGAAGGAACTCAAAATATAAATAAAATATAAATATAAATAAAATATAAATGTCAGTGATTTCTTTATTAATTCATGACCATGACCATGACCTTCATGGTGTTGGAAGGTCATCAGGATAGCTAACTAGCTAACCCAGATAGCTATAGGCTTGGATGGCTAGTTTGAACTTGGAAGGTCAGCTAGGCTAACTAGCTAACCTAGATAACTTAGTATGGCTAGCAGAGCGCTAGGCTACATAATGTTAGCTAGCTCCTCTCTCACCTCTTGTCTTTTCCACTGACCTTCAGTCTGATGTTACTAAGCCAGAAAACTGTGGTTCTAATCTGCTGCGTACTTTTTCGGCAGTCAACATTTTTTAATTCTTTTGAAGAGCGAACCAGCTCTCTGAGTTGTGAGTCTGGACTGGACGGTTTCCAGCGTCATGTGAAGTTACAGCCGTATGGAGCTGATTGATCCCATGGCCGACTAATCCAATCCCACCACTAATGTCCAATCACTGATCCCGTGGCAGGAGATGTGGCTCTCAAATGTAGTAAATTTCAGTTTTCAGTCTATCAGACATGTGATACATGAGTGTTTACGTGTATACGTTCTACAGTACATTTGATGCTTACTTTTTTTTTTGTTGCAATTGACAGCAGACTCCATTGTCTAGTGTAGAACATGTTTAATAGACAGACAGACAGACAGACAGACAGACAGACAGACAGACAGATTTACACACCAGAAGAATAGTTTCTCTTCCTGGTGGGTTTTTCACTCAGAGCTTTAAGTCTCTAAATGTCAACCTTTACCACTTGGTGGAGCCTGGTCTTCACTCTGCAAGACCAGGTTGAGCGCTCACTACCCAGCATGCAACAACTCTCCAGTGAAAATCTTTCTACATTTTACGAGCTACAGGGTGGAAAGGCAGAGAGCGGTGATAATCTGAACCCACATGGACAGAGACCGAGACTCCAGTAAGTCTGTTAGCGGATGGCGTTTACTCTAAAGTTCAACTGGTTTCAACTCTTCTGATGGACTGGGTTGCGATATTTTCACTTACATGCACTCTCTCATTGAAATAAATGGGATATTGTTTTTGTTTTTTTGACATATCGCAAATGCTTTCTTGAACAGCGCCTAAATCTGAACAGGCCTGTGGGGTTTACACTTTCATTACACTTTTTCACAGTTTCTAATGCAATTCTCATGGAGAACCGACAAAATGTGCACCTTGTGATAGAGTACACCAACAAAGCTACTCAGTGACAGTAACAGGTAAATGTAATCCATTACTTCCACCGTAGGATCGTAGTACAGAATCACTGACCCATTTGGCTGACCCAGTCTGGTTTCCCTCCCAGCCGCCAGTTCCTTTCTAAGTGTAGAGATTACTGTAGGCGGCTGGGTGTGGTGGTGGGGGGGGGGTGTAGGTCGCCACTGGCCCTCAGTTCACCCCCCCAGCCTCCTGCCCTTATTTGGAAGGGGGGGGCGATCCGTCACTCGATGCCACTGCCAGTATTGTGACCCAGGTGGGGTTCAGCTGAGGCGACAAGGATTTGTTGGCGCCATGGTGGACACAATGCATCTGTGTTATATAACTGATGGCAGGGCTGTGGAGGAAGAGGCTGGGGGCCTCGGGGGGCCTCGGGGGGCCTCGGGAGCTGGTTTCCACCCATTACCATGATGTATGGGATTAGAAAGGAATGGAAATGGAAAATTGTGATTCAATTTCCTAAATATCACAAAAACGTTTCTAAAGAAATAATGTGATAAATTCTGTCTGTCAGGTCGTCCTCTCTCTCTCTCTCTCTCTCTCTCTCTCTCTCTCTCTCTCTCTCTCTCTCTCTCTCTCTCTCCCTCTCTCTCTCTCTCTCCTCCCTCTCTCTCTCTCTCCCTCTCTCTCTCTCTCTCTCTCTCCGTGACATTTGGCCGGCAGGGTTTGATTGTGTCGTTGTCATCTGCCGTTGTCTGTCAGAGGTGTCTTGTAGGTAATTGTGCGGCCGGCTCAGGGCAAGTCTTGTGGCAAAGGCTTGTGGGAGATTAGTTGACCCAGAATGCAAGCTGACAGCTGTGGCGCCTGATCCAACAGGGAGGGTGGTGTGTGTGTGTGTGTGTGTGTGTGTGTGTGTGTGTGTGTGTGTGTAAAAGTGTTAGGGGAAAAAGGTCAGATCAGTTACCACTCCACTCACCTCTACTATTTATTTTCTGTTTTTTAATTTAATTTAATTTATTTATTTATATATTTTATTGCAGTTTTATCCACCATATTCAATCATATTCAGAATTCAAACCCACGACATTGCCGGTACATGGTTAGGGTGTACTACAGGCTACTCACTCCTCCACTCCTCCAGGTTATTGGTATTAATGGAAAATAAACTCCAGATCTTCCCATCGACCAGCGGTGGATCGTTCCTGAGACGTTTATCCCCGTCGTCTTTCAAGTAAAGGTTGTAGAGAAGTGGGAAGCTTTGAGCGGCTGGAGTCAACTTCTCGTCCATTTTACACTTGACAGGCAGAAATATTGTTATGAAACTAAATCAGATCGGTAGGAAACGAGGAAGCACAGAAATCTGAAATCTGTGGCCGACCGTTCTAACCTGACCAGCTTGTTGAGCGTCCAAACATCAGCTGAGTCTCCTGACCTGATGATGTGGCTCGGTGTGAACACATGGTCTGACCGTCCTGACATGGTTCAAGACTTTTCAAACTCTCTCTAGGATAGATTTCCCCCCCGATCTCCTGTCCTGAGGTGACCGGCTGATCTGAGGTCTGCTGTGAGTCTAATACCTCCTGTTGTTTATGGACTTATGGCCGTAACAACTCAGGCTTTGTTCTTCGAATTTTTCCAGCGAGGTCAGACGCCAGGGTTGAAATCCCTGAAGCTCGTGTTTATGAAGCTAGACGTTGATGAAGACCGACTAGTGGAGAGAGAGAGAGAGACAGCAACGGTCTTTTTTCAATTCAATAACTTTATTGGCCGTTCATCACAAACAATACTGTCAAAGCGGGATACAAAATAAAGTTTTCAGAAAAGCCAGCAAACCATTTTTATCCATCTTTCTCTTCTTCTCTCTGCCCTCCACACATGCTTGCACACATGTCCAAACACACACACACACACACACACACACACACTTACACATGTGCACACACACACACACTTACAGATGTGCACACACACACACACACACATATACATGCACACACGCGTGTTGTCACAGGAAAAAAAGACACTAACACACATAAGCACGTATTCAAACACATGCATGCCCACACACACAACACTCACACACACTTGTACACACATGTACACACATACATGCGCGTGCACAGAGACACACATATGCACACACACACCTACGTTAGATCAAGTGGTGTGTTTCCAGTGACGCTGCTTGTTGTTGATGCGGGTCATATTCCAACATTTGTCTTCACACACTCCAGACCCCTCAGACCCCTCAGACCCCCCCCGCCCTCCAAAACATTAATGAAAAAGCTCATGTGACCCTCTTCCTCACCGGATCACATCCCTGTCCTGTATCTTCCTCTACTACTCACTGAATCACATCCCTGTATCTTCCTCCACTACTCACCGGATCACATACCTGTATCTTCCTCCACTACTCACCGGATCACATCCCTGTATCTTCCTCCACTACTCACTGAATCACATCCCTGTATCTTCCTCCACTACTCACTGAATCACATCCCTGTATCTTCCTCCACTACTGACTGAATCACATCCCTGTATCTCCCTCTACTACTCACTGAATCACATCCCTGTATCTTCCTCCCCTACTCACTGAATCACATCCCTGTATCTTCCTCTACTACTCACTGAATCACATCCCTGTATCTCCCTCCACTACTCACTGAATCGCATCCCTGTATCTTCCTCTACTACTCACTGAATCACATCCCTGTATCTTCCTCCCCTACTGACTGAATCACATCCCTGTATCTCCGAATCACATCCCTGTATCTTCCTCTACTACTCACTGAATCACATCCCTGTATCTCCCTCTACTACTCACTGAATCACATCCCTGTATCTCCCTATACTACTCACTGAATCACATCCCTGTATCTTCCTCTACTACTCACTGAATCACATCCCTGTATCTCCCTCTACTACTCGCTGAATCACATCCCTGTATCTTCCTCCCCTACTCACTGAATCACATCCCTTTATCTTCCTCCCCTACTGACTGAATCACATCCCTGTATCTCCCTCTACTACTCACTGAATCACATCCCTGTATCTTCCTCCCCTACTCACTGAATCACATCCCTGTATCTTCCTCTACTACTCACTGAATCACATCCCTGTATCTCCCTCCACTACTCACTGAATCACATCCCTGTATCTTCCTCTACTACTCACTGAATCACATCCCTGTATCTTCCTCCCCTACTGACTGAATCACATCCCTGTATCTCCCTCTACTACTCACTGAATCACATCCCTGTATCTTCCTCTACTACTCACTGAATCACATCCCTGTATCTCCCTCTACTACTCACTGAATCACATCCCTGTATCCTCCTCCCCTACTCACTGAATCACATCCCTGTATCTTCCTCTACTACTCACTGAATCACATCCCTGTATCTTCCTCCCCGTATCTTCCTCCCCTACTCACTGAATCACATCCCTGTATCTTCCTCTACTACTCACTGAATCACATCCCTGTATCTTCCTCCCCGTATCTTCCTCCACTACTCACTGAATCACATCCCTGTATCTTCCTCCACTACTCACTGAATCACATCCCTGTATCTTCCTCCCCTACTCACGGAATCACATCCCTGTATCTTCCTCCACTACTCACTGAATCACATCCCTGTATCTTCCTCCACTACTCACTGAATCACATCCCTGTATCCCACTATTCACTCTAATATCATAATGTCTAATAATAAAAGTACTGTCCTAATATACAAAGCATTGCAACATGCTATATATATTTTGTAAAAGACCTGAGACCTGAAGTTCATCAGTATTTCAGAAACAGTTGATTTTAAAACCACAACAACGTTGGGTGTGTTGTTGGTATTTGCCTGTAAATCAGGACCAACGTGACTCTGTGTGGTTCGTATTTTCGGTGTGTCGGCTTCGAGGAAGGACTGCTGTCTATTCACAACCCAAGTGTCTTAAGGGTTGTGAAACCTGAGTGTGTGTGTGTGTGTGTGTGTGTGTGTGTGTGTGTGTGTGTGTGTGTGTGTGTGTGTGTGTGTACACCTATGTGTCTCAGAGTATCTGTATAGCAGCTAGGGTGACACAGCTATTTCCCCACTACCGGAATATTCCAAAGAGCCGTGACATCAAGCCGTGGAGCCAATCAAATCTCTCAAAATAGGGGGGGTGGGGGCAAGGGGGTGTGCCTAAGAAAACAACCTCTGATTGGAGGCTGGTGGAAACACACCAACAAACCAGCCATGAGTGTTTCATCACAGTCACCTGATGTGATGGAGTCATTTTGACTACACGTTCTTATAATAGAGTTAGACAAATCACACTCAGATGCTGTGTTATTGTTTACATGGTTCAATCTCATCGGCCGAGCGTATATATTTTAAAAAGAATTGTACATTCATGATGAACAATTACACTTTTGATTTTGTTGTTCATAGAGTACTTAGATCACAAACCTAAACTCAATTTACCCTTTTTATTTCTGAAATAGTTTACCCAGCTTGTTAGGCTCATATAAATCTTTATTATAAGTATAAATCTTATATAATATATATATAATATAATGTAATATATATATAATATAATATAATATAATATATAATGGTAAGAAGTTACAAAGTGAAATAAGGTGAATGCTTTTCTGAAAATATAATTTGTTGGTTGTTTGCCTTTTGATGACCACCCACTTTACCAGCACATCACTGTATTGTCCTGTTTGTAGAACATTGTGTTTACCAGACAACTAACCATGGAGCAACCAAACTGATGTTGTCACGTTTGCGCAACTTCTGAGAAAATGTGTGAACTGATATCCCCCCGATACGGTGCCAGCATGCCGCGAGAAGACACGACGCGCTGAAACCTGGCATCATTGACCGAATATGAGGGAAGCACCCAACTTCACAGCAGGGGTGCTGATGTCACTGACACAAGGGGGGGTGTCACACACACACACACACACACACACACCGTGACTGACTGAATATGACGCAAGTATGACCCCCGTCACCCCCCCGCCCCCTCACTGCCAGCCTGCTTCACAGTGGGGATGCTGATGCTGCTGAGGAGGGGTCGCTGGTTCCTGATGTCTCTGTATTCACATTGACAGAACAACATTGTGCCAGTCGACAGATTATGGAGCTTGATCAGCAGGATCGGACCATGTTGTAGGAGCCAATAAGGCAGGAAGGCAGGTAACAACTGTTCTGAACAAAGATGAAATACTGAACCTGCTTGATGAAGCCGAAATATATACACACACAACTGAAAATTAATTAAAATGACTGTTAGTGATGGACAATCAAATCCATCAATCATCATGTGAATAGAAGAATAAAGAACATTTTACAAGTTATCAATAAACAGCATGTGTTGTTCCTCCCCGCTGAAGTAAACTCTGGGAAACAACATTGGGTCAATCATTGACAGAGGCAGGCATGCCCCCCCCCCCCATCCATCCATCCATACCATGTCATTGACACAAGGGGAGGTTGGAGGGTTGGGGTGGGGGGGGTTTAGGGGGCTGTCTGCTGTTTCTATACCCCTCTATACCCCCCAATCCCACCACCCCCCCCCCGGCCCTCTGTCCTCCTGATGCCTGCCTGGTTGGAATGTAGTGTGACCGGACTATTTTTAGACAGGCCTGCTTGAAATACTCAAGCCCGGGCTTCATTGAAGATAAACACAAGCTGCTCTCGCACCGTGTGGCACGTTAAAAACCTGAGTTTGGCTTGACCGAGTTTTTGTTGGGGCTTTTTCTGCTGAGACAGACCGGGTCCGATTCTCTCTCGATTCTTCCTTCAACAACATTACCAACGCCTCCATCTTCACCGTCCTCTACAGGCTGCCTTCAATCTCGTTGCCAAATCGTCCGAAGGTACCCCCAAGGAAGGATGTCTCCTGAAGACCGATTGAGGTACGACACCTCTGTGTGTTCTGGTGAACAAACTAGAAAAGAGAGACGGTACTGGCTCGCTTCCCTGTCTCTGTTGCTTTACAGTTACACAGTTATCTTAGATGGGATGCGATCCTTCTTCATTCTTGTTTCGGCCTCAGATATCTTATATAGTCTCAACTGATGACTGAAGAAGTTTGGTTCACGCCTTTGACCAAAATGTTCCGATTGGTTGGCTGGGTAAACCCTCAGGAGCAAACTACCCAGATCAACAGCAGGGACAACAGGGCATGAACCTACGTGGAAAGTGGTACACATCATTGCGTAATGCTGCTTTTGCGTAAATAACATTGGTATCCAATATCATTTGTAGGCTTCGGCTCCGTGCCGTGGATAGATGTACGTAGACTGATCTGTTGTAAAGGTGTCGGCTGTGGACTGGATTGGCCAGGGCTTTGCTAGCTTACTAGTATCAGCTGTCACTAATGTCAACTTACTGTGAAGTCGCTTGTACACGAAGCACAAACCGGCTTCAGCTGCATCACAGTTAGGATTTCTGTGACAGGCTGTATACGCACACCGTCAGGCGGGTAAACATATTTACTGCCTCCCCAGTCACAGCAGCCTGGATGTTTTTGCCGCCGGTCCTTGCATTGTTTGTCTCAGTCTATTTTTAAAGGGCCGTCACTGGGCTTGTTAGAGGCTCAGACATGCTGCTCCCTGTGTTGTTTCAGAGATTACTGATTGGGTGAAACACCACGTCCATCCAACAGCTGCTCCCGGGCTGCCGCCACCCCCCCCCTTCCCTTCCCTCTATTCCCTTGGTTGGTGTCGACGAGGCCTTCAGCTTCCCTGTTGTAAATAAGAAGTTCTGTGTTGCTTGTGGGGAAAGGAGAGAGGTCTCCAGATAACTATCGGATGGATAGACAGTGGAGCAATGAAATGTGATATATTGTCTTTGTCTTATCCAGTCTTCGTGGTGACCAGACATCAGTCTAAACCTAACAGGATGACATGCAAATAACATCTGAAATAGTCACCGTCAGACTGAGCCCAGACTGGGACAGTGTGGATGAAGCCTTGGCGACCCATGTGCATGAGGTCAACAGTTATTTCTCACAAGCCGTGCAAATGCTTCTGGATTGAACATGACACCAAAAACTAGTGAGGAGTAATTTGTGGAAGATCCCTGAGGACCGAGGGTGTAAGGGAGACAAAGGGGAAATTAATCCACCTAGAACAAAATCCGCGCTATTGTTGTGAACTTAGATGCATCATTGTATCATCGTTGTTTGAAGTTTGAATTTGAAGAAATTTAAAAATGTCAAATTGAAAAACAAAACATTACCTGAAGTTCATTTGAAGAGTATTTATAAAATATAAAGGATCCTGTCTGTAAACGTAACCTACAATCCTTTAAAAAGTACCATCATTTGTTTTAATTTGGCGGCATTTTGTAAGAGTAGGTTTCCAAACGGTGGACTTGTTTCAACATCTCAACATCTACCGCTGACCTCTGGAGCTTCTGAGATTCTGCTAACGAGATTCTCTTCACATTGGAAGTTTCCGTTTATTTTCCAAAAGGAAACAACAGCGATGCCAAGAGGATTTGCCATGGGGCTTACCCAGGCAGCATCTTTAATAAACCACTGTCCCACATACCAATCAATCAATCAGGAACGTGGAGAAACTTTTCAGCTGTTTCCAAGGAGAGGTGTGTCTTCCGTGGAATGGAGAAACACTTATCCTTGCTGATCCTCACCGATTGCCTCACGGTAACGCCATCACATGTTCGCCCCCATCGGGTTTCCCTGGAAAGCTGTCTCTCAGGGAAGCATGTGCCTGGAAGGCGAGAGGGGATCAGCGAGTTGACCTTTCGTCACGAGGGTTATGTGAGACAAGGATGGGTGATTCAGTCGGGTGGGTGTTCATACATGGATACTGTAGCTTCTCTTGGCCTCTTGCTGCTGTCCTACTAGCCACGAGGCTGGTAAGTTTTGGCTGTTGCTAGATTGTCTCTTCTAACAGACACCACGATTAACTGATATGGGTTTTTGAAAGCCGATGCGATGCCGTTGTTCCTGGATTGAAGCTGCTGATAGCTGATGCTTTGTGCCGATATTAAACACCTTTAAATCCGACCAACAACACAAACAAAAAATGCCAGTATTCATTGCTTCTACCAGGATTGTATTCTTGTCAGAGTGGAAAAGCATATAGGCCATAATAAAAGGCCGGTCTGATTGGTCTAGACTCCAACCCTTCCAGACACCAAGACTGTATTTGACTGGTAAGATGATGAAAGTGGCTGGTGCATTGTGGGATATACAAGCGTCCGTGCCTGGTAGACAAAAAACCTTGAAGGTGAATGCGGAGTCGAACAGCTGTGTGTGGGTGGGGGAGTCGACCTGGGAAAAGGGCATCGATCAAAAGGATTTCCGTCTGAGGGATGCCAAGCTGCTCCGCTTTGAAAGCCAAAACTTTTCCTTCAGCGCTGCCAGCTGCCAGGCCGAGGGACCGATTTGGAAACTGCCACAAACAGACACATTAAACGAAAGCTTGTTCTGGAATGTAAATGATGACGTTTTCAGTCAGAAACTCTGTACTCTCTATCACATGTTAGAGGGCACTCTTATCCTGGAGTGAATTACAATGAAGGAGCAGGTAGGGGTTCGTTGTCTTGCTCAAGGACTCTGACAGGACACCTCGTTGTCGATGGACACTTTGGCCGTTACATCACCAGGCCACCCTGCCAGCCACTCCAACGGACTCAGAAGTCATAAAGGGTGATGCAGTTGTCCCCGTGTCACATGGGGTTCTGGTTATGAGCTGCTCGTAAAGCTTGACCTACTCACCTGTCATTTTGAAAACAGCAGATTAAAAGGGTGGAGAGTTGTTAAGAGCCTTGTTGTGTTCTTTAAGCTCATCTGTCAACACAGCAGGTGTTTAAAGCAATTGTACCAGGGTCACTGAGGTCAAATCACTTTAGTAGTACCAATATGTTAGTACCAATATATTAATTGGTTTGTATGGAAGGTTTAGGCTTTGCCAAAACGCCACATTAAGTTCTCACTCCTAGCGAACCACCACAGTTCTCTTGGAAGAGGACTGAGGTGCATTTTCAGGCGTCTCGGAGGTCAGGGTCAGGGTCAGCTACTGAACAGCACCCTTAGTAGGGAATCAGTGTCTTGTTCATGGGCACTTCAGCAGGACGGACGCTTGCTGACATGGGGGCTTGAACCCGGGTCCTCTGGTTGAAAAGTGATCCAGACACTTGCATGGTACAGCTCACTAGTGATGCTAGTAGCCTTTAGCCTAAGTTATTCATTCATGACATCTGTTGACAGCTGAAGAGTTTAGAGTTTAGATTTAGTTCACCAATGATCTAAAAGTGACCTTTGCCATCATGCACATGAGGAGTCAGCGTGAGGCTAGCAGTTGTACTTCAATGCATGGCTTTCATTTTGTGCTCTTCCTTTCACTTAATTCTGCCCTTGTGCTGAAGTGCCTCCTGCCCTCATGTATTTGCTGCACATGAACTATCCACGAGCCAGACAGGTGCCGTTTACAGCTGTTATGTGTGAGGCCAGCAGGGGGGCTGCTAGTGGGGGGTAGAGGCCAGATCATTTCAGGAGAAAGGTGAGGCGATGTACTAAGTTAGGCACATCAGGGTGGATCGGGGACGGGGGGGGTCATACCTTGTCAGGTGGCCCAGAATTCCTAGTAGCACCCCTGCATGACACGTACCCCATCTGCCATCTGTCTATATAATGATCTTGCCCAATCATGTGTCGTGTCAGTTTCACAGATGGAAGTTAAACCTGGATGTATACGACACTTCTTTCAACAGAGATTTGCATCGGACTGATTTTGTTTCAGTCTCGTACTAAATTTAATCAATGAAACTTATCCAGTAGCCTTCAGTCGAACAAACCCTGTCAACCCCTTAGTCAGTCTGCTTGATGCAGGCATATCGTGGTGGTGAATTCAAGGTGATCTACTGCAAGGCGTCAAGTGACCATCTAAAGATATCTATATACTTTATGCAGCTCTCATGTTGGGGTGCTGACCTGCCCTTTGCAACTGCTCCATAAAATAAGAGGTGTTCCTGTACAGATCCCAAACCCGTCACACACACCTCAGGAACTTGGTTGATGAGTCGCGCTACTCTGACGTATTGTGGGCGGGGCCAGAGGCTCCGATTGCATCCATGCAGCGGTCTCTACAGTTAACAGGAAAATCATGTATCTTTCGCTGCTCTGGTATTGCCTTTCATAACCTTACATGATTTTGATGAGTTAACACAGCTAGCTAGCGAGTGCTAATTAGATAGCATTCATTGAAAATAAATAAAAATAATAAAATGACTTCAGATCTTCTCATCGACCGATGGTGGATCAAGTATCGTTCTCCAAGCATCGTTTTTGAGACGTGAACTGGGAAGCTTTGAATGACTTCTGGTCCATTTGCACTTGTCAGGCAGAATATTGATCATGGAACTAAAACTAAACATCGGTAGGGAAACAAGGAAGCACAGAAATCTGAAATCTGTGGCCAACTTTTCTCAGCCAACAAGCTTGTTGACCGTCCAAACATCAGTTGAGTTTACTGGTCGCTCAGTTACACCAGAACGCCAACAAGCCTTCAGCTGAACACATAAAAGTCTCATCTTAAACACTATTTCCTTGTGCAGCTTTGAAATCTAAATCTAACGACACTGGTTTGTACAGTATTGTAGTAGTAGTAGTAGTAGTAGTAGTAGTAGTACTAGCCTCACTGTAAATGTATTTAACATGACTGACTTTGCCCCTGTCCTTGTGTTCCTGTAGCTGGGAGATCATTAACTCTGGCCAGGATAGCCGGTCTGGGACTGGACCTCAGCTCAGCGACTCCTTCAAACTTTTCTTGCAGGAGACGTCGTTTTTCAAACAGCAGAACCCTGGCAAGGTGAGACAGAGGTCGCCGCCGCCGCCGCCGCCGCCTGACTACACTGCACTAAACTCAGCAGTCATGTGGTCGCCTTGCTGCTGCAGGTTTTTGGCCGTTTTGTAGCATTCAGATTTTTATCATAAATTGGGTTTTACATGGTTTTGTGCATTTAACTGGTAGCGATAGAAATGATGGTCAAATGATGACAATTCAATTTTCATTGCATTTTCAGAATTTTGAATGTTTTTCAGTATTGATTTGTTTATGGGTTTCAACTTCGGAAATCCTTAAAATGCCATTTGACCATTTGTATCAAACGTGTAGAGCTGAGGATATGACGAAATCTGTATTCTATAAAACACAAACCAGCGGCACCATGTGAAATTTATTGATTATTTATTGATTTATTGATTGACAAAGTTATTGATCAGCAGCCTATACAGTGTTCCATTGGAATTGGAGAAGCAGTATACCAATCTAAAAATCTTTTGTGTCATTTTTCTTACTCTTCTAGTTTTGCTTGCTGGTCTGCAGTTTGTGCACCTTCTTTGCTGTGTTAGGACGCTACATTCCAGGGATTGTCATCTCCTATATTCTAGGTGAGTCAACTGAAGATATTTGACATTGAGCTCCACAGATGAGAGAACAGTACTGCTGAACGATGGCTGCATGAACTCAGCTTGTTATCCTGCTGCTGAACAGACGGCGGCTCACAGTCATGATGGACGAGGTCGGTTTTGTTCAGATGGAAACCAAACCTCAAACCGCACCACATAACACTCACCCACTGAGTGGAGTGGATCAGAGCCACAGTTTGAATTCAAATCATTTACCAATTAGTCATAATCCAGTTATACAACTGGCTGAATGTGATCCCTCCTGTCCTCCATCTTGTCATGCTATTGGTTTGTGCCTCTAAACATTTCTTACCTTGATCCTGTGTACGACCAGCAGCAGTGATGGTAGGTAGATATAAAGGAGAGTAATCTATCACCTCCAGTAGGTGATCGTCAGGCAATGAACAAATATTATATATCATTATATTTTCAGAAAAGCAGCAATTTAGGATTTATGAATTTAGGATTTTGCCCCTTAAATGACTATCTTTAAATCATTTTAGTCCGTTTGGTACGACCTTATGATGAAGCTACACCGTATCTCAACCTATTCCACAAGTTAAAAAGTGGGTACAGTGAGTTTACAGTTGGTGGGTTTTCCCCAGGTGAATGGTTTTTCTGGACACCCATCCTTTACCACCCCCCTGATCTTCTCTCCTCTCTGCTCTGCAGTGCTGGGCATCTTCCTGTGGCCTCTGGTCTCATCTCATGAGTTCAGGTTGTGGCTGGAGCCAGTTCTGCAGAAGCTGGACTTCGGCATTGGGGAGTTCCTTCAGAAAATCAAAGAGAATCATGGTAACCGATGTTTTTAAATTTAGTCTCCATCTTTGTTTTGCCTACCTATGTTGAATGCACTTATTGTAAGTCGCTTTGGATAAAAGCGTCTGCTAAATGACTGTAATGTAATGTAATGTAATGTTTCTCAGCCTCGTCACTGTGGTGTTCCTCACTGTGGCGTACTTCACTGTGGTGTCCCTCACTGTGGTGTTCTTCACTGTGGCGTTCTTCACTGTGGTGTTCTTCACTGTGGTGTCCCTCACTGTAGTGTTCCTCACTGTGGTGTTCTTCACTGTGGTGTTCCTCACTGTGGTGTCCCTCACTGTGGTGTTCCTCACTGTAGTGTTCCTCACTGTGGTGTTCTTCACTGTGGTGTTCTTCACTGTGGTGTTCCTCACTGTGGCGTTCTTCACTGTGGTGTTCTTCACTGTGGTGTCCCTCACTGTGGTGTCCTTCACTGTGGTGTCCCTCACTGTGGTGTTCCTCACTGTAGTGTTCCTCACTGTGGTGTTCCTCACTGTGGTGTTCTTCACTGTGGTGTTCCTCACTGTAGTGTTCCTCACTGTGGTGTTCTTCACTGTGGTGTTCTTCACTGTGGTGTTCCTCACTGCTCTTCCCAGAGATCACCTGTCAACCACTACTGTCTTTATACCTGGCATTAACATGTTAACATGTCTCCTGGGCATCCAGATTGTATCTGGACAGAAATGCCCTGATGCACTGAAGATGGATAATAAGCTACACACACATGCAATCTACCCATACACACCCACGGACCCACACCCCAGTAAACATTTAGACATTGATAGATGTTCATGTGATCACCTGCACCAACATTGAAAACCCTGAGCGCCCGAGATGAAAGTTGAGATGACGTCCGCAGTCGTTTCCAAACCTGATTAAATATTGATTTGAGGGATTATGTGACAATAGTTTGAGCTGGACACAACGAACCAGGCAAGAACGAGGCAACTAGAACAAACTTTGGTTAAGGAAAGAAAAATGTTCTCTGAAAATTAACCCCCCCCCCCCCCCCCCTTGTCCTCCACACGCTTACTTTCCACCGCTGTTTCAATGTCAAACTACTTCCTGTGTCCTGTCTCCGCCACCTGATCCTTTCCTGGTGGGGAAACGAATTTCTCTCGTTCTCTTTTCAATAAACTTTGTGCAGCCTGTCATAATATCTTATTGTGAAAATGTTACTAGATTCAAAATGGGACAGAAGAAGAACAACATGCCTGTTTTCTTGATTTCAGAGAAGAGACTCGTCCAGGCTCAGGCTGAGGAGAGCATCGAGGCCGACCTGTCCTCCATGTTTCCCAAGGTTGGCTGATCATCTCGCCTCAATCTAATTGAGTCTGTTGACAGTCAGGGTCCAATTAAAACCACCTGAAACTCAATACACATGATCCACATGTGCATCAAGCCCTGGATGCCAAAGGATGATTTGTAGATGTTGCTCTGCAGCCAAACACACAGCGACTGATTAAATCCACAGAGTACAAAATATTAGAACTAATCAGAAATAATCTGATTGGTTGAGTTAAACCTCAGTGGGCGGAGCCAAAGAACCACAGTTGTTCTGGTTAAGTAATGTTAGACTGAAGCCCAGTGAAAAAGGTGAGAGGTAAGAGAGGAGCTAGCTAATATTATGTAGCCTAGCGCTCTGCTACTAACTGGCCATACTAAGTTATCTAGGTGAGGTTCTAACTAGCCATACTAGCCTATAGCTAGCTAGATAAGCTAGTAAGCTAGCCTGCTGACCTTCCAACATCATGAACACCATGGTCATGAATGAATGAAGAAGAATGTCATTGCCATTTCTTTATTTATATTTTTATAAATATGAAAACTTGCAATTCTAGTTTTCCAGTTAGCTAACTAAACTGTGGTTCTTTGGCTCCGCCCACTGAGGTTTAACTCAACCAATGAGTTTTCAGACACACTGTAACCTAAATCTAACATCTCTGTTTCTCTGTAACAGCTGGACTCCACAGCCTGTAAGGAAATGTCTGTTTCCTGACACAGAGGTGTCCGATGTGACGTGGACGGACAACGGGACCTTCAACCTGTCAGAAGGACATACGCCACAGACTGAGAACTCAGAGGGTGGGTTTCATTACGACGCCATGACGGGTTGGGTTGATGTTGATGTCGGGTGGTTGCTGGGTTAGAATAACTGAACCTGTCTCTTCACCCACATTCTCTCCCCAACCTCACAGACCTCGACAGAGAAGAAGCATTTACTGGCGGCCTCCCAGAATTCCCCTCGCTGGACAACGGCATGACGACCAACGGCGATGACGACGATGACCTCAGCATCGGCCTCCCCGCTCTTCACCCTCAGCCTCAGCAGCCAATGAAATCCAAGCCTACACCTCCATACGAACACCAACCCATCGACAACGTACTTGAATTGGTCAACCAAATGGCGGGCGACGTCATCGCTGCCGCTGTCACAGCCGCCATCCAGGAGAGAATAGAAGCCGCCGTCGGCATCACGATGGCGGCCGAAGACCCAGGGCGGTCGAGACTCCCAGAATCCACCAGGCTGCTACCGCTGGAGCTGGCCGAGGAGTCGGACAGCGACGTGGAGGACTTTGAGCTGCTGGACCAGTCGGAGCTGGAGCAGCTGGAAGGGGAGCTGGGCCTGGGAGACCAGAAGGCCCCCGCCGAAGAGGAGGCGCCGGCCAAGACCAGCAAGTCGTCCTCTGCTGGATTCTTCTCCAAAATCCTCGGACGGCACTGAGCGAGGAAAAGAGCGACGGGCAACGGAGGAGATGTAGCGGGGTACAGAGGACCTGGGGAGGGAAGGTGGGAGGGGGGGGAGGGACGGGGGGCGGGGTCTGTTTGTTAGGGGTCGTGAGAAAACTGTTTCCATTCTTCTTTTTCCTGTAGAGCTTCAACCCCCCATGTGATAAATGATCATTCTGTGAAATGTGGACGTGATGTTGGTACAGCATCAGAATCATCCTCGCCAGACGGGCTGAGTTGAGGTTGAGGAGGGAAGGCCGTTTCCGTGGTTACATTTGTCTTTTCAATGCAGCTTTCATCACCGACTGGTCAGGTCTCACACTCAGACAGCAAATCTGATTCGTTTTTTTCAAATCTGATCTTTAAAGCCCGCCCCCGCTGACCTCACGGACAGTATGGACAGTTTCAAACAAGCCTTGTGAGGAAATCAATGGTTTACAGGGCAGAGTAGGAGTGACAGCTGATTTCTACCAATCAAAAAAATACCCATCTGATTGGTCCCGTCCCGGCACACCTGAGCCTCGTTTTGACCGGGACTGTGATTGGTGGAAATAATCATACAGGTTTAGAAATAATTTACAAATGACATTGGTTGTCATAGCAACAGTAACATGGAAGTCTGGCCGTTGCTTATCCCGCCTGTTTTTATGATGGTCTTGTATGTTTTTGTCACACGAGGCAACGTCAGTGCCAGAGGAGGGAGGTATCCGCCATGTTGTTGAGGAGGCTGGTATCCGCCATCTGTCCAGGCTCCGCCGCTCTCCTGCTGCCTCTCCTCCATGTTTGTTCTCAGTTCTTGACACTTGAAATCCGATCTGAGTCGCATTTCAAACCACCTACGAACGTGGTTTAAATCTGATCTGAAAGCACCGTATTCCATCTGTTGTTTTGCTGTCCAGACTTTAGAAAAAGTGAAAAAGTATCCGACTCAAATCGGATACGTGGAAAAAACGGGATTTGAGCAGCCTTCCTGAACACAGCACATCTGGAGTTCACACTGAAAAGACAAGTGCAACCTCGACAAATTACGTTTTCTCAACCATCCACCTGAAGTTAGAGACGTTAGAGTCTTCCCGTGTTGCTGCCAAAATAATGCAGCATCGATGCAACCAGATATCCACCTGATGCATGGTGACTGATTGGCTTCAGTTTCAAAAACCTTCCCAGGCACTGGAACGCTCCCAATACGTCTTAGATGCTGATTTGGCTCAGAAAACTACATCACCCAGAATTCCACGGCCTTATTTGACTCAACATCAAACCAAATGACAATCACCTTTGCTAGCAATCAAATCATTCTGTACTTTCAAAATAAGAGTACTGGTTGGGCAGTTAATTATCTGGATGACAAAGTAGGAAACATATTTTGTATTTTTTCCTTTTTTAATTTTGTATATTTTTTTCATGAAACTGTTACGTAGTTGAGGGACTTGACGTTTTATTATGACATGCTGCAGGTCTCGCAATATTATGCATGGAAATCTCATTTTGAGACGTAAACACATTAAGTAACATTTTACTTCTAGTGCTTTGCAGATGAAAACACATTATACCTCTTATGAGAGTTCAACCATATCGTAGTCATGACCACTTGAAGCCTTGTCATTGAGCACACTGATACATTTCAAAAAATCACATCAACACATTTAATCGATTGTTATTAAAGAGCTGACTGTAGAAAGCTGCAACCCTGGTTTTCAGGTCCTGCTGTGCCTGGAGGCTCTTTACGCCACAACACAGATTGAAGGACTACAGAGACTTTTTGGGAAATTGGCCCGTTGGTGAACTTCCCCTTCATGTGACGAGAGCACTGGCTTAGTAAAAGGTCTGTCTTCTTCCGTCAGATAATGCTAGTTGCCTACAGGCACTTCAACACGCTGTAGTAACGTGTTAGCATGTAGCTGACAGAGAATCGACCAGACAGGAGAGGTGATTTTGGTGCTACTTGACATGTAAAAGTTTCCCAAATTTCCCAAAACCTGGATGTACTGCCTTTCAGTTCGAAATGAAGTCAGATTTAGCGTTAGTGCACTGAAAGCAAAATGTTACGAGATTGCTTATTTTCACCTTAATTCTTATTTAACGAATCACCTTGGACAGACGGGAGATGAAGGACTGAACCGTTTCTTTGATGTGCCTCGTACATTAAAAGGCTTTGCTTTTATGATGAAGACACACCGCAATGTACAACCTATCCTCTTTAATTCATCTTGTAATGCCTTGTATTAACGTACATCTGAAGACAACACTAGGATTATTTGTTCATCAATGCCTAAGAGGACTTCAGTGCCTGCATTTAATTCATAGCTTCATGTAATGACTATATAGAAACAGGCCTGTTCCCCTGAACATCAATGTGAGGCAGATTCAGTCTTCCCTGAAGAGAAGCTTTTTTTAAATGGTAAAATTCTTCATTCACATATGATGGCGGCCTCCATTGCCTTACACTGACAAATCCACTGAAGCTGTTTCAAAAGCTGTTTGAGAGTCGGAACCAAAATGCATAAACAAAATGTAGTTGTATGTAACTGAACTCAAGAATGTCAATAAAATACTCAAATGTAGTTCATATGCAGTCTGTATGATTTGTGCTTGTATGTGTGTGTGTGTGTGTGTGCTGCAGCTTGTGTGTGTCCAGGTCTGATAATCAGTCCTGGCGGACGTGTGGCGTTCAAAGAAACGGGCCAGAGACAGTTGAGTGATTTCTCAAGCTTTTGGAAATTTGAAAAACATGAAAATGAAAGTTGATGGAATTGACTTCAGGTCTATACTGTCCCATCACACCTCCTTTAGAGTGTAAATCTTTGAGGAAAAAACAGGACCTGAAAAAACAGCTAGCGTTGTCTGTGTCCATCTGAACACACAACAAAACTTTAATTAAAGAAGTTTATCATTGTGTTGACATCAAATGCAGGCACATCGAATGGTCTTGGGATCCTGAAACAACAATAAATAACATTTGATGTACACTTTCAGAAACTTATTATGAGAGTTGTCTTGCGAGAGACATATACTAATACTAAATGCCTTATTTCCAAAGAAGGCAGTTTTCACTTCATAGTTTTGCAACTACAAAATGAGATCAAGACAACAGGTTTTTGTGTGTGCTACTGCACAGATCCGCTAGGTGTCAGTGTCGCCGCTTTAGCTGCTGTGACGTCATCCCTTTCACAGAGTTCACAGGTCACCAGGAAGTCACCCTCGTGTGCCTTAACAGGAGCAGATTGTACCAATTTCAACAACAACATAGTTTGGAGGGTCCAGCTCGCTAACTAAGTAAGTAAATATCGGACATCATTCGCACGTAGATGTTCTCGTGAGAACAGAACATCCAGGTTGTTATAACTGTCAGTTGCAGTTGTTTACACAAAAACCAACGTTTAGCTAGCTGGTTGCGAGCTAACGTAAGTATCTGGCAACAGTCAACCTGCTTGTTGTAGTGAGGTTGCCTCAGACTAGTGTGGCATGGACGTTGAGCTTCTCGTGGTTGCCCGATACTAGTTGGTGGATGATAACTCTGTGATTTAACGTATTAGCTAGCTATGTTGTTGAAATAGCAGAGGCTAACTAGCTAACCCGAGATCATCTAACTTAGCCAACTGCGCCATCGCTGCTCCGTGTGTACACCATGACAAATCAACATGACAGACACGTCCATATCCATGATTCACAACATTGGGTGTGAGTCAGAACATGGAGAAAACCCCCATCAGGTGTCGCATCTTAAAACGAAGAGGTTGCTGTAGTTGATCCCTCTCGTTTATCCTGTCTCCTACAACACCGCTTCAGATATTATAACTTGCTTGTGTAAGTTGCCCCCTTCTCTGCTATGGAGAGACCGTGACATCAAACGCCATTTAAAAAACTGGCCGTATAATGTACTGAGGTACTGAGAATTGTTGATTAAATAGCAGATTTTCCCCATTGTTTTCTGAAGAAGTGGTTTACGTTTGCAACAGATGCTAGAGTAATGTCCTCCTCTCTTACCGTCAGGTCGCCATGTCCTCCTACACCTGCATCAGCTGCCGGGTGACTTTTGCCGACGGCGAGGTGCAGCGCGCGCACTACAAAACCGACTGGCACCGCTACAACCTGAAGCGCAAGGTGGCCGACATGCCGCCCGTCACCGCCGAAAACTTCCAGCAGCGCGTGCTGGCGCAGCGGGTCGCCACCGAGCAGCAGCTGAACGGCGCGGCGGTCACCGAGGGCTGCGCCGTCTGCAACAAGAAGTTCTCCAGCGCCAACGCCTACCAGAACCACCTGCAGTCCCACAAACACCAGCAGGCCGAGAAGCAGGCCCTGCTCGCCGCCCAGAGGAAAGTGGAGAAGATGAACGAGAAGAACCTGGAGAAGGGGCTCGGGGAGGAGAAGGTGGACCACAACGCCAAGAACGAGGCGCTGCAGCAAGCCCTGAAGGAGCAGCAGAGGTCCAGCCCCGTCAAGAGGAGGAAGGCCCAGGCTGCAGGAGGAGCAACCAGGCAGAAGGCAGAGAAACCGCCCAGGCTGGTGTGGCTGGAGGAGCAAGCCAAGAGGATGGGGGAGAAAGAGGAGGGGCCCACGGCGGAGGAAGGTGAGGGGTGAAATACTCCACTGGAGACTCGACTAGACGTACGACTGGCAGAGCTGCTAAATGTTTACGGTTTTTCTAATAGTGTCTACTCTGAACTAAAACACATTGAGGGATGTTTTAGGTTTCTATCTAAATATAAAATGTTTTTGTTCCATCTGAGAAAGTGAAATCTACTTTTATAAACTGGATCTTCTTTAGAGATTGACTGCTGAACCTGGTAACATGAATATAATAATAATAATAAAACTTAGTTAGTTTGAGTTTGTTAGATTTCCAGACATTGACGCGTTCACATCTCAAAAAACCTTCCATCTTGTAGAAGACTGGGAGGACGTCGATGAGGAAGACGACGACGATGATGAGATGGAGGACGAGGATGAGGAAGAGGCAGAGGAGACGATGGACCAGGAGGAAGGGGACGCCGGGGCCTCGTCCGCCCCCCACCCCGCCGCCCTGCCGGGCTCCATCCCCCTCACCGACTGCCTGTTCTGCTCCCACCACTCGCATTCGCTCATGAAGAACGTCGCCCACATGACGAAAGCCCACAGCTTCTTCATCCCCGACGTCGAGTTCCTGGTCGACCTCAAGGGGCTCATCCGCTACCTGGGTGAGTTGGGAGTGTCAAGCTGCGGACACAATACACTAATACACTTAATACACTAATACACTTATACACAATACACTTATACACTAATACACAATACACTAATACACAATACACTTATACACTAATACACAATACACTTATACACAATACACTTATACACTATACACAATACACTAATACACTTAATACACTAATACACTTAATACACAATACACTTATACACTATACACAATACACTAATACACTTAATACACTAATACACTTAAACACAATACACTTAATACACTAATACACTTATACACAATACACTTATACACTAATACACAATACACTTATACACTAATACACAATACACTTATACACTATACACAATACACTAATACACTTAATACACTAATACACTTAAACACAATACACTTATACACAATACACTAATACACTTAATACACTAATACACTTAAACACAATACACTTATACACTTATACACAATACACTTATACACAATACACTAATACACAATACACTTAAACACAATACACTTATACACAATACACTTAAACACAATACACTTATACACAATACTTTTAGGTTGATTATAGCCGCGATTTGGCCGTCATGACCATTTTTTCAAGGTTGGTGCTAGTTTGTTTCAGTCACACAGATGATCTTGAAGGTTCAGAGATTTAATCTGTTACAGGATCACATCATCATCACCATTATGTCAAACATGTTTGATTTTTGAGACTCAAATCTGTATCAGACTTGATGTACTCTTGATGTCAACCAGCCAATGAGAGTTAACTGCAAGAGAAAGGGGGAATGCACCACTTCTTGAGTTTTTCCTCTTGAGTTGCAGCGAGTATTTTATCAGTTGAAATCAATTTAATACTGAAATTAGAAATGTCTTATGGTGTAGTTTCAACAGCTGATCGAGGTTCTTCCTTCCTTCCTTCCTTCCTCACTAAATCCAATGTTGTTGTGTTGTTGCGCTGCAGGAGAGAAGGTCGGTGCCGGGAACGTTTGCTTATGGTGCAACGAGAAGGGGCGTTCGTTTTACTCCACAGAAGCAGTGCAGGGTCACATGACGGACAAAAGCCACTGTAAGCTCCTCACCGACGGAGACGCAGCCCTGGAGTTCGCAGACTTCTACGACTTCAGGTAAGAGAGGCGCAAGGCATCATGGTCTTCCTCGTCCTTTAGGTTCTGCTGTCTGATCCTTTGGCTGCATGATGTTCTGTCAGGGTGGCACCGATCGATCGGCCACCGATCATAATAATACATCATCAGTGATCGGCTCTAATGCAGGAAAATAAATAACGGGGGTGTGTTGATGAGTGGGAATGTTCTTCATCGAACTGGGGCGAGTTTCATTCCAAACCAGAGTCCTAGTCGGACAGTGAGACATCTGTCAGTATGGATCAATGACTCTATCAACCCCCCAGATATACTACGGTCATGTTGTGCTTATTGCAGGCAGCCATCTTTAACATCATTTCCATGTTTGGTCTCTTTGCCAACAGGAGCAGTTACCCCGACAGGAAGGAGGGAGAGGAGGGAGAGGAGGGAGAGGAGGGAGAGGAGGCCGATGAAGAGCTGCCCGACGACAAGAACCTGGAGTACGACGACGAAATGCTGGAGCTGACCCTCCCCTCAGGTATGGCTTCGGTTATCATAATCAATAAAGGGTCATAGGTGTACAGAATATCAGGTCCCTGCAGGACTGGAAATGGATGGAGAATCATCTCATCTCACATACTCTGATATTTGTTGCTGTGAATAAAAATCGTCTGCAGATCGATACGGGATGGTGAGTAGGGAGAGATGACGATCTGTTGAATCATATTGAACACCAAAGTCTTTAAACCAAATCAATCAATGCCTGGAAAAAATAATGGCTTTTGAAATTGACCCTGTGATAAAATTCACTAGTAGATAAGTTAAGTTAATTGATCTCCTCGGGGTTGAAAGGCTTGTTGATCGATACCAAGGACTCAGTTACTTGGCCAAAACACTCCTGATCCCCCTACAGCTTAATGCCCCTCTAAAAACCTGGCTTTAATATGAATCTGTTGCTCTGTGGGGGGAGGGGGGTGGTGACACCAGACACCATGACACCATGACACCATGACACCATAACACCATGACACCATGACACCATGACACCATGACACCATGACACCATGACACCATGACACCATGACACCATGACACCATGACACCATGACACCTTGACACCATGACACCATGACACCATGACACCATGACACCTTGACACCATGACACCATGACACCATGACACCATGACACCAAGCCTCCATCCCTGCTGTGTTTCCTCCAGGTGCTAAGATCGGCCACCGCTCCTTGATGCGTTACTACAAGCAGCGGTTTGGAGCCCAGAGGACGGTGGTGCTGGCCCACAACCGGAACGCCGTGGGACGGGTCCTCCGGCAGTACAAGGCCCTGGGCTGGGGGGGCGACATCGGTACGACCCCGCCAAGAACACAACACCCAATAATTACTTTCTCATATCTTTTGTTTTTGAGTGTTTCTGACTGAAATATGGCATTTCTTTCGAGAGGCTGTCGGCTACGGGTTAGCATGTCCTTTATTATGAAGGGCTCAGAGGTAGCATGATAGAGAGACCTGGGCAGTAGGGGGGGGGTTAAGTCCTTTGAATAAGGATTTGAGTCTAACTGTGCATGTAAACCGCCTGAAACAAACAACCAAGATTTCTTGGCACAGAAAAGAACCTCTGGGGCAACGTTACCCATCAGCAGCCAATCACGTCCTGGCGTTGCTCTGTCCCCACCTATCACTGCAGCACTATTTGAGCTGCAGCTGACAGTCTGGAGGTCTGACTGGGGGATATATCGATGTGAAGACAGCAGTAAAGAGAGAAATGTGATTTGGTCCCGTCTGCTGTGATGGTAGAGATTCACCATGTCTTCTTCTTTTTACTTGGATTGAGTTTCTCCCAGAAGAGCAGCTCATTGTTTAATAATGATGTGACTCCATTTGGAGGTTCCACTGGGTCCAGGGGGTCTGTGGGGGTCTGTGGTGCATCGACCTGGGGGTCCTTGGTATGAAAAAGTGGTAACTCCTGTTTAATAACAGCAGAAACGTTTTCACATGAAAGTGGAGTTCACTAGTTTTGGTGCAAAGCTGACGGTCCTCAGCTGATCTGGTTCTGACCCTGCAGTATCCTGGTTTTGATTTATTGAGTGTTAAAGGAACACAGGGAATAAAAACCCTCTTATCTGACTGTTGGTTAGTAATAATGCTGCTGAGGCGTTGATCCAGTCCACCCCCTTACCTGTCACTGTTCCTGTGTAGCTCAGTGGAACAAGGCACCAACACTGGCAGGGTTAGCGGCTCCGTTCACACCGAGCCACCCGTTCTCTAAATGTATAATCATGGTGCTGTGGAGAAATGACATGCATGTTCTCCTTTCCCTCTCAGGCAAGAGCTCCTTCTATCAAAACCAGAAAGACATGCAGTACGTTCAGAGGATGAAGTCCAAATGGATGCTGAAGATGGGCATGAACCACAACGCCACCAAGCAGCACCACTTCAGAATCCAAATCATGTTCTAGCCCGGGACTGGAAGGAAGCTGGAACGGGGCAGGAAGTGTTGGGAGGCTGGTGGCCTCAAAACTTCAACAGTCACCATTTTCCAGCCAACAAGACTTACAGAATGGAATCGGACCTCCAAACGATGGTTGGGGGTTTGGCAACGTGGACAAGCTCAACAGTCAGAGCAAAACTCCACCAGTATTTGGTGTCTGGTGTTTGGTTGTGATATCAGTGGACTTGTCTCAAGCACCTCCAAACCCCAGACCTTGGCTTATACTGCGTTACGTACGAAGTCGGAAGTCGGGAGTCGGGAATTCCCAGATGCTCGATCGTAATTCCCGATCGTTCCAGAGGTCCAGGAACACGGATGCTCCAGATTTTCTTTACCCAACACAACATCCTGTTCCCCAGACGACAACCAATCATGTCATTGATATTTGGTAACGTTAGCTAGCAGAGAACATTAGCAACTGTAAGTGCAACTTTACATTTCAAATTTCATTTTTAACGATGCCACAACAACCCAGAGGAGGTTTGATAGATGAAAATGGAGCTGAAGTGTATTTTGAGGATTGTAAACCTGTTGAAGTGACGCTGTGTGGTGTTTACATCGTACGGCGCCGTGTTGACGCCACGTCAGAAAATCTCCGACTTGAGGAGACGTTCCATTGCATTTTTCTGTGTAGGAAAGACGTAATTTCCAACTTTCCGACATTTCTGGAACGCAGCATTATAAGTAATAGGTAATAACATCACATCAGTACGATTCAACCTGCTGTTCATACTTCCAAGAACATAATTTTAGACTCGATATGGAAACTGTAATTCTTCATAGTTGATAAACATTTTGAAAAATCAATTTAACCTTTTCAGATGAAACAACCTCATCCAGGCTGTGACTCTCCAGATAAAATCATTGTTGATGAGTTTCTCTGATAGGCAATTAAAATGGACTTTTTCTTTCATTTTTATCTGAGTAAAACCTTGATGGAGTACATTTGATTTGTGACACATTAAAACATTTACCACTAACTGAGTTTTGAAATAAAGTTTGAAAACAGGAAGTTATCTAAGTGGGTTGTATGTGTTCTGTAGCCTGACTGGAGGTGATATTGAGGAATGAAACGTCTCAGAACATTGTGCTTGGTTCTTCAGTTGGTTTAATGCTGCAGTCACGTCATGGGAAGAAACGCTGGAGTGACTTGATGTTTCAAAGCAACAACTTAGAAAAAACCTGTTTGAAAACATGAAGCCATCAGACACTATGATGGAGTTTTCTGGCACTTAACACACATACTGAGAGAGTAATATGTTTAAATGTGTTTTACAGATGAACTAACATTGATATCAAACAAAATAAATCTAGTCAACAAGCAGGCAAGAGATACTGCATATGTTTTCTGCCATGGTGCATTAAGATTTATGATCTCAAAATAGTGATACATTATTGATTTTGGTCTTTTTAGTTGACATTTACATTTGGGCAACTAGTTGGAGCCCCACTGATTTAGGCTGATGAGATGGTGGGTTTTAGACAGAAATATTGCCTATAATACTCAAACTCTTTTTTGTGCCCACAGTATAAATGCTGGTCCCTATACTACTAAAGGTTGTGGGGTTACGGAGATCAGGAACTTTACTCTTAAGAAAAAAGTTAAGAAAAGTTGATTTGAGTCATTCTAGGTTTATATCAGCTGAGATTCTTGATTCTTGGGATTCTTGAAAGAAAAGTTCTCAGATTTGTTCCTGATTTCTATCCTTCTCCAAGGTAAACTTCCACTTGTCCTAAAGTTCTTGCAGTCAAAAGGTCATTTAAACACATTGTAGAGTAGGAAAGTATCATCCGTATTCATCCGTCTAGTTCATGACGTGAGGCAGCGTCAGGGCGGCCGACTGGTTCTCCAGATCATCTTTCAACCGGCGTTCCCTGCGTTGGCAAGCATCCGCCCTGCTGAAGGGTCCTTGAGCAAGACACTGAATCCCTACCGGCTCCAAAGGTGTTTCTCTGTAGCTGACCTCTGACCTCTGACCTTCCTGTGGCATGGGAAGGTGAAAGGTGATTTTCCATACAGGGATCAATAAGGTGTCACACTATTGTTCTGACAGGTTTAGTTACTCCGTCGCTCCTCAGTCGACGCTGCCTCCGTTATCGACGCTGCTTCTTTCCGCGTACGTCAGATTCATCAACGACTCAGAGCCTCGTACGGATGATGTCATCGAAAGCCAATCGGGCTTCGAGAAGACGCCGCGCCGCCACGCCGCCCCCTTAATGAGCTCAGTCACTCCATTTGTTTGTGGTTCTCCACTTTCTCTTGGCAGGCACTCCACTTCCTTTCGTAGGGCCGGGAGTGTTTGCGGCTGGATGGTTTTAGGGGTTTAGGGCACTCTGCCCGTAGTACGCTGCTGGTCTGATAGAGCCAACAGGAAGAACAGGGGGGGTGGGGGGGCAGCAGACAGGCCGACGGCGGGAAGGAGGCTAATTGATCAGGACGACGTGGGCAGAGAGACAGGCAGATGGCTGAGAGGCATTAGCACTGTGGGAGTCATGGGAGGAGGTGATGCTCTAACTAGCACGAGGGTTCGACCGATGTGGTTCTGACAGCCGATACTGTGGAGTGAAGCTGATTGGCTCTCACACGCTCGCCACTAAAACTCATATTTAGATATTTGTCTGTCTGTCTGTCTGTCTCTCCAATTCAAATCCATCATCCATCAATTCATGTCAAGAGTTTCGTTCCAAAATCAAAGATAACCACTGTTGGGTGGGGTGGGGTGTGGTGTGGTGGGGTGTGGTGGGGTGGGGTGGGGTGGGGTGGGGTGGGGTGTGGTGGGGTGGGGTGGGGTGGGGGGATGACTGACAGCATCAAATGAAAACAGATGCTGGTTGTCAAGACGATAACACTTCCACGGTGCGTCTCGGCCCCCGAAAAAAAGCTTGTTGAGGAGCAGTCTACCCAACCCTCTCTGCTCTAAGCACGATCCCAATCTCCCTCCGAGCCCTGGGGACCTGGTATTGATCGGTGCCTCGTAGGTAGTGATTGGACATGAGTGGGTAATTTCCTTTGCTGCATTAGAGTCCATTACTGGCCTGCTCCCCGGAAGGCGATAGTCATCCTCAAAAAAAGGAAGATTCTTCTTGGAAAAGCTCCTTGAACTTTATTATCAGAGGCTCCATTTGGTTTGTAACAAGACGCCGTCGTTCAGGGAGCTAACTTAGACTTCTTTAACCCTTCTAGCTGACGCTGGATCAGTTCATGGAAATCTTCACTACAAGAAATGTCTTCGTCTTAGATGAGGCATCATCATCCAGGGAAGGTCTTCAGCACCGTCCTGCTTCACATCTAGACAGTTCCATACATTCCCACCTCAGATTTAACCAGTACAACCACGGTCTACTACTGGTGTCCACTGGAGACACCGCTCCACGGGGTTTAAGTGCCTTGCTCAAGGGCACCTCAGCACAGGAGATTACATTACATTACATTACAGTCATTTAGCAGACGCTTTTATCCAAAGCGACTTACAATAAGTGCATTCAACATAGGTAGGCAAGAGATCATTCCTCGTTCACTTTTCCTCGCCCAGATTTCCCCAGCCAGTCCGGGGATTCGAACCGATCACCTTCCTGTCACAAGATCACTTCATCTCGGCACAGTCAGGTTTCATCTCACATGTTGGTCCTTCACATGACGTCGCTCTCCAACCAGGAGGAGTTGGAGGTTCAAATCTGTGAATTTGAAAGGCTTCAATCTGTTGGATGTGGAACAACATGTAAAAGGAAACCCACGATCCAGATCAGATTCTGGTTCAGGCTCTCTTTATGGTCTCCAATGTAACCTGCTATTTCAATAGGGGACAGCCCTCCTCCCTAAACCCTTCCTACAGGAGGGTTACGTTCCCCAGCCAACTCCTGTAACGAGAAACCTCTGTGTATTTTGTAAACTAGTTTAATAAGCATTAACATTTCATATCTATCTCAGTCAGACTGTCCCTCATCTGGGTTATTAGTATTAGTATTATTAGTACTGTACATGGGGAGAGAGAAACCTCTGAGGCACCCTAGATGTTTTAATAAAAGATTTGGTCTGAGATGTTTATTTTTGTGTTTTCTGCATCAGTGTTTTACATTTCTGCTCTTTATAATAAATGTTTTGATATTTAGAAACTTTTAATTTCATTATTTTTGAAAGCATCTTCACTTTACGGGTTTTCACAGTACTGTATATTATAATGAAATCAAACTAATCTTCATTTTGCTGGGGACCCCTGGGACCTCCTCAAGGACCCCTGGGACCTCCTCAGGGACCCCTGGGACCTCCTCAAGGACCCCTGGGACCTCCTCAAGGACCCCTGGGACCTCCTCAGGGACCTCCTCAGGGACCTCCTTAATCACCCTTGGGGGTCTCTCTACCACATTTAGAGAACTTTTAGATAAGAGTATCTTTCCTCTTTACATTTCGAGAGGTTCAAGCCGTCACCCTTGATGATGACAGCACCCATAACCCAGCAGGTGACCCGTCACTCCAGAGAGGGTGCTGTGGGTGCAGGCGGACTCCCTTCGCTGTGAATAAGATGCAGCTCCTCTTCCTCCTCCTCTTCCTTCCCTTTCCGTGAGGCGGACGTGCAGGAGGGGCGTCAGTCTTCACCGGTGTCTTGGGAAGGAAAGTTATCTCCTCCATCACATTAACGGAATAATAACGTGACTTTCCGTTGATCTCCGTCGGGAAGTTTTCTCTTTTCAGTTTCGTTGTCGGAGCTCCTCGGAGGTTTGGGATTCAGCGTCTTACTTAAGGGCACTTAGGCAGGGTGGCTGCTCGCCAACGCGGGGGAATGAACCCGAGTCGTCCGGTTGAAGTCCGGTCTCTCTAACCAGCACCCCCCACCCCGCCGCGTGATTGTCAGCTTCCTTGGTGAAGAGGAGGAGGAAGAGGAGCGGGGGGGGGGATCCGCCGTGAGTCCCGTTGCGATGCATGGAGGCTGTCTGGAAATGATCCCCGGGTCTCTGGAGCGCGTGAGGCGTTTCCAGCCGGCCGACGGCCCGCAGCACCGGGGAGATCCGGCCGCCGACCCACAGCTCCTCAACCTGCCACGCCGTAACGTCACTGTTGGGATCCAGCCCCGGTTATAGGAGCACGGTTCGGTTTGACACGGAGGCGTATGCGACGACAGCGCCGTGATCTGGGAACCGGCACACATCCTCGCGTCGCGGCGGGTGCAGCGTGAATCTCGTTGCATCTATGCGATTTTATTTGGATTTTTCATTTTATTATGAGCGCAGAGGAGGGAGAGGCGGGTCCAGCCTGCGGGGAGACCAGGAGGGGAGAGCCACAGGGAGGCGTTACCATAACCCACCACACCTGGGAGGAAGGCGAACCGCACGGACACCCGCACCCCGATGAAGAGGAGGGGGAGGAGGAGGGCGGCCGGGAGGACCGAGGCGGGGAGCTTCTGGATGCATCTGGGGGAAGCGCACGGGAATTCAATGTGGAGAACAACGGGGAGGACCTCTCCAGCGAGGAGGGGGTGGTCGGGACATGCTGCAAGGAGCAGACGATGCATTCAAACTGCAGCAGTGAAACCTGCATCCCGACCCCGAGCTGCCGGATCTGCTTCCAGGGCGCAGAGCAGGTAAACCGGCTAGCCGCGGGTCGAGTTCAGCACCGCGGACAGCGACGGACAGCAGGAGCCGTCCTTCCCCAAGTGAGGTCCGGGGACCTCCAGGGGTCCTGGGGGGAGTTAAGACGGTTCCAGAAGGTCCCCGGCAGAATGAGGAATAGTTCAGTGTCACCAGTATTTCACTCTATAGAAGTTGAGTTCTATAAAAGTTGTATAAAAGTCGATTCTACTGACATGAATGAGTGGAGCAGTTACTGTAACTAACAGTATATATACTGTATGTAGCATCATAGGAAGCTGTTTCAACTGGTGTTACTCTTTCAAGGCAGCTAACATGAAGTTCATAGAAGGCTTGGACAACCAAAGAAAAGCTTAAACTATCGGTCATCAATACAACATTGATATTAAAAGCCACAACAAGCCAGTATGACTTGTAACCACATGAAACCAACATGGCCAGAGCACCTTGTTATTGAAATGACCCGTTTGGATTAATGTGCTTGTCGAGGACCCCCTTGATACTCCAGGGACCCTAAGAAGGTTTTAGCAGGTAGATATGACCTCATATACGATTACATATCTCAACTTCTATGGAGTGAAATAATAGTGAAACTATTCCTCATTTTGCTGGGGACCTCCTGGAACCTTCTCAAGGACCCTGGAGGACCCCAGACCCCACTTTGGGAACCAGTGACCGAGGTAAACCATGCTAACTTGCTCCATAGTGAAAGTCAGGAGGCAGTCTGGTTGCATGACGTCCAGCTGGACTCCATTCTGCCTCTTTGCTCATTTCAGCACCGTGGACAGCAGCTCGCCCCGCTAGCTGACGGAGAGTTTCTCCTCCTTCATTTCAGGGAATAAGAAACTGATTGAGTTCTAAAACTCTAAAACATACATCTACTTTCCCTGTTTCATTAGAACTACACATATTAGACCTTTAGTTGAAGTTTAGCTGAAGTTCTTATCCAGAGCGACTTGCAGTGCAACACGAGATTCAGCTTCAAGTTTACTGTGACCCTGGAATGATCCTGGCAGAGAAATCAAATCAAATAATGGCGAGAGAAAGAAGGGATTTATCTTGAGAGCAGTGCCTTGCTGACGGCCACGTCGGCTATTTAAGTGCTCAAACTTGCGACCCTCCGGTTACAGGACCACTAGGTCACCAGACTTACTGAAATTGGAACGAGGACAAATTACCTGACCTTTTATTAAATATATTATTAAATATCGAACAGCTACACTGAATTTTATTTTCCTTGCACATTTTTTCTTTATTCATTTAATTGTTCAATAGTGTTTTTTGTAAAGTAATTCTTCATGTAACAATTGAATAGGGGGGGGGGGGTATTGAATATCAGCACAAAGTTTTGGCAGTGAAACCATTGAACACCAGGATGATATTAATATTAATACTAGTAATAATAATATGTTCATGCAGACAACCAGCGTAGTATTGATCAACAGTAAATATGTAATCAATCAACCTGCATCAGTTCTGTCATATCAGAGGTGGTCTAGCCCTGGTCCTACTGTCTGTCTGTCTGCCTGTCTGTCTTCCTGGAGGTGGACAGACAGCTGTGGACTTACAGGGATGGACGGACGCTGAAACCCGACACCCTGCAGGGCGGTTTGGCTCGTGACAGCGAGTCTGGATGAGGGACGATCCGTCCACAGGGGAGGAGAGGAGTCAGGGCAGTAAACGCCTAAGTGAATATCCTGTCTTCTGAACGTGGGCTACAGCCTCTTAGAGGGCTAATCTAATAGCTCTGCCTCCGGGTCCAGAAAGATATTTGATTTTGATACAGGGCCACAGGCTGGGCCGGCAGTGAAGCATTGTGGGATATCAAGGAGATTGCGAAACAGAAATGTGACACTTTAAATACTTGGGTCCTACCAGGTGGGGTGAGAATCAGAGGAAATCTATGATATATTTCTATGTACCTCCCTGCTAGTGTTGAAATAAGTAGAATATTCTCATCCAACATCCCCGTCGGCGTTCAGGATGGTATTCAGGATGGTATTCAGGATGGTATTCAGGATGGTATTCAGGATGGTATTCAGGATGGTATTCAGGATGGCATCACCACTGCCTCAAGATGGATAGTTGACCTGCTCTAATTCATCTCCAGCCGAAGCCTCTGAGGTCCTCTTAAACCCACAAGGTTAATATGACATGATGAGGAATGAGCTCGCTGACCACTGACCTTAATATACTATTAATATGATACCACTCACAGTCCAGCCTCCGGGTCCAAGCAGCAGTAATGGCTGCTGGAGGAATGCCTGTCTGGAGCACCTTAACAAATAGGGACGGCTGTACGCTTCATACAGGATCCCACCATTAATATCCTGAAGTGTTCCAGCTGTGAGGAATGACCACTGATCTGAGAGATGCTGGTGGAGACGCCCGGTGAACAAGTCATGCATTTTCTTTGATGTATGATGGTGGAAGAAATGTCTTGAAAACTGACACAAAGGGCTGCAGACGTAATATCAGGGAGGTTTTCCTAATATTGATGTGAAAGCAAATAGTTTATCTTAATTCCTGAAAAGAGTCGGATTGTTTTCATCTGCCAGCAGCACCACAGGGGGTCAAAATAACAAGAATAACAATATAACAAGGAACAGCTTCAATCGTCCTTGCCCAGCTGTCATACTGCATCCTGAAAGACAGAAATCTCAGCAGCTGGCCAAGTCGTTGAGTCATTGGTACTGATCAATAACCCTATCAACCCCCTGCCGATATATTATGGTCGTTTTGTGCTATGGGCTGTAAAAATCGTACTTTCTTTTCAGTTTTCATAAGGGGTTTCCATTATTTTGTCCACCCCCGTATCTCTCTTCTTGCTCACTGTTGACTGTCTGACCTCTTAACCTTTCATCAAATCAGCATGTAGCCCAAATCTCCGCCGTGTTCCTGTTGACGCTTGACCTTTGCCCCCTGCCGGTCTCCAGGGCGACCTGCTGAACCCGTGTCGGTGCGACGGCTCGGTCCGCTACACCCACCAGCACTGCCTGCTGAAGTGGATCAGCGAGCGCGGCTGCTGGACCTGCGAGCTCTGCTGCTACCGCTTCCACGTCATCGCCATCAGCATGAAGAGACCGTGGCAGGTAACGGACTACGGGTCTGGCTGAACGACGGCGCGGCGGGTTTTCACTCCCACCAAACACCAGATTAGTTCCTCCTCTCTGGTCGAAGGTGTGTGAAATCAGCTGCTGTGTGTTTGGTGGGAATGAAAACCTGCACAACTTCGCAGACATGAAGAATACTTTTAAAGCCCCAGGAAACTTGGCTTGAAATAGTAAAAATGAATATATGATATCAAAGTTTAGTGTCTAATTAAGCATCCACAAAAATCTGAGTGAAAATAAACTTTCAGAAATATTAGAAAACCTAGTTCAACAACAGCTCATTTAGCTGTTGAGACCATTTCTCAGGACTGTGTAGGCGTGTCAGATCAGGATTTGATTGACATCCTGACACGATGGATAGCTCCGCCCATGTCCAACTGTCAAGCTGTTGCACCTGTTGGGGGCGGGACAACTGACGTGCATTTTTTAATGATTGGATGAATGAATTCTCTGTGTCATAAATCTCAGAAAATACCACGCCCAATTCAACCCCACTGTTCTGAACCCCCCACTCATTTGAACTCGGTTTTCTAATATTTCTGAACGTTTATTTTCACTCAGATTTTTGTGGATGCTTAATTAGACACTAAACTTTGATATCATATATTCATTTTTACTATTTCAAGCCAAGTTTCCTGGGGCTTTAAGATAAAGTGGATAATGGGAACATTTAAAATCCACAAGTCCAAATGTTCAATTCCACTGCATGTCTGGTTACTGTGTCCATCTGTCCGTCAAACGTGATATCTCAGGTGTCAGACCCTACTGGTCCGACTGATGAAACCTGGAAGGATGATGCAACCCCCAGGGAAGGGGCGTGAACTTGTTGTCTAGTCTAATTGTGGCCACCAGTAGAAGACTGTGGTTGTACTGGGCGGCTCCCAGTATGAATGTGAAGCTCACCAAACCGAGTGAAGCTTTAGGAGGACTGACTGACTGACTGACCGACTGACCTGACTGGCCGACTGACCGACTGACCGACTGACCGACTGACCGGCTGACCTGACTGACTGACTGACTGACTGACTGGCTGACTGCTTCAGCATCACTTTGATTCTTCGAAACACCATTCATAGATTCTCTGATGTTCACTGATGATGCGTGGAGTGGTAACCTTTTCTAAGATAGTCTGTCACTGCTGTCACGGGAAAAACACATTTGTGGTGTTTTTCTTAGTTTTATGTGTTAAATGACTTTATGACCTGTGGGCCTTAGAAACTCTTAAAGCTCCAGCCTGATCAAACATGGCATTTTTTGTGGTTTTACCCGACAGCAGCGTTGTTGCACCAGAAGCAGGCTCAGCGGCCGGCAGCTGTACGGTACATTTTCTCTGGCTTTTTAAGTCATTCATTTCTGAGGTTACAGCACTCCCCTATGGAGTCTGCCCTCGATATTATTATGGAGGCATTAACAAGAGATTGTCTTTACAGCCTCCGGTGTATCGACCCGCTGGTTAAAATGATGCCCAGAAATATCCACAGCCAACAGCTTGTGGCCACGTAGAGCTGAACTGGGAAACAAATCTTTTCTAACTGGCAAATAAAACCATCTGCTCAAACTGCTCAAGACATCCCATAACCTCAACATTCAATCACACACCTTCTTCTGGTGAGATTTTTCATGTTTTCTCCATTTATTGGATACGACTACGACATCAGATCATCAGAGAACAGTCCTGATTTTATGTTCAAGAAGATGAAAAAGATTTTCCAGCACAAACACAACACTCAGCCAGTGGGGCAGCAACTGGTTTCCTGGTTTGGTAACGAGGCTTTCTGTTGTAGAATATCAGCCTTTAAAAGAAGATGAAACCTGAGTCATCGTGTCAGTAGAAACTCCACAGTTAGGAAACCGAAGCCACAGTGAGTTAGCCCCTGTAGCTAGGAGAAGACTAACACGTCCTTCTTGTTACAGCTCCAGAAAAATAAATGGAAATGTCCATAACATTTCTCCAATATCAATAATAACATGTGTCCAATATTTACTTCATGGCTTACTATATTTTTGTCAGTGACAATGTTCTGCTGGCGGCGTGTTCTCCAGCAAAGCATTTCTACTGAGGAAAATATAGAGAATCAGGTGAATATTGGACCTTTGGACCCTCAGAGGCTATAAAACACTTGGTGATGCTGCACCAGCTGGTTGGAGACATTTGATGGACATTTGATGCTTTTTGGAGCTGTAAAAGATGACCTGTTAACTTCAGTGGAGCTACGCTGGCTAACTGGACTGTGTGAGTAGATAATGACTAAACTTTCATGATGGGGTTCAGCGCTCCAAGAAACGTGTCGGTCCTTACCTGGGCTGTGTTGCACTTCCTGGCTAGTTGTGAAGCTTTTCCCCTCTTCCTGTTTGGAGATCTTGCCGTGTTGTCTCAGGCGTTCTGTGGAACTACCGGATCACCATCTCATGTTCCCGTCCTCGGGCTTCAACTGTCCGGTTGTTACTGATGAGGTTTCCCATCATTCCCATCTCTCCCATTCCGAAGACTTTATATGTATAAAATAAGAATGACAATATAGTACAAACATCTGCATCTTTTAATGTCTTGTGAAAACACTTTTATGACATTTTAACCGTTCCAGCCGAGGCAAGCTGCTGTCAGCTCGCCCACTCATCTCTCCTCTGGTTGTAAAGTCTCGTTCCTCCCATCCTGCTTTGCGTCCCCAGTGGCAGTCCATCACCATCACCCTGGTGGAGAAGGTCCAGATCATCGCCGTGTTCCTGGGTTCTCTGTTCCTGGTGGCCAGCATCTCCTGGCTGCTGTGGTCGGCCCTCAGCCCGCAGGCCGTCTGGCAGCGCCGGGACGTCCTGTTCCAGGTCTGCTACGGCATGTACGGTTTCATGGACCTCGTCTGCGTAGGTGAGCGTCCATCGACTTTTCCAGATGTTGTTTATTTGAATGTTTAACACTGAACAGAAATGTGATTTTGATATTTGCAATAATTAATGGAAATTCAACCAATCCCTGCAACACTTGTAAGAACCTGCAAGTTTAAATTACCGCAATCTGAAGACTGAATTTATTCACATACAATGATCAAATCAAACCAGACATCAACAAAATATTTGTGTCTTGGTCTTCTTGTTCTAATAATAATAATAATAATAATAATAATAATGGAAGTTGAGTGCACTGTTTTTCCTTTAACTTGCATTATTATAGTTTCCTTTTATCCTGAGGCTTTTCTTAGAGGAATAGAAGACAAAGTCTACCTCAAACAGAAATGGGAACTTAAAATATTATATATTATATTATAATCATGACTATTTGATATTTACTGTGTTTGATGTTTACTTCACTAACTGAAGTAGAAGAAGAAAAGGCAGGCTGAGGGATTGATTGATACCTGACAGTGTAAGATGATCTGATGGTGATTTTTCCTTTAACTCCGCCCCTTTTTCCATGTAATAGGCTTGATTGTCCATGAGGGGGCAGCGGTGCACAACGTCTTCATGCGCTGGCGGGCCATCAACCTCCACTGGGACGTCCAGAGCTACGACAAGGCGGTGGACATGGAGGAGACGAGCACCGGCCACTCCTCCCTGGCCCCCAGGACACTCTGGTTGCCCCTGGTCACCCTAGGGCCCGACGGCCCTTTACACCCCACCCAGCTCGGGTCCCAGCCCTGGGCTTGCCTCTGTTTACCCGCCTTCCGCCCCGGTCTGCTGCCCCGGAGCAACCTCGGCCAGGACGGTGACTCAGGAGAAGTCGCCGTTCGTGTAACATCGATGTAACAGCAGGCTGTGTTTACACCAGAACAGAACATCTGATGTTTTACTCTTTGTGGTCGGGTCTGATCTTCTCCTGCCGGTCTACAGAAACAACATGGCGTCTGATTCTCCATCGTCTACACCGCAATTTTTCCTGTGTTAATAACTGTTGATTTTTCAGTGACAATTATTTTGAGTTGTCAAGTGTTAATTGGAGTTGTTTGTCCAATCACAGAGCTGATATGATTCTAAGGCGGCTGGTCAAAACTATCTAAAGTGTTAAATTAACTGTGATGGGTTTTACTGATCGACGTCTCAGAGTTAAATAACCAGATGATTTTGCTGTGTAGACGAGAGTAACACTCACCTCCACTCTGATTTATGTTCCTGCATTAGGGCTACTTTAACTTTATTTCTCTTGTTTTATTGATCTTGTTGATCTGTTTTCCATCATGTTGGATCTACTGTCATTTAGATTCCACTATCTAATGCAGACGTGTCTTAGGTTTGATCTGTTTTATAAGCCCCTTTGGATTTTCTGTCACTTTTTTAAAGGGTTAGTTAATCTGACTATATTTTATTATGTTTTCCTAAACTATGAGAAGACCAGACTTTACCCAGCAAGCATTTGACGACATGCAGGAGGTTCAACATCAACCCCAATGAGAACAACATTTTCATAATTTTATATTATGGCATGGTAAAAAACAGCTGCAGGTCACAGCGATGGGCGACTACTTTCAACTTGGTGCTGTATTTACACATCAACCTCAAAATGTTTGCTGGGTCACAAAGGGTTTAAAAAAAAGTCAGAAGTTGTTCCAATGTAAATGCAGCCATTGAAGACGTTGTGGTTTTGATCCATCTGTATGCCATTTTGTTGAGCTTCCAGGAGCCCTGTGGTGTTGGGGGGGGGGGGCTTGGTGGGTGGGCAGAGGGGGCGGGGCTCCTTTCTTGACCCTGGGTTTGGGTCATTTGATTTTTGGTGCCTTAGGAGGCTGGGTGTCCGGTGACGCAGAACAGAAATGACTTGAATGTGACTTTTGCTGTTGGCTGTATTTCTATTTCTTTTGAATGTAACATGGATGTAATGTATAAAGAATGTTTATATTGAGATGTGGGTTATCAGACTCATTTCAGTGTTCAAATTCTGTACGTTTAGCTTAAAGCGGCACGAGGCCCCTTCTCACATTGGTGGCTCCAAGAGGTAGGAAACTGTTGGGACTTCAATACCCAGAAACCCTCAGTAAACACAGCACACTCACGCTCACCAACCCAGCCGGTAAAATACTGAAAAGCATTTGGAGTTACACAAACCACGAGCTTGGACTTCTACAGTTCAGCGCCATTTTGAGATGATCAGTGTGTCTGAGCCTCACAAGAGACTGTCGAGCTTTTATACTGGAAAGTAGGTCAATCAGTTGACCGGCATCAGGTGCGCCCTGATCCCAGAGCAGCTGGCAGAGACAGCATTGATTTTTCCACTGCAGGACTGGCACGGTGTTGTATGTTTCTGTTGTGTTTAGTGCAGTTTGGTTCAGTTCTACTAGAAGTGACCCGGGGCCTGTTCCAAGAAGCAGGTTCAGCAAACTCTGAGTCTAACCCTGCACTCTGAGTTGATTCATTCTGAGATGGCCAATTCTGAGTTTTCGGTTCCAGAACAGCTGATCTGAGTTAGTTCAATCAACTTTGAGTATTTTCACCTTGAGTTAAGCGCGTGCGCGACGACAATAAAAAGCCATCATCAATGGAGGTCCTGATACTACGATTCACCATGGCAACCAGCAAGCAGAAGGGTCGTAAAGGAGAGGGAATTGGCGTGGGAGAGAATCGCTGCCCGAGTCAATGCGTACGTTTGAATGCAGCAGTGTATTCATTTAACATTTCACCACACTTTCTTATAATGTTACCTACATGTGAGAAAGTGGTGGAATGGTATTGGAAAAAAAATATTTTCATTTAGGTGCAATCCCACGGGCGCAAAGCGCTCTTGGCAGCAGCTGAAAATGAAATATAAAAACATTACAATAGTCATTTAGCAGACGGCTTTTATCCAAAGCGACTTACAAAGGTGATAGTTAACACTATGTGGGGATCGAACCCACAACCCTGAGACTGAGAGTCTAATGCTTTACCAACTGAGCTGTCTGGGCCAGACATACTTCAAATGGTGTACTTGGGGCAGCAAATTAGAAAGGCAGATCTAGAAATGTAATTACTGGAACATAAGTTAGAGGTGGGTGCATGGTCACAGGTGAAATGTGTTGTTGGAACAATATATAAATACTAACTGTTGCTTTTGTATTTGTAGGAAATAAAGAAGACCAAATGAAAGGTGTCTTTATTTGACTGCTCGGGGTGGTGGTAGCTTAATCCGTGAACTGTAAACGGTATATTATATCTCGGACAGCTCTTCCATCCTGGACATAGAACATCTAATTGGGGTCTCAAAATCCTCTCCCGACGTGAGGCTATGCGAATTACTTCCGCTTGAATATCGATCGGGTTACCGAGGAAAGGACACGCCATGTCCGACAGCTGCTTCAGGTTCAGCAGAGGGAGGAGACAGGGAGAAAGTCAGGGTTTGTTCAAGAAAACCTGCTAGCGAGCAGGTTAGGTTCACAGAGTCAGTTACCATGGTAACTTAATCAGAGTTTGAGTTACCTCTCTTTCTGGAACGGAAAACCCAGAGTTTCCCTCATCTCAGGGTTAACAAACTCAAGAGTTTTCACTAAACCTGCTTCTTGGAACAGGCCCCTGGTAAGACACCCAAACACGTTGTTTACTGCCACCAGTTCAGTTGCTGGAAAGGAAGTTGCCGTCATATTGGTGACATGCAAGCAGCATACACAACCGAAGGGTACTGATACTGTCCCATAGCCATAGTAGAACCAGGATGGGTGCAGCACAGCGCTTTTATAAAAGTTATTAACCGGTAAATAGAGATTTCAAAATAATGTGCTTTTGTTTTCGGTTCTGTTTCAGAGCCCGATTAAGTGACTTATGTCCATCTCAAATTACTGTTAAATGAATGGAAATTAAGTGAAAAAGTAAAAATAACAGTTAGATAAGACCCCAAAGTAAATATGTATCCATTTATTGTTAGAATCATCCTTTCAATACATAACACAGCTAATACAGATGAAAAAAAGATACCAGTATTGTGTATTTCAAAGGTTCACTGTAAGATTGGCGGCTGCGTAGAGAAAAATATAACAAAGATTATCTTGAGAATGTCACTGCGTGGTCACCAGGAAAAACACAAGGCAAAGACAGTATAAAATGTACAGCCACATGAGTATATAATATATATATAACATTGCACATTATAACAAAAAAACCCAAACTGATGAAAAAAAGAAGTGTACACAATATACAACAAGGCACTGAGGAGGAAACCTGCACACATCTTTGGATGGATCTGCCGCCCGCGGAGTTCCAGTGAAACGTTGTGGAGCGACCGGGCAGGAATGTTACGCTGCAAAACGCCTCAGCAAGTCGTCTGAAATCTTAAAATCTGATTGTTTTAAAAAGAAATGTTCTCATTTAATGCAGTTTGACTTGCTTAAAGGGGCAGTAAGTACGGTGTTTACCACAAAGTGACCATAACATGTTGATATGTTTGTGGATCAATACCAATGACTCAGCGACTACTGGGCCTGCTGCTGAGATGCCTGGCTTTCAAAACTCACTCCTCGAAACTCTTGAAGTTGATTTGCAATGGAAACAAGTGAAATTACGTCACTACTGGTTGATCTTTCACTTGTTTTAAGCGAGAC
Source organism: Hoplostethus atlanticus (assembly GCA_034670405.1). Classification (NCBI taxonomy): domain Eukaryota; kingdom Metazoa; phylum Chordata; class Actinopteri; order Trachichthyiformes; family Trachichthyidae; genus Hoplostethus; species Hoplostethus atlanticus. Next base: position 1,529,199 of record JAXDDX010000111.1, on the reverse strand, counting down.
AGGATTTCTCTACTCTACGTTAGCTTAACTGACTTGCAGAGCTGGACAGTTTTTGTGTGTACAAGTACATAGTAGTAGTTAAAGGGAACGTGGGAGCACCGTCCATCTGGTAACAGGAGTGGCATCTATAGGAAAACTGGAGTTCGTCCTGCTTCAGCTCGTCTCAACCAGGCACTTGAGTGACCTCAACATCGTGAGCAAAGTCCATCTAAAACAATCACAATAAAACTTGAAATGCTCGAGACGACCACAGTACATTTAACAGACAGTCCTGGATAGTTCTTCTAGATGTCGAGTCCCAGAGTTTTCCTAAGCAGAAGAAAAGGGTTGGCCTTTCACCATTCTCATCTTTTGTTCTTCTCTGCCTTTTTTCTTTTTTTACATTCTGACAGCCTATTGACACAATCCTCCTGACACACACACACACACACACACACACATACAAAAAGGTACAGCCTCAGTAACAAATACCCCACAACAGCCCTTGTAGTGCCACAGCAGCACATGATACCAGATATCCACGCTTGAAAAACCAGACCACTACAAAATGATGGTTGGTGAGAAAACAAGGGTGTGATCACACCTACAGTCCGTTTTCATCGGTACCAACCAAAGTGGAAACGTTTATTTTGCCGCACTTGTGTATTTAGTTCCTAGGTTCACACTGACCAATCACAAGCCAACCAGAAGTCCCATGACTCCCCAGCAGCTGGTTGATTGGTTGAGTTTTGGTAACCTGTCATCCCACCAGGTTAGAGAGTCCAAACCAACCTGGTTCCAGTCTGTCACTTGATCTACCATGATGGACTTGTCTGCTCTTCTCTGGTGTTCATACCAGTTAAGAACACATGAAGAAACATCTGAACATGAGCACCAGTCCAGACTGACCAAGTCTCCTTCTACCCATAATGCCTTGTGTTTTGGGGTGGTTTTCCTTTCGGTCGGTTATTTGGCGTCACCAGAGTTCGAATGGTGTTGTTTTCACCTGGCCAGCCTAACCCTAACCCTAGGAGGAAAGGAAAGTTCTCCTTAATGTGATGTGATTCTCTTGATCCCTGCAGGGAAATTCGCTCTGAAATTGACTTTACCGCCTACAGAGAGGTCGGAGGTCAGGGGCAGCTACAGAACAGCCTTGATAGGGATCGCTAAAGGACATTTCAGACTGGATGCTTGCCAACACTGGGTTGTCTGGTTGAAAGACGGTCTCTCTAACCTCTAGGTGACCCTACCACCCCATTTGAAGACCTTTCTTCACATAGTATAATTTGAAATAATCTTCTGTACTTTTTGAAGTACTGAGCTATGTACATCAGGTGTGGATGTATCGCGTTTTGGAATGAAACTCTTCAAAATAACTATCCGGATAACAATAAGAACACTGTGGTTTTTATCCGTGGTCTCCAGCATTTACAATGTCAGTTGGACACGTACACTTTAAGAGCTGCTTTCTCCAGTACGCTGACGACTGCGTCCTCGCTCAGCCGACGGCGGCCACGCTCAACCTCCACAGCCAAAGTCCCAGAAAGTTGTGGCCAAAGGTAAAAAAATCAAAAGGTCAAAGGGTGAAGGAAGGGGTTCACCAGGCGCTACACTGGCTGCCGTGGCTGCTGACAGATTGACAGTTGCTGTAGCGCTTCTTCACGATCATGCTGATGTAGGCCTTCATCAGCTTAGCGATGTCCATGACCTGGGGAGGAGAGGAAGAGGAGTGTCAGGGTGTTCAGGGTTCATGATGTTTTCTAAAATGAGGCATCCATCAAAACCCATTAAAAAAAAAATCTGCCATGGACAAACCATTGGTCTTTTCTGAGATATCCTATATTTGAAATAAGTGACTTAACTCTTACAAAATGAACAACACAAAATTAGACCAAATTATGGAACTTTTTCAAAGTCAAAGTCCTTTATTGACTTTTACAGGACTAGATTTGAGTTATGCTGAATAACGTACTACAGGTATTTTTAAGTTCAGTGAAATTAAATCTTAATTTGCTCTTCGTGAACTTGCCAATAATAATGTTCAACCTCATGATGCCAAACCTTATATATTATATTATTATTATATTAAAGACATTTCAGATCAGATATAGACTCGGTGCAAGCTGATGACGTAAAGAGACGAAGAAAATCTAACTTTAATCTGACAATCAAACTTAACGTATATAACATTTTAAGAATTGTATTCCAAAATGCTATAAATGACATTTTGGAAAAATAAGCATTAACCTGAAGTTTGTCCCTCAAAGAGCATCCAGTCTGAGACCTGCGTCACCTACGATCCATAAAAAAGTCCTATAATTTAATATTGTGTGATCAATCAGTAGGTTTCACGGTTTTCCCTGAATAGTGGACATCTCATTTTGTACAGAAACTCTTCAGTTGTATTCTCAGGAAGTACGTACCAGACTGGTTTCGAAGACCAGCTCGCGACCCTCTATGGCTATCTTATAGGAGTTGGGCAGCGGAGCGCCGAAGGAGAGGATCTGTTCATATGGGAAAACCTGCAGAGGCCAGGGCTCTCCTCGCTTGTACACCGATATGGCCTCCCTGCTCACGCCCAACCACAGCTCAGCGGGGAACGATCCGTCACGACACTGCCACAACAAACAGGAAGGAGATGCACGTGAGCACTGAGGTTAGACTGATATAGTGGTTTGTTAGAGGAAAGGGAAGGTTGGATGACGGGTATTTAGCTTCTCCCATTCATGTCACATGGGACAGAAGACGAGCTTCCACCTAGACAACCATTCATGTCAGCTTTCAGGTTGTAAATATTACTTAGGAACCGATTTCTCCGACGTCTGATGTCACCAACAAGGAAATAGCTGAAGTCAAGTGTAGGGAATGATATTTCAAATAAAATGAACTAAATGAACGATCTTCATCATGTAAGTCGTTTTGTGATCACGGCAGGATAAAAGTACTTGTGTTAAAACACCGATCAGAACCGACGCAAGTCAACAGAAAACTTCAATCATGGCTTCTTAATGGCTTCAAACGAGTTGAACCACTTTCAACTCGATCTTCACAGTAAAGTCGTTCTGATGGTTTTCACGCATATGACATGAACGCAGCATCAGCACTAAAATCACTTTTGTCACCAGAGAAAATGATTGAAACCAACAAGTAAGGTCTAAGAAATAACAATCAGTTATCATCAAAATCTCACCTCAACGTTGAACAGCGTGGAGCCGTATCCCGGCCATTCCTTGACCAGAGCCATGTATTTGACCATGGCCTGTTCCTGGTTCATCCCCTGCAGTTTCCTCCACTTGTCCAACACGCTGGCTCGCACCGCCGACGCCTCCTCCCTCATCCAGGCCTCCAGGCTGTTCTCCTCCTCCAGCTTCTGGCGACTCAGCGAGCCGCTCCTGAAGCTCCGCCTCAGCGTTCCCTCCAAGAAGCTGGAGCGTTTCCTCTCCGACGTTCCCGAACGCTCGGCCACGGAGCCGGTGCCCGTCGTGAACGTCTTGGCCGAGTTCTGGACCCGGGCCCGCAATCGCGCCATGGGGAACACCTGGGACATTTCGGGGATGGAGGCCGGGGAGTTGTGGTCGCCCAGCAGGTACTGGAGTCTCAACGCAGCCAGGAACTGGAGAGTCTCCTCGGGGGCGGGGTACTGGCCGCGAATCACTGCCTCATGGGCCTGGAGAGAAGAGAGAGGAAGTCAACGAGAAAGACAGGGCATTTATTTTTAGCATCGAAATAAATCCAGTGTTGCAATACATCTGGAAATGTAACCACAAGATGCAGTATATGGCAGCGACAGAAATAAAGTCCTGGCTCCTGTTTGGATGGATCAGCTGTAGACTAATTCATTTCATGACCGTCGTCTCACCTGTTCGAACATGAAGGCGAACTCAACGCTGTCCTTGGGAACGTTGTCCGTGTCCAAGAAGCAGTAGAGCTTGAAGTAAAACCTCCAGCCGGTGTTGTGTTCGTCTTGGCTGGCCGAAAGCCTGGAGAGCCGAGAGAGTGTTACTGATGCATGGAAGAAGAAAACACTCTCCCACGTCTCTTCCCAGACACACACACACACACACACACACACACTTACTTTTCAAACTTGGCGAGCACGTCGGCCACCACGGTGTGGCTCTCGATGGCTTTGTCTGCGGCGTCGTTGTGTTCAAACAAAGCAAACATGTTCCTGCTGTCCTCCATGGCCAGGCCGCGAATCAGCTTCTCCACCACCTGACACACACACACACACACACACACACACACACACACACACACACACAGCCAACACTATTTTTAGTGGTACTGTCAAGTTATCAAATGAATCATAGTTGAATTTTCTTTGCTATGTCGGTTCAGAAAGGTGTTAAATGACCTGTTGGATAACACATGATGTCTACTCTTAGAAGATGATGGATAGCAGAAAACTAAAACAAAGACAGTCAGTAACTTATATACCTCTATATTTCAGTTATTGAATGATGAACCTCAGGTAATGATATTCCTTCCAAAATGAAAATGAAAACTCTTCATGTGTCGAAAAACCCCCAATAAATAGCCAGTTCATGAAAGCTTTTCCCTTTGCTGTTCTACATTCTACGTTCATTTTACGTTTCCGGTTTGTTTGGAATAAACAGAAGAAGAACTGGGTAGTTAGCATGAGCAGAAGAAGAGAGAAAAGAGCGCCACCTACAGGAACTCAAACCAAAGATGGAGACTAAATAATGCCACCCACCTCTCCGGCGGTGGTGTGGGAGTTGATGGTGATCTTGCAGGATCCTCCTCCATGGCAGTGCACGGTGGTCGTCATGTCCTGTCGCGCCACGATGGACCGGATCTCCTCCTGCGACGGGACGTTCTCCCGGGCCCTCGTCTTCTTCAGGGACTCGAGGGCGAAGGCGGCGTAGCGATCCATCTCAGAGCCCGGGAAGAGCTCTCGAGTCCTGGGGAGAACGTTTTACAGCATAAATACAAAATATGTCCGTATCAAGTGAGATCCCATTCCGGATCTTTTGTTTTGTAGACCACTACACCAACACGATGCAGACAGTCAGGGCCAGCGCTCCAACGCTCACCTCTTGAGGTGGAACTTGAGGTATCTGAGGATGCTCCTGGATGGAATGAAGGTGCAGGACATGCAGGCCAGGATCTTCCAGCTGCAGAGGTTTCCGGGGCTGCCGGGCTGCGGCGGTCTGGTCGTCTGCTTGACCAGCTGGCAGTAGAGCTCGTCCCGCAGGGGTTTGAGCTCCTGGCCGGTCTGCAGGACGCCCTGGATGATCGGCACCGGGTCGGCCACGCCCTCCAGGTGCTGCAGCGAGTTGAAGACCTTGAGGGCTTCGTCCTGCAGCGTGGTGTAGCCCTTGTTCCTCAGAGCTGAGCAGGACGGGGGAGAGGGGTTAGTGACGGGATGAATGGGAAGATGAAATATGAAAGGTCTGCGTCTAGTCAGGCTTATACCAGGGTATAACCTGAACAACCTGAAGATGAGTAAAACTTTTGTAGACACAAATAAAGAGAAAATCTGATCAATAAGATAACAGAAGGTGAGAGTTTTGTTAAATTGGATTCGCTGGCAACAATTTCTCACCTTCTGTATAAATAAGCTATTTGGGAATCGGTAGAGTGTTGACTGACTGACTGATTGTTTCAACACTTGACAAATTGATTGATTAACTGACTGACTGATTGAGCCGTCATCTCCGTCACTTACAGGTCAGGTGGATGTCTCCGTAGGGCAGCGGCAGCAGAGGGGAGTGGAGGGGGTGGTGGCTGAAGCGAAGGATGGGGTTCCTCTTGTAGATCTGCTCCACCACCTCAGAGTTCAGACAGTTCTCCTGCAGCGCAACGTGGCGTCAGAGTTACGTTCGAGATGCTTAAAGAACCACCGTGGTCCCAACACTGGCTCGGTTTACATGGTGGTTTACTGGGCTGGAGACTACATGACTATCTAGACTACATAGGTTTGGTAAAACATGAATGGAAGAGACCTGTATTTTCAATTATGATTAAAGGGGTTAAAGGGGCATTAAGTAATCTATGACCTTTATTGACCTCTACTGGCGACCAGTAGGAATTACAACAACATTAACAGAACTGATCTCCACACATCTCTTGCTATCACTTGATATAAACAAAACAGTACAGGCCAAGTAATCGTTGAGTCATTGGTATTGATCAACAACCCGATCAACCAACACATATATTATGGTCATTTTGTGCTAGCGAGCAGTAAAAACCTGAACTATTACCCCTCTAAAGAAGCTAATAAACACTGCCAGAGTTAACGGGGTGTATAATGACAGTCTGATGTAAAACTACACGACGTCCCACCTTGATGTCCTGGACGAGCTGCTGGGTCGGCGTGTCGATGGGAGCTTTGGTGTCGATGACGTTCTGGATGGCGCCGGCCCAGCGCGTCGCCTCGTTCAGCAGCTTGGTGTAGAGGCGGTACGCGTGTTTACGGCCGTACACGACCACGTTCCAGTAGCCTGACGGGACGAAGACAAGGAGGAGAGAGATGATTTTAGTGATTACTTCCTCAAACTACATCTCTTACAAAATGCAGGTATAAGGACTCTGCTGCCTTGGACCTCCTAACTGTTGGTAGAGGGAGGAGGAAGACCATGTTTGTCATGACGTCAATAATATTGGTGGTGATGATGATGATGCTTGGTCTCATGCTACTCATATCTCCCCTCCTTACCCGTCTCTTTGAAGACCTTCTCGTCCGGCTGGACCACGGAGCAGAGGCTGTTCAGCACCAACGTTCCCAGCTTCAGTGCGTTGCGCTCTGAGCTCTTATAGTAGTCCAGGGAATTGTGGGTAAGCAGGAACCAGCGCTTCTTCAGCTTCAGGGAGGCTTTGCTGCTGTTCTTCATCTCCTTGTGGAGCCATCCTGTTGGAGAATTGAAAAAGGAATGCTTTAAGTTACTAGTTACCATGAAAAAGTAATCTGAGTACCCTAACATTACAAACTAACACTGTTCTTAACTACATGCTGTTGCTTTGCTGTTGCAAACATTTGCTGTTCCCCCCCAGGGGTCATAAAAGTTTCATCTAATCTATTCTTCCGCCCCAGTGCATGCTGGGATAGCCGCCCAGCACTCTGAAAAGGAAGAAGCGGGTAAAGAAGTCAAATGACTGGATGGTTCTTGTCACCTCTGATGATGAACTCCTGTCCTTCCACCCGGGTGTCGCCCTTGGAGCGCTGCAGCAGGGTGATCCAGTGGTGCATCTCCTCCGGGGTGTCGGCGTTGCAGTGCAGCACCCGGTTGGCCGTGATCATCACGAAGGAGTTGGGCCTGCAGCGAGGAGACAGCTTACAGTCACATGGGGGACGAGGTAACGAGGATAAGATGAAACTAGGGTTTTATGTTTCCATGGTTACTTATCATGTTCACAATAAGCAAAATATAAAATGTTGCAGCAGCAAATAGTAACAGGAAATATCAAAATAAGAATATAGGAAATGGGGAGGGTATTAAACATAACCAGTACAATAGTGTAAGAAAAGTACTTCAGATGAGAAAAACAGAACGAGGTTCAGACAAAGGAAAGCACAAGACGAGACGTGACGTTAATCCAGGTTGTTGTCATGCTGCTCCTCACCTCTCGGGATTATCTGACGCACAAACCGAATCGATCATCCCTACATCCAACGTTCCCTGGAGACAGAGAGAGAGAGAGAGAGAGAGAGAGAGAGAGAGAGAGAGATTATAAGAGTGGACACATTTCTCAGACTCAGTGATCTGTGGTGTGTTCAGGGTGCAGATAATGACTTTGACCTTCCTCAACCCCCTGGGAGCCAATTATCTCACACACACACACACACACACACACACACACACACACACACACACACACACACGCACACGCACACGCACACCAGCCACAACCCTCCATACACTGTAAAAATGTGCCTCATAACAACTTGATCTTGTATAGAATCTTAACTGTTCTGCACATGGAATGAGATCATTTCACATTTCAGATGATAATCAACTTCATTTCACAAACTCGATTTTAAGTTTGTGCAGGATAACAAATCCCTTTCCCACAATCCTCTGCGCCCCTGCAGTACTCACCACGGCATTCTGGGGGTTGGCCTGCTCGTCGTGCATCTCTCTGATCTCCTGCTCGGTGGAGCCGTGGACCTGACTGAGCACGCTGAACCACTGACTGTAACCATAGAGACGGCATCATCATCATCATCATCATCAACACAGGAAGGAACTGACAGTGAAAGCGTCAGAGTAGGAGTTCCAGCTGATTTCTACCAGCTGATTGGCCCCGCCCTGACACACATGAGCCTCATTTTTACTGGATTGTGATTGGTGGAAATAATCAGCCTTTTTGAAATGAAATGCTTTCTGAGAGGATAAGAAATTTAAAAGGGGTGAAACTGGAGGATTTTAAAAGCCTGCAAGTTGAATCTGTCAGGAGTGATTGATGCATCCCTATAACTGTATCTGGGTCGATGTGAGTAGCAGATTAAAACACAACAGATAGAAAACGGATCTTTCTGGAGCTGACAGATTCAGTCTAGCAGCCTGCCGGCTCGGCCATATGGTGCTGATGTATGGTCATGGTGGGAGAGAGGCTGGCATTTAAACCTGCTGCCAACACACACACACACACACACACACACACACACACACTTCATCTTCCTGTCAAGGCGGAGGAAGTGGTCCAGTCCACTGAGGGGAAATCAATGGGTCGCCAGGGGCAACCGGCACACCGACTCTCCTCAGCGACAATATCTCCTAGGCTACTCACTATAATGTGCTGTGCTGTGCTGGTGGGTGTATACTTAAAAACATGTGCAAATAAGAGGGGAAGCAAGAAAGAGAGAGAGAGCGAGAGAGAGAGAGAGAGAGAGAGAGAGAGAGAGAGAGAGAATGGAAGATGGAGAGAGAAGAGAGAAGATGGCCTCTCCTATAATACTGTAACATGTAATGTAATTTAACATAATAATGAAATGATCCTGTTAAATATGATGTGTGTGTCTGCAAACACACACACACACACACACACACACACACACACTCTCTGTGGACTTGCCTGGCGTCCTCGGCCGACTCGGCGATCAGATGGTAGGTTCTGTCTGGCATCACGATGTCGATGCCGTTCTCCTTACCGGTGTTGTCCACGATTTCTCTGCAACACAAAGTGACACTGAATCCACTGATGCTCTTATCTCCTTAGCTCTCACTTTAATTCTTGTCCTAGCGTGGAACATGGTCAGAGCACTGTGACCTCTGACCTCTGACCTGTAATGTTAGTGACCTAGGAACTGAAACTTATTCTGCTGTTGAGCTCATTCTAAGTCACGCTGGATAAGAGTGTAAGCTTAAAGTATAATTCTGGCCACGGTGAATATTAAACCTGTTTTCCAGCGTGCCCTCGCTCCCCTTCTAAAAGTTCCTGTGGATTTTTACATGCTGCTATCAGAGAAGCAGTTGTCCAGACTTGTTTCCCTAACTCAAAATACCTAAATGATACCAAAACCGAATTCAGGGTTCCCACACTCACTCACATCAAATTCAAGGACTTTTAAGGCATTTCAAGGTCTTGCTTGGTGAAATTCAAGGACTCCATTCATTTTCAACCTGCTGTTATATCAACGCAAACATCCATACCAGGGATTTCCTCAGGATAGGAGGTGTTGATGCTAGCTGAGGCACTCTGATGAATCTGACTTCTATAGTTTAATAAAAAATCAAGGACTTTCAAAGCCATCCATTCATTTTCAAAAACTTTTCAAGGCTTATTTATTTTTTGTACCCGTCTTCCCCGTTCTTCATCACCTGCCAACATGATATTACGTTGCACTTTCCACCATCTTCCTTTCTTACATGTCCAAGGTGCACTTTCACGATACCCTGGGTCCCTTTCCTTCACTTGTCAGTAAGCGTGTCCCATATGTAATCACGATACCTCCTACATCCCTTTTCTTCCTCCCTTGCCAATGAGCTTATCCATCATGCAATTACATTCCACTCTGCTCCCACTTCCTTATTTCCTTACAATTCCTTTGAACTTTAAACAGCTTCTTATCCGAACCTCCTCTCTTTTCATTTCATGCATCCTAATCCTTTGCACTCAATTACTTCCTTCCTTCCTTCCTCCCTTCCTTCCTTCCCTCCTTACTTGGCAGTGTGCATGTCTAGCAGCCCCTTCATCTTGTCCTCGCCGTCGTTCTCGAAGTACATGAGCTTGCTCTGCCGCAGGACGAACCAGCGGCGTTTCCAGTTGCGGCGTGACAACGTGGAGGAGCCCCCTCCCTTCTTGTTGAGCCAGCCCTGCTTCAGAGCCTCCTGCTTGGCCCGAAACCACAGGAAGGTCTCGTCCTTGAGGACGCACCAGCGTTGCTTCCACGTGTTCATCAGACCTCCTGGAGAGGAAGATAATAATGAGGTTTAAACAATAGAGAGCGTGTATTCACAAAGTTTCTGATTCTCTATTTTCCTCCAATCTTGAATGTTTTGTGAACGTTGGTCTAATCAGTTCTGATAAAATCAAAGACATAAAAAGGACAGAAATATGATACATGATCCAGATATATGCACACATTGTTATTTGACATAAAGACGTCTGAGAAATTAGAAAGAAAGAGAAAGGGAGGCATATGTACACCACTGTATTCATAGTGGAAGACCTGTCGACTTCCTGGGAGTACTACTTCTCCGACCCTTGAAGATCAAAAACTTAAGTATTGTAAATGGAAAAAGTCTCACCTCCATGGCTTTATAAAATACCTACAGTGCCATCTAGTGGTGTTAGGCAACAGTGCATAGTTTAGAGACACCACTGTGACCACCATGACCCTGTATTTTTGTAACTAAAAGGAACAGGCTCCTAGCACCAGAAACAGTTGTGGGATGTATAACCAGCTCAGCAAAACAGGTTTTAAACATGTTCATCTTAAGTCAATGGAATCGGTTGTTAGAGTACTGTAATGAATGAGTTACCCTTGATGTAGAGGAAGCTGTGGAAGTACGGCAGCGTGACGCAGCTGTAGACGGAGTCCCGCCGGTACGACAGCTCGTCATCGGTGTCGAACCTGTCAAAGTCGTCCTCACTGTCCTCGAACTGGTGGTGGAATAGAAATGATAGAGATAAGATGAGCCACGCCCAAGATGACGAGCAAGACGAGCACAACTGACCACACCAAAGACCAGGATCCATCAGAGTCTCTGTTCTCCGTTGAACATGTGATGTGAATGTCCAGGTCTTATTCCTGCTCCGACTATCTCTAAGGACCGATACTATCAGGACATTTCTGATCTGGGTTTTTATTCCTCAAAGGGAAGCGGATCAACAAGCAGCCAAGCTGAGACATTCAACATTTCACTGGTTGGAGGAAAAGATCAGCAACACATTTACATGACATTTCACAAACTATATGCACAAAAGTTTCATTTTTCTGTAACTTTTCCAGACCTGGAATCCAAACTTTTTGATTTACATGATTACAGATTTTCCATGACCGTAGGAACCCTGTGCTTTGCTTCAAATACTCAACTGTCTATAACGCAGCCTTTCCACTAATTTCAAACAGCAGTAGAGGACCTCATGGCTAAGTTGCTCCCACTATACTATGTTAAGTATTTAATCATCATATAAGCATCTAAATGCCATCTAAATGTTCGGAAGCAGATGCCAAACCAAAATGTCCCCTGATCCCACTGCGCCAAAGATTTTGGGGGCATCATATTACTGTAATGCTACCTACCGATGACTGAGCCCCCTCGGAGCTGAAGCGGTATGCCCCTGAGCTGTTGTAGGTGCCTACAGAGCCGCGGTAGTCCGGAGACCACTGGCCACTGCGAGTGTTGGACAGGGCCACACTGCCACTGGACAGTATGGCCCCCTCGTCGTAGTCGTCCTGGTCGTAGTCTGAATCCTCGTCCGGCGGTATGAGCTCTACCATGTCATCGGACTGGGCCTCGGACGAAGCCTGGGGGTGGCAGTACGCCGAGTCCCCGCTGGACGAAGCGCTGTGACAGGCCGGAGGCACCGCCGGTAAGGGCTGGTGGAGCAGGGTGGTCGGCGGCAGGGGCGGGATCACACCATCATTGGCATACGGGTCTTCCTCAGACGAGTCGTCGCTCGTACGGATCCCGCTTGTCCGCTGGCCATCCGAGTGGCCGTGCTCGCTCGGGTTAGGCGAGTCTTTGAAGGCCTCATCATCCGCACCAAAGCCTTCGTCCACCTCCTCTTCGTCATCTCCTCTCCTCCGCCTGACCTCCTTCGCCTTGTCATCTCCTTCGCCGACTCCCAAGGAGCTCTCGATGTTTCTCACGCACTCGTCGATCTCATCAAAGTTCAGCGAGTCGAGGAACTGCTGCGCTGCCTTGCAGGCTTCATCCTCCAGACGCCTCAGCTCCTGGTCGCGGAGGAGCTGCAGGCGGTTCAGGGAGGCTTCGGTCAGGGAGAGCTCCTGCCGCTCCTTCTGCCTCTGCAGGGCCTGGATCTCCCGCTCCAGCCGTAGGATCTCCTCCACCTGAGTCACCTCCTGAGGGCCTGACACCTCCTCGAAGGCCTCGGACGACTCCAGTTCCTCCAGGGTATCTGGAGATGTTGCAGCCGCTGCTATGGGCTGGACCACATCAAGAGGGGCTGGCTCTTCAGCACGCTGAAGCTCCTCCAGCCTTCCGGCCTCCTCAGCCTGACAAGAGGAAAATAAACACATTAGAAAACAACTTGATGGAAACTGATCTGTGGAGAGCACGGCATTTACACTTGGGTCATCTGCACCAAATTTGAATGTTCTCATGGTACTGGGAGGCATGTTGGATACCATCAGTTGGTATGTATGTGTGTGTGTGTGTGATACTCAGACATACTTATGTGAACCAATGTCTGGTTCTCAAGAATGACCTATTATTTTTTATATCCAATATAGTATACTCCATGTGCCAGTCCTAATTGAATGATGTATGAATGATGTATCATAAATATGCTTGTCTGCTTGTTTTCTGGTGCAGATCTGATCTGAAACATGAAACATGTCTATGTGAATGGGTTTCCAGTAAACAGTCCTACCTCTCTAGCGAGCCGCTCAGCCTCCAGCCTCTGCCTCTCCCTGTAGAAAACAAACAGATAGACATCAGCTGACTGGAACAGACACTATGGCTTCATAAAGCTCAATGACATTGAGAGATATGATATACCAAAAGGGGAAAAGCATTTCCTGTCTTATAGGATAAAAATCCCATAAAACTTATCTCTAAAGGTCAGACAGGATATGTACATCCATCAAAAACTTTGATACTACCCTACCCAAGTCCTAATCCTAAACTATCCCTAAAGATAAACTAAACCTAATCCCTAAACTCTAAATTCTGTGATGGTTTCTCTTGTTTTTAATCTATATTTACGTCCTGTTTCTCTGTAACTCTCTTTTCTTTGTCTGTTCAGCCACGGTGGCTATCGCTGCTCATGCTAACTACCCAGTTCTTCTTCTATTAAAACGTAAAATGTATCACTTCCTGTCTCCAGAGGATTTCTCCCAGGAAAGACCTACCTGACACCAGGTGTCAGATGGAAAAGCTTCATAAACTGGTCTAGGTTGATCACTATTATTACTTTAACTTGACTTGCAGTCTCCCACCTCTCCATCTCCTCCTCCATCCTCCTGCGACGCTCCTCCTCCTCCTCCCTCCTCTTCCTCTCCTCCAGTAGCTGGCTGTAGGCCCGCCGGGCCAGCTGGCCTCGCAGGCGTTTCTGGAAGGTGACCGCTGCCCAGCGGAGGAGCCGGAACTTCCTCCTCCAATAGAAAGCCCGGTAGTTCTTCTGAATGACCACAATGCACTGCAGCAGCTTCCTGTACTGTTTCCTGTGGGACGGTATCAATGAAAATGCCATCAGTGACCCAATCAGTGACCCCCCACTGGGATTTTTTGTCGAAATGAACATTAAATCGAGTTCCAAGAAATCATGCCGTACATCTACTTATATACTAAACTATTACAGTACATAAGAAGACTAAGAAGACTGTTCAATAACATTACCACCATTTCAGTGCAGTCTGGCTGTATGCTATCCTTGGTACTATTATAATACTCTATAACAAATATATTTATGTAAAAGTACTTTTCTATTTGTGTTCTTATTCATGGTCCCTGAAGGTAACATAGTTCTGAATGTTGCCATTGTGGATGAAAAGCTGTTCTCAATTTAATTACAGTCTCTGGTCAAATAAAGGGAAAATAAAAACAGCTCCAATATAAAATGTATTTCCTGATATTAGTTTTACCTGGCCATGTAGCCCAGGACGTGAGCCTGGATGATCATGGCTGCTTTCAGCACCTCCACCTCCCTCTGCTTCTCCAGACGATGCTCCAGAGACTCCCTCAGAAAGACCTGGAGGAGAGGAGGAGAGGAGGAAAGAGAGGAGAGGAGGCAAGGTAAAAGAAAAGAAGGAGAGGTGGATGGAGATGAGGAAGAGGTGGAACGAGGAAAGAACATTGAGGATATTATCATTCTTCTTCTTCAGTCATGTATAAGGTGTATAAAGTGATGGAGGAATCAACAGTTCCTCTTGTTAGAAACGTCTCCAGAACATGTCTGAGTTCCAGCCACTACTTAACACATCCATCCATTAAGTCTGTTACACATGTAATGAACAAAGTTAACAGATTCAAACAGACAGTCCCTCTTTTTTTAATAACATCACCATTTAAGAGACAAGACAAAAACAACTCAACCAAACAAAACAGCCGACACACATCAAACCCAAATCCTCCTCTCCTTTGTTCCATTACTAAAGGCCGCAAATTACCACGGCGAGGCGTTTCGCCTGGATCGCTCTGAAGAGACGGATCTTACAGGCACTTAGCACAGCTGTCCTCCATTGATAGGAGGCCGGCCTATTGTGGGGCGCTGGGGGTTAAGCCGATTAGGGAACCAGGAAAATGAGATATGAGATGTGGTCTCGGGCGAGAGACACGGTGGGGAAATGTCACGGTGCCACCGGGGTACCGGAGGACAGATTGGCTTTCTCCTGTTGAATGATGCACCGGGGGGATGGGGGCGAGGTGTCGGCCGACCGGCAGACTGTTGAATCCTCAGCGAGGAGTGCTAATGAGATTTTCGAGGGGGAATGTAAACTAGTCCGACCCCCCCTCCGGTTCTTCATATTTCAGTCGGGCTGATTTGGACATCGCTGGCGAGCAGGTTAATTAACAAGGAGACATACAACACACACACACACACACACACACACAGGCAGAAACACATATACACACCAGAATTTTCTTGTTGTCAGGGTGGAAAAGCCTCTGAAACAGCATTTAGACCATAATGGGATACTAAAACTCTCCACTGAATCCAGACTCTTCAGTGGTAGGACAAACTCACACAATCACACGCAAACATACAAAATCACACACATGTAAACAAGGTGTCTGCAAGTTTCATCAAGTTACATTTAAGACTTTTTTAACACCAATTTCATGACTTAAATAAGCATGAAACTGAAAACTGTAGACGTATCAGAACATACGTTAGCATGCCTGGACTGAATTCTCAGAAGAAAAAAAAACATTTTTAAAACCTCAAATTTAATTTAAGATGGAAAATACTTTATTTAACTGGATTCAAAACAATTTAAGTTCTTGAGGTTCGATAATATAATTGAAGATGTTGAGACTCAGGATCTGCACAAACACACCCAGACACACTAAACCACTACCAACATGAATCACACATGCACATGTCCACATCCATGAACAACGCAGCCTTGTGCACGAGGGCCCGATCTGCATGCCAATGATCGGACAGCTAATCCCTTTTGATCATTACCATGCTAATTAGTGCAACAAAAGCCAAGCGAAGGGTTTAGCGCTCATCTGATTTCTGCTGTCGGGTCCTTCGGGAGCGCCGTGAAAGGTCAGCCCCTTCGAGAGAACAGAACCCTGGGATACCGAGGCCCACATAACTTCCAGGAAATTAAGTTTGAGGCTGTAAAAGCTCTCAGACAATAGCCGCGACATGTGCCTGATGAAAGGAGCTCCATGTAAATCTCCCCCCGAGAGGCGAAGGGACAATGTAGGTGAATCCCTCAGAGAGACATAGACTTGATTTAAAAGGCACTAACACTGCCAGGGTTAGAGATGCTATAGAGGCTTTCAGGTGATGTAGCCCCGCCCCCTCTGGCGGCCATGTTGGAGGTCGTCAGCTTATTGAGTTTCTGTCCGTCTCAACAGTTACTTTCTGTCTGTTTCTGACTGAACTGATCATTTCATCACTGATACATCTGATTGATTTAGTGTTTAGATCATGTAGCTTGTTAGCTAGCTAACCATAGTATCTGGTCAGCTAACCATCACTGTCTTGTTGCTAACACATCTGATTAGCACACTAGCTAACGTATCTAGTAGAAGCTAGCGTTAGCAGTGGCTAGTAGTCCCATGTTAACAGTAACTAGTTAGCTAGCTACCAGTTAGTTCAGGTTAACTAGCTGACTCTTCTCCAGCTCCAACTCAGAGTGTTTTGGAGTAGAGACTAGGGCTAAAGACTAGACAGTTTACTGAGTCACAGTAACCTACATTTGGAGACAAATCTACCTGATCACACTGATCACTTTTACTGAGAACGTTACTGGATGATCTACAGACACACCACAACAACCTGGTTCAGATAGTGACCTGGTTCTAGGCTGGTTCTGATAGATTTACACATTATTAACCTGGTTGCCCAACTACAAAACCTCTATTCCCACCCACATTGAAAATAGAAGCACTCATGGAACTGTAAAGTGGATAAAGGGAATAAAAGCCACCAACTGGCAGATGTCTGAGGAGTCAAACAAAGGGTGGCCATGTGTTCACACACAGGTCGGACATAAATCAAACAGTGAGATCGTCACGCTGCATACAGGAGAAATGGGCTGCTAGAGTACAACAATCTGAATACAAAGATTATACACACACACACACATTAACACACACACACACACACACACATTAACACACATCCGTCCACCCTTCCACACGCATGCACTCCTCCACATTGCTGTCACCTCGAGCTGCATCACATGGTCATGCTGCAATCTGGAATCTGTGTCCCCATCTGTCATTTTCCAATAGAAATCTCTCTCACACTCACACACACACACACACACACACACACACACACACACACACCGGTAGTAGCTTCATTCTGCCTGATCCAGTGTGTTGGAAGCAGAGTGAGATAGACAGAGCTCTACAGGGGATGAAGACCAGATCCAATAACTGTTGGATTCCACGCTTCAGGTGCTCTGGACCTCCATTATTCATGATGATACACACACACACACACACACACACACACACACACACGGACACAGCCTAAGGTGGCAGTCGGTCACCTGAGCCTTGGAATGGTTTCATCAAATGGGATTGTAAGATGCATGATGCCAAATGAAGCCTTAAGGGGAACAGACTGGAACCAATATGGATTTGTGTCAGCCGGCGGCGAGGCGAGCTCACATGCAATCATTTCCCATGTTAGCTTGGAGAATATAGATCAGACCGCTTGAGCCAGAGGCGGCGTGATTTTGAATTTCAGGAGCCCAGGGTTGGACAATAAAAAGTCAATTATACTGTAGAGACTCGAGTGAGAGGCCAAGAAAAAACTGAGTCTTCAGGAATGAAGAAAAGAAAAGAACGCTTCTTTTCTCATTGACACCCATGTATTTATGAATTTATGTAATGTAGTTTTATCAATTTTCAAGCAACCAGGGGTCCGCTAATTCATTCAAAACATAATTGACCCTGTATGACTCAATTCAAGAGAGAAAAATAAAAGCACCATTGATACGGTTATGTATTTCTGCGGTCATGCATGGTCTTTATGAGACAGTTTACTCTCTCCACTTGGTCTTGGTCTTCAAGACTGCGTGGAAATGTTTTTCACAAGTTTAATAATCAGGAAATCACATTAAGCTGCTGAAGATCTCAAATGTATTGATCAGTTTTATAAATTTGATTCTGATAATGAATCTTTGTATGTTTCCAAACAGGTAAAATTCCAGTTAAATGACATCTCACTTTCATTATTACAGTGTCATTAATCAGCAATAACTCTATGATAAGAGGGAGACTGAGCACTGGTTTCTATTCTTCAGACAATCAGACAACCACGATTACAGCCGTTCTCCTTCAAGCAATAAGAGGATCTTGTAACTTAAAGAACATGCCATCCCCACGTTCATCCATCCCTCACCTTGGTCTTTCCCAGCTGCCACTCGGCGCTGCTGCTGTCGTAGAGGTGGAGCAGCTGGACGCAGCGCCCCCTGGGGTCGTCCGACATCGACACGCCCCTCATCAGCACCTTGTACCTGGGAAATGGGCGAGGCGGAGAAGAACGTTAGCATCCAGTGTTGTTGTGGTCCACGGGAGAGAGACGAAGTAGGGAGCTACTGTACTCTTCTTTGCATTTAAACTAGCTGATGCTTTTCTTCAGATCGACTTACAATGAGTGAAACGGTAGTAAGCTTCAATTCCTAGATCACCAAAGATCAGGAGAAATCAACAATAAGGAGTTCTGTAATCTGAGAACGACCATGTAAGAACAAATGCTACGAAAAGAAATAGAATGAAAGTGAATTCTTTATCTTTATTTGGTATTTTTTCATCAAATTTAACTCCCTGGATAATCAGAAAAGACCAAAGACGGGTCTGACTGGGAGGGAACCGAGTCCTACATGTCACCAGTGGCTTCTTTGTCTTGTGGCGTTGTTGCATGTTCCTGAAAACGCTGATCTTAGCATGTTTTGAGAGTTAAAATGCTAGAAGTTAAACATATAGCAACTTTTAGAAAGAGCGCTGCACTTAAAATCGTCTTTGGCCAACAACTAGAGCCGTGAGCAGCACCCGCCCAAAGCATCTGCCAAGAGATCTACCAACAGTGGACTGATCCAGACTCACACTGATTTAGCTTTTCACATATGTACGATGTCACGTCACATGTCTTTCAGCAGGAAGAAGATTGTAAATTGCATCAAAGGTCCAGATTTGTCCACTGATAAATTACAAGCACCATCTCGTCTTGCAGTTCAATTTATTTTGAATTGTGGCTGCAGATAGCAGATATCAGTCTGATCATAACCATCAATATCTGTCTTATGGAACGGGCAGATGATCAGAAAACACTTTAAAGATCATGTGAAGATCAAGTGATGGATTGAACCTCTCCATACCAACCTGGAGCAGAAGTCCTGGAAGGGTCTTCTGATGGGGAAGCCGACGCGTCGAATCTTGACGGTCTCCAACATGCCTGAATATCTGAGCTGGTTCAGAACCACCGTCTGGTCAAACTGGTCTGGCATCTGGACAGAACCAACAGAGAGGTGGAGGAAACTGAATGGCAACACCCAGAGTTACTCAAATACATGTTAAATGTCTGGAGGAAGCGGGAAGTTACTCGTAGACGTTTGGACTCTGGTTGACTCAGGTTGATGTTAGGATATTAGGACACCAATCATTTTCAATCCAACCTAACTGAATATTATGATCCTCTACTGTGTCCAGAATGTGGGTCGGGGTTTTCATACCCTATCGACAGATCTGTAACGACTAAACACCACGGGACACTTCCAGAAATGAAATTCAGCTCAGTCGATGCAGTTCACTGTTCTCACAACACCAGCGTAACAGTATTGACAATGTGTTGCTGTCATTCAGTGTTTTGTCATTTTCACAGCAGGGGTCGATTGTGATTCTGGCTCCATTTCCATCCCTGTTCCAGCCCCAGTTTTGGTTTCTATCGCAGATTCAGCACTAAAACTGCCCATAATACTCGTACATTTTAAACATTTGCTGTATTATTGTTTGTGTCCTGGGAAAATGGGAATAAATAACACTGATGCATTTTTGTATTGCATTTTGTGTAGCAGTAATGGATGTGTTGTCGCGTCACTGCCCGCCACTGTGAACTAATTCAGGGGAAACAGCAGTAACAGCAGTAACTGAGGAAAGTTCAGGAAAGGACTACGGTTATATATATATATATATATATATATATATATATATAATAATGTATATAGTACATTCAGTACATTCAGAAACAAAAGGAAAACATCTTATTTCTCCAGCATTTCAATTGTAAAGTGTTTGGTTTTGATGCCTCTCCTTCACCAAACCACCCCTCCTCCAACTCTGCCATGCCGCCGAGCTGAAAGACCAACTACGCCGGATGACGTCTGCAACTAAACTGCATGCAATTCCCTTTAAACTTGCACGTGCACACACATACATTCACCACACACACACACACACGCATCACACCGCATACCACTCATTCACAACTTTGAACTTGTAAGCTGTGAGAGCGTACGGCAGCGCTAGCCAGCAACAGACAAAACAACCCACTTGGCATTGAGATACCATTATTACTTACAGAACCCCTTTCAATGGAGGCCATTTTCCTGGGGTGCCCTCTTGCCCTGTAACCTCAGTGGGCGTAGGGTGCTCAGAATAAGAGGGTGCTTTCATACCCACTCGTAATGCCCCCTTTATTCAGAGCCCATCTCCCCTGATAGCCCATTGATAGCCCATTGATAGCCCATTGATAGCCCATTGGAGCCGCCGAGACGAAGTGAGGCCAATTCACAAACGCACCCAGATCCTGGCCGAGTGGCTGAATGCCGCCCCTTTAAACTGCCACCGGCCGCAGAGGGGGCTCATCAGCATAACTGGCGTTTGCACAATGGGTCGGACCGGGGCGTCACAAAGCCGAGCGCTGTCAGGAAGCTGCCCTCGGCCTCCCGGCTTTCTTTTTCCCCCCCTTTCCACGTCTATCGTTTCCTCTTTTGGTGGCTGGTTCTGGAACAACGACTCAGTTTAGAAGCTTCTCCTTCTCTTACGTCTTATACATCGTCTCCTCAACCAGCCTGGAGGAAATGGTTCGTCTGCTCGTTCTCTCAGAAAACAATTTTGAGAAATTTCACGTTCTGTCAAAGCTCGACCTCTGTGTCATATTTTTCCCCTCCTGTCGGTTTCAAAGACAAAGAGAGTCTGGTCAGAGAGGTTGTCTTCCTTTCTCACTTCAGCCATGACATCTTGTGTTTCAGGGAGGCTCAGGACAAGGTGAATGAAATCAATGATGAATGAAACTAAGCTGAAAGGGGAATGAATCACTCACAAGACCACTACTGTATTCCTGCAGACAGAAATCCTTCAGCCTCATAAAAATGTTCTTTTACTTTATCATCGATCCTGTTGTGGGATCATGTCAAAGAATATGGTCAAATATACATTAACATTAACCTCAATCAATCAATCAATTTAAAGTGGTCATTTTAATGTGTTTTTCTATCCAGTCTCCATCTTTGTCTCTCAGCCTCACTGTGGTGTTCTTCACTGTGGTGTCCCTCACTGTGGTGTTCCTCACTGTGGTGTTCTTCACTGTGGTGTTCCTCACTGTGGTGTTCTTCACTGTGGTGTTCCTCACTGTAGTGTTCTTCACTGTGGTGTTCTTCACTGTGGTGTTCCTCACTGTGGTGTTCTTCACTGTGGTGTTCTTCACTGTGGTGTTCCTCACTGTGGTGTTCCTCACTGTGGTGTTCTTCACTGTGGTGTTCCTCACTGTGGTGTTCCTCACTGTGGTGTTCTTCATTGTGGTGTTCCTCACTGTGGTGTTCTTCACTGTGGTGTTCTTCACTGTGGTGTTCCTCACTGTGGTGTTCTTCACTGTGGTGTTCCTCACTGTGGTGTTCTTCACTGTGGTGTTCTTCACTGTGGTGTTCTTCACTGTGGTGTTCCTCACTGCTCTTCCCAGAGATCACCTGTCAATCAAACAGTGTGTCCAGTACTGTGACGTCTTTCTCCTTGGATTTCCTGTTGATGGAGTTTGAGTTCCTGTAGGTGGCGCTCTTTTCTTTGTCTGTTCAGCCACGGTGGCTATCGCTGCTCATGCTAACTACCCAGTTCTTCTTCTGTTGATTCCAACCTGGCTATAGGTTGGATCACTATTGTGTCATATCAAAAGGACACTAGTTAGTCAAACTACATGGTTTGGATTTGGGCTTAAACACAAACTGTGATGCTCCTGGACTATAGAGAGACTCTGGTGGAGAAAGGCGATAGAGAGGCTTGTGTCCAGAAAGACCTCATCAAAACAACAATAGTCATGTAAATCCAGATCCAGAGAAGACCGGCTGATCTCTACAGGGGTGGGACAACAATAGCCCGGGGGGGGCAAACTCAGTGTCTTTCTCAGCCCAACTTCCCAGCTAAAGACCTATCTCAGGACATTCAGCTGGACAAAAGGGGGCGTGGCAGGGGGCTCCCGGGGGGGTTGGGAACTTTGGGGGGTGAAAAAGGCAAACAGGGAAAGACAATCTTATTCAGAATAAGCCGTCCATCCTTTCTGACACAAGAGGAAGAGAGGCTGTGAAGGTGTTGCCACTAGTTGGAGTTTTTGTATATTACCTCATCTTGCATGTTTCATTCATGTCTTTGTCTCGGTTTGCTCTACTGCCGTCAGTTACACACCCTGCAGACATGCTGTTACTCATATACTTCATTCCTCTTATTGTTTTAGTTCTAATACGTTCTGTTATAATCGTCAGTTGCATTATATTTATTTTTCCTCATTTGCTCAGTTCTTATTTATTTAGTTTTTTCTTTTCTTTGCTGTATCCCATTACTGTTTGCTGCTGCAACAACCCGATTCCTGCTCAAGGATAACTGAAGTTTCATCTGATCTTATTTCTTGTGTATCTACATTTTATTTATGTGAAGCTTTTATCTAGAGCAAATTGACAACAGTAGAAGAAGGTCAGAGGTCAAATATGTTCCTCTTCCTAATATGTAGAGCACATTACCACTTTATTCACTTCAGTGTATTTATTGTAGTGGAATACTTTCACCTCCTTGTGGGTAATCGTCTCTTTAACCGGCGCCTCGCTGAGCTCAGGAGCATCGACAACCTGGAGACCTCCAGTTCTTTGTCTGAAGGTTTCAAATAAAGAAATATCTGTCTGAATGTGGGAGCCGGCAGGGATTAGCTCCGACTCCTCGGCGGGAGCTGCTTCGCTAAGTATTGGAGAATCTCTGGAACAATGTTTCCTGTCATAGATGGACCTAAATCCCACCTAAGTCCCTGACCCGGCCGGGTTTAGGCCTGACCCACTTGGGAGGAGGATTCCTGAGAGCTTGAATTTCTCTGAGACAAAGGGAAGCTGCAGAGGAACTTAAATGAAACCAATGGATACAAATCTAAAATCACAGACAGAAAGATAGAAAATAATCTAGTTAAATGGTTAAATCTCCATCTGTTGCTTAGAAAATGTCTCCTAGCTTCTATGTGCAAGTTGTAATAGTTAATATCAGTAGATAAATCTATGATATTGAATCAACACCAGCCTGAATCAAATCACTGTACTGCATAGCTGGTGTTCTGGTTAACACATCGATGTACTGGCATGATGAGTGAGTACTAATATAATCCAGGTAACTGTGTGAGTAATCACCTGGTCAGGTTGGGTAGGTTGTGCCTGCACACCCTCCTAGCTCCACTTCCATTTCTCCATCACATGCAGCTTCTTTCTCAACTCGCTTTGGTTTTTTCTCTCTGAGCAAAAATCAATTAATCCAAACCACGGACGGAAAAAAAGAGTTTTGTTTGAAAACTTTGAAAAGTTCCAGCCTAAAATCTGGAACGAGAGAAAAACCAGCCATGAAATGTACCGTCAAATGTTACTGACCATCTCAACACCTTCCAGAGAATCTATCATCTCTGTTTTGGACAAATTGAACAGTGAACATCAGGGACGTCTGGCACCGTGATTCATCACCACATTATTCTCTCATTAGAAGCTTCATCCATAAAGACATCATGTCATTAACCCATTACCTCCACTGTTGCCCCAGGAAGTATTCAACCTCCTAATCTTTATTATATCGTGCTCTGATTACAACAGTTACCATGCATTCACAACAACAACGTGCTTTGATGCTTCATGATGCCTCAAGAGCAACAATCTGTCACCCGGTTTCTTCTGCTAAATGGATGAGCAGCGTTTTATTGTGAAAGCCTCCGAGTCCATTTCTACCGAGACGACTAAACACAACCAGTCAACAGAAAACACCAGCAGCTATTTACCCAACCTGAGAAACTACACGGCGATAAACATCAACCACAACCTGAAACCTTTGTGTGTCCGTCATGTCGCTTCCAGGAATCATCTCGTCTCAATCTGCACAGCCGGAAAACATAGTTTAGGAAACTGACTGAAACACAGAAGTCAACATGGTGACTTGGATTGTTTTCAATGAATTGTGCAGCCCGACGTCAGACAGCTTGTTGGCTGATATCAAAACTCAGGAGAGATGAACTGAGATGATGCCGTTCCAAAACACCTTTACACTCTAATCCATCCTTGACATGTTACTGCCTGGTAGAGAACGGTCTCAAGACGGATAACAACTCAAGTTTTTCTTTAAAAGTTTTTCCAAAATCAGTTTAACTTCCATGTCAGCAAAGAGCAGATGTCACTAAATGGTCCATATTTCATCTTTCCATATAACATGAGACTAAACAACCTGAATTAAGAGAAAACCCCTTTGTGCGTCTGTCATGTAGCTACCAGAAACCCTCATCTCATTCCACAGCACTGACTCCTCCGCCGCCGCACAAACGCTGTGCAACAAGCGCACACTTGAACGCACCCCTAACCCATGATGAGACGGGTCTTACCGTGCATCACAGCTTCACCGCTCTGCTTCCTTCAGTGTGTTCAGATCAGAGACGGACGCAAAATGACAGAAAACTTCCTAAAGCCGCTTCCCCACTCTCTCTCTCTCTCTCTCTCTCTCCTCAACACACACACTGACCAGGACACACACACCACGCACACACACACACACTGCCACCACAGACTTGAACAAAGGCTTTCAAACCCTAACTCCACGCCCCCTTTTTGTCTCTGTGTGTGTGTGTGTGTGTAGGGAGAGGGGGGGTGGTTACCATGGCGATGCGTCTCCTGCTGAGGCTAATTTGTGCAGGCCACTTGTAGGGCTTGACAGAGAGGTGTGTGTTTGTGTGTGTGTGTTTGAGAGTGAGAAAGTGTGTTTTTGTGTAAGAGAGAGTGTGTGTGTGTACATGTCTGTGCATCTGTATGTGCATGAGAGTGTGTGTGTGTTTGTGTAAGCGAGAAAGAGAGAGAGGGATGAGTTCCACTTTGTGACTGTGTGTGTGTGTGTGTGTGTGTGTGTGTGTGTGTGCGCGCAGAGTAGGCGTCCAGGGAGAAAAGCTGTTTACATTCAAATGCTGTGTGGCCCCGGGGCCCGTCCCCGCAGACCACAGGGACACGACACGTAGACCGATGCAATAAACCGGTCCAGACTGAAAAACACACCGTGAGTCTTTCGGTTGAACATTATCAGGGTGAAGTGAATTCTGGGGGCGATCGCTGCTCTGGATGATCTGGTCTTTTGTTCGGCTCTTGGATAAAGAAACAGTTGAGGGTGAAAAATGAGATGCTAATGCTCAGAATTTGGTCGGTTTGCATGAAATGAGAGATTTCTTGTGACTTGATTTTTAGTGCAGAGAGAAAACAAGCTGACTGAAACACATTTTCCACTCACACTGCAGCAGTCAATATAGTGATTTTGCAGCCCCGCCTCAGACTCGGTGGTTAGCAATCAGCAGAAATGAAATGAAATGGTGCCAATTCTAAACACCTTTAAACATTAAACATCCTCAATAATGTCTTTCAATGGATGATGACTTGAATGTTTTTCTTCCAATATCAGTTTTACTTTCATATGAGCAATCGTTTGGTAGGAGGAGATTTTGGAATGAAACTCTTCATATATATGAGACTTACAAGACTCAGTGTTTTCACTATTCATCCACTCTGCAGAGAAAAGCATCAATCTACAAAGTTCAACAGTTTCTGTAATTTGAACAGCCAGGTTAGCATTCATCTGTATGTAATAAACTATTATTTTACGATGATGACTCCCAGTAGTCTGAGTATTGGTGTGCATGTAAAGCTTGACCACCTTTCTAGTTTATCCAACATGTTTTGATTCACAAGACGTTTCTCAACCCACAGAGGAGCAAAAACCCTTCAGCTGAGTTAAAACATGAAGGACGACGACAGGAGAACAAGTCAAGACGGAGGCTAACAGTTAGCATTACAGTCCTAACATGGATCTTTATATCTAGTGCTTATTACTGTCACACACACACACACACACACACACACACCATCAGCACACCCTGCAGTAGGATGGGGTTGCCGTGGTGATGGGAGATTGCATTTGATGAGCGTAGCTGATGGATCTGACATCTTTTTATGCAAGTGTGTGTGTGTGTGTGTGTGTGTGTGTGTGTGTCGGCGTCTTTGTGCCTTACAGACACAAAGAAAACAGTTTGTGAAAGCCGACATCAGCCTACTTAATAATCCTTCATCACACACTCAGTTCTCTGCTGTCAGCCTGTCATACAGTAATACTGCAGCGGTCACTCTGATTGGTCAAGCCAGTGGTGACCAATTACAGATACTGTACAGGGTCCCCACACTCCCTTGGACAACTTTCAACAACTTTCAAGGTTTGTTTGGTGAAATTCAAGGACATGTCAGTTTTTACTCATGATCTTGGGAAGTGAATGCAGGGCGGAGAATATTAATTTTAAAAAGTCAAGTAATTTCAAGGCTCTTCATTCATTTTCAAAAACTTTAAAGGCTTATTTTTTTCTCAAATACACAAACTTTCAATAATTTTCTAGGCCAGTGGGAACCCTGTACTGTAGCTAACACACACAGACACACACACACACACACACACACACACACACACACACACACACATACAAGCAGTAATATCTTCAAATCTATCACGTTTGCTCTCTCGTCTTCATTGCTCTGTTAAGCGCTTCGTATCAGACTTGTTTTGCTGAAAGTGATTCATCAATACATTTGATTTGATTTGAAGTGAAGCGATGCAGCTATCAGTTAGTAACAGAATCAATACTGGAGATAATAATAGTAATAGTCACCCAGCGAGGTGCAGACTCACAGACCACTAACATAATAAGGGAAGAGAAAGTCGACACTCTTTACTTTACTTTGCTGTGTTTTTTTCCTGTACTTTATTAAATTCATGTTTCTGAGCGCTGTAGTTTTAAAACCCAGCTGAAGAAACGGTTTGAAACTGATCACACGTCAAACTAACTAAACTCGAGGAACAACAAGGACCTTTTTTAGATAACTGACTAGCTAACTGACTAACTGACTAGCTAACTAACTAACAAGCTAAGTAACTAACTAACTAACTAACTAACTGACTAGCTAACTAACTAACAAACTAACTGACTAGCTAACTGACTAACTGACTAGCTCACTGACTAGCTAATTGACTAGCTAACAAACTTACTAGCTAACTAACTAGCTAACTAACTGACTACCTAACTAACAAACTAACTGACTAGCTAACTGACTGACTAGCTAACTAACGGACTAACAAACTAACTGACTAGCTAACTAACTAACTGACTAACTAACCAACCGACTAGCTAACTGACTAACTAACTAGCTAACTAACTAACCGACTAGCTAACTGACTAGCTAGCTAACTAACTAACTAACTAACTAACTACCTACCTAACTGTCTGACAGCCTGCTGGAGGAGCCTGAGGGGTCATGATCTCCTGCAGATGGTAACTGGAGTAACTGGAAATATCAATATATTGATAGAACTGTGATAGTGTGGACAGACGGTCAGCTCTAAATATGACTAGGACACACACACACACACACATAGATGCATGTGTGTCAGTACTTGTGCAGATGGACATGTTCACACACACAGACATGAACACGCATGTTGATCACTAGTGCATACACACAACCACACACACAACCACACACACAACCACACACACACACACCTATCATCCTCTCTGCTGTCCGCTGTAAGTCAAACAGGCAGATGACAGGGACGCCTCTGGGGGGCCTTTAGGAGGTCCCACCCCCGGCCGAGGCCGCGTGCCGTGTCCCCCTGACCCCCATTTCCCCTGGGGGGCCTTAAACCCCGCCCCCTCCTCCCCTCACTACATTAAGCTCCATTCAAAAGTCATCATCCAGACGTCGGTGCTTCGCTGGCTGCCCAGATGGCGTCCCACAGGACCCTTCAGGGGCCTCGGGGTTATTATTTTGTCTTTATTTGATAGATACAGTAGAGGGGGGGGGGGGTGACATGCTACAATGGTCCCAGGCCAGATAGATAGATACATACAATAATATAAAGGATCTATCTAGAAATAAAAAGGAGGGTGACCTATGACCTCCGGTTAGTGATCATCTTATGGTAAACAACCAGCAATCAATTCTGCTTTTAGAGACGCAGTAGTCGCTCCCCTTCGGTTTCTGACTTACTAAGATGTAAACTATGGATGGAGCAGAATAAGGAGAGGAAGGAGGTAAAGGGGAGGAGTTGGGAGGGGAGGGGGGGGGGTAGTTATTGGGATTTGTTTGGGGGGGGGGGGGCACACGTCCGAGACACCGAGCCCTGACAAAAGGAGCTGGTTAAAGAGTCACCACCTGCAGCGGGGGGGGATCAACTGAATGTGGATGTAGTGAGTCTGTTACTGCCATCAGTTACTCACGCTTTAGGTTTTCACAGATTTTGTTTTGAACCAATCCTGTTTTTTATGGTTTTCATTTTAACATGGATGTAAAATAAAAACAGCACAGGTTGAAAATAATGCACATGTAACACACACTCACACACACACACACACACACACACACACACACACACACACACACACACACACACACACACGAACACACACACAGCACACGCCACAGAGGAAGACAGAAGGCCTTGTGTGTCTGAACTCTGTCTGTCTGGACCGCGGCCAAAGACCAAGACACAACAGAGAGAATGGAAAACACCTAACTCCACACAGGGCAGAGGCACAACCATCCATCAGGGATCCAGAGGAGGGATGGCTGTTAGTTCATAATGTCTTATATTAAATATTATACTCAATATGTTTTCCTATATCCTCCACTAGAGGGGTCAGGGGTCAAACCTGTGACCTCATAGTTACAGGGAGATCCCAGGCTTGGGAACGGTCAATGAGTCTTCACATCAGCAATCAATATCAATGATTCCTTCACTGATCTTCTGTCCGACATCACTAAGCAGGCGACAAGGCATCCAGACAGACATCAATACGCTACCGATCTCAGAACAGTCCAGTCAATGACTTAGTCAATATGGAGGAATATACTAAATTAAATAAATAAATACATCTATACTAAGGACTAAAATACAAGTGTAACCTGCACAAGCACATATGACTTCACAAGGTGAGTCGGTCATCTCATGTAAACAGAGCTGCAGGTTTTATTGGTTATTGGTTATTGGAGAATGTTATTTTCTAACCTCAACAAACCAAACAGAACAGGATATTTAGAGGACATGGAGCCAGTGACTCCCACCACTCTCCCCTGTTTGTCATCTGTGTACATTAGCCCTACATTCTCCACTAGCCCAGCCTGTTGCTAGGCAACTGGGGGTCAGAGGGCACCCAAAGACCCAGACGGTCCTCATTCCTGTCTGCGGCTGGTTGGTGGGCGAGGAGCGCTTGATTATTAAATGACACTCTCTGTGATACTGTTGAGGTCCTGACCGGGTGGTGTTGGTTTATGGTGTGTGTGTGTGTGTGTGTGTGTGTGTGTGTGTGTGTGTATTGATTTCCAGCCTTTACCTTGTGTGTGTTTGGTTTGATGCATCGGACAAAAAAGGGGTTGGAAGTGCTGAGAGTGGCCATCAGGGAGTGCAAGGAATTCTGGGAAAGCAAAAAGAGAAATAATTATGAATACTACTATTACTATTACTAGTACTGCTATTACTATTACTACTATTACTGCTATTACTACTATTACTATTACTAATACTACTATTACTAGTACTACTATTATTACTACTATTATTACTACTACAACTACTACTATTACTACTACTACTTTTACTACTATTACTAGTACTATTATTATTATTACTTTTACTACTTCTATTACTATTACTACTACTATTACTATTACTACTACTACTACTACTACTACAACCATTTTTACTACTACTGCTAGTACTACTAGCCTATTACTATTACTATTACTACTACTACTATTACTATTAATATTCCTGTTAATACTAATGCTACAACTACTGCTATTCATACTATTACAGTTATTACTAATATTTCTACTACTACTACTACTGCTGCCACTGATAGTAGTAATAATAACACGTAACCTTCCTCACCTTAAACTGGGAGCTGACCGTGGGCCTCTTGTGCTTGCAGCTGGACTTCAGGGTGTCCTGCTTGTTGCGGCTCAATACGTGTTCAAACAGGTCGTACACAAAGTCCAGCCTGACGGACAGAGAGGACGTCAGGACACACATCATGTCAGATACTCAACGTTAACTCATAGGAAGAGGTATAAATACACTGATTAGATGATCGGTACTGTCAGAATACTTTAGAATATAGTTTAAAACATTCAATATCTCTAACATGTTTACTTTTACTGTCAACCACTGTACGAGTACTGTAGGTACTTCTTCAAATAGTGCACATCTAGTTTTGAAATCATCACATTTTTGGAAACTGTTGGAAAGTTTTCATCTTTACTAGCATTTAGGAGTTGGTTGAAAATAGTCACAACCAAGACAGATGCATGAACACAGCACAACAGAGTCGGAGCTTGAACTCAACAGCTCTAAAATCTGAAGTTGGCTTGAGTGAATGTGACATTTAGGGTTTGAATCCCTGGACGGGCTGGGAGAATCTGGGCAGGGAAAGCAAATGAGTAACACTTTGATCCCTTGAGCAAGGCACTGAACCCCCAACTGCTCCAGAGCGACCCAGTGACCACCAGTAGAAGACTGTGGTTGTACTGGGCAGCTCCCAGTGTGAACATGTGGGACTGTATCAATATGAAGAAGCCTTCCTGGATCAATAAAGGTTAGAAGTGATCCACCCACCTGCTCTCCCTCAGCAGGTTGAGGATGTCGTCTCTGAAAGTGTCCCTGTTCTTCTCCAGCATGCCCCTCACATCATACACCACCTGCAGGAAACCACAAGGGGGCGTCAGAGGTTGATGATCGACCCTTTAATCACAAGGACGTTGAACTGTGTATGAATACCATCCTACACAACAGCTGTTGTTGTTGCCGTTTGTGTCATTGAATTTATTTCAAATTAAAATGCTTCAATTCATCTAGCACCAAAACAGGCCATAAACCATAAAGAATATTACTGTTAATAATAGTGTTGTTGTTTTTTTTAGCTTTTTTATGCATTGAAAGTAGTTAATTCACTATATAGACATCATAGGTAAGACATGATACAGATATACTTTCTTTGCATTGAAATATCTGAACATAATGAGCTTTAAAATAGAACACATTTCATTAGTTTCAATCATTTCTAAAATGACTGTATACATCGTAATCTATAGTGTCTTATACTCCACGATACAAAACTAAATATACTATAAATAAAAGGTATTAAAGGCATTAGGGCCGTGCGTTACCTCTCCTGCATAGTGCTTGACTCCGAAGTAGTGCACGGCGACACGTGGTTTCACATAGAACGAGTTTTTCTGCAGCAAGAGGAAGGAAACTTTATTTTATTATTGATATTTGCCTCGTTGCTCCTCTGTAATAAAACCCACTCACTGTGTACCATCCAACCAACCACAACATGCTTGCAATAACAAACTAAGCGCTGTCTGCGAGCATCAGCTATTGGCTTCTGTGTGCTTCTTGATAATCTGTTTACTGAAATAACAGATGAAACTGAGGGAATTGATGCTTCTATCAGCTGCGTCTTGTAAAATAAGGGAAGGAATTTGTGCCAGTAAGAAACAGACAAATGACTCCTGGGAACGTGAAGGAAGTCCTTTAAAAGCTTTTAGCATTCTGGATGTCTCCGGTCTGACATATCAAATTGCCAATTTCTCTTTTCATAATCCTGTTTAACAGGGCTGTAAAGATTACGAAGACACATAGCAGAGAAAATATTTATTGGCACTACAAGCGGTTTATATAAATGAAATAATATCTTCTACTTCATGACATCAGTGTTTAAATCAACCCAAGCTGTTAGCTTCAGACGCTAACGCCAAGAGAAAGGGTCTGTTAGCCAAAATTTGTTAACACGGCATCGGTACCCTGTTAGCAACAGATGCTAAAAACATTAGGAATATATCCGCAGCAATTACTGTCTTTTGATATACTTTTGATGGCAACAGTGTCAGATGATGCTGTGCTTCAAAACCACAACGGGAAGAAGCGGATATGAAGTTGTGTAAATGTTGACCTCTTGAGGCCTCGGTTCAGATACTATCCCGTAAACTTTCCAGAAATGTGTCTGGAAATGTGAAATCCCAACCCTCAGCAGGCGTCCCTCAGGGTTCTGCTTTCCCATGCTAGCTAAGCGGCTAGCTGGTGGATAGCAGCATTAAAGCTTGAGCCACAACCTCCCTGTTGTCATGGTAAATAGATGTTTCATTTTGTTGGATCATTTTCACTTTCCAGCATACATAGATAGATATTCTGGGCAGTCATCCTCTAACAAGCTGTCTTGGGGATCCACCAACACCACTAGTTGTACCACTAGAAACAATCTCATTGGTTGAGTTAAACCTCAGTGGGCGGAGCCAAAGAACCACAGTTTTTTGCAGCGCAGATTAGCTAACTGGCAAACTTGGATGGTGAAGAAGGAACTCTGGTCAAAATATAAATAAACTATGAATTGCAATGACTTCTTTCTTCATTCATTCATGACCATGGCATTCATGATGTTGGGAGGTCAGCAGGCTAGCTAACTAGCTAACCTAGATAGTTATAGGCTAGCATGGCTGGTTTGAACTTGGAGGGTTCAATTAGTAACTTTCCAGATTTTACTTTCCAGAAAAACTGTGGTTCTCTGGCTCCACCCACTGAGGTTTAACCAATGAGATCATTTCTGCCTCCAGAGCAGCTCTGCCTCCTCAACACTTACTGCCATGGTGCCTTTTAGCAAGGCATTGTTAGAGGTAGAAGTAGTAGGAGAAGACTGGTGTGAAGACGTACCGAGTGCTGGCTGTGGAGTTTCTCCAGTAAGGTGCCGTCTGTGGCTTTGGGGAAATGACTCTCCTCATTCATCAGTGCCAGGAGGCCCAGTTTCTATGGAAACACAGAAGATCATCGTCATCATCATTATCATCATCATATTTTTTTTATCTATATTTTACTATTTCTTGCTTTAATGCGCTGTTGTGAAGCAAACCAAACTCTACTTTTAGATAAGTGCTATACAATTATTATTATTATTATTATTATTGTTATTATAAGTTGTAGTATCCCCATCACATCCTCAACATGGTCTAGTGTCATCCTCATCATTATCACCACCATCATCATCATAATTATGAAGAAGAGAATTCCAAAGCATAGTGTAGTTCCAACACATAGCAGCCTTCATCACCCTCATCATCATCATCATCCTACATCCTCCTCAGTTGTCAAGCTGAAGGAGAACCTCAGGTACCTTCTCAATCAGATCCAGACATTCTCCGTTGTCCATCCAGTTGATGTCTTCCCACACCAGACCCTCCCTGGAGGAAACAAACAGACTGAGTTAGGTTTCATTAAAACAAAGGAGATGTCCTCCATTCTACAGGAATTCCTGCTGAGGGAAAGGCATTGCGAAAGGTATTGTATATGTGAAGTCTCAATACTTGGCAGGCTTCCTTCTCCAGGGTTCTGGGTTTCCATGTTAGCTAAGCATCAAGTGGATGGACAGCAACAGGCTCAGAGCTGAGCTAGACAGCCTCCTGGTGTCATGTTTAATAGAGAACATTCACTCTGGTAGAACAGAAGGTTTCATCCAGAAAAAGTTTCAGTATGGAAGTTTTTAGCTAATTAAAGGCTTTTAGTTATAAAGAACAACATTAAGATGAAATAATCAGCTGTATTTTGACATATTGAGCAACATCAGATGACAACTTTGTTCAAAAAGCATAACTAGTAGTAGAACATGAAATGAAAACCCTCCACATACTTGTTGTATTCAAGTTGCTCCAGGGAGAAGATGTGCTTGTTGAAGTATTCCTGAAGCTTCTCGTTTGCATAGTTGATGTTGAACTGCTCGAAGCGATTGACCTGAGGAACAAAATAGACACACATTAGATACACATTAGACACACAAGACACCGGCACTGAACCAACAAACGGAAGAACACAGAATCCCTGAGGAATATTTGATTAACAATAAAATAGGACGATGACAACGTCAGGATGTCCTTTTGAATCAAGTGTTTGTTTGAAACCGGAGCGAGAAGGATCGGAGGAAAGACATTGTAAAATTATTAGTTTATTAATATTAGATATTCTGAGCAAGAAATACAGAACTGGAGTTTTTTTAATTGTATTATCTTGTATTTATTATACTTTTCCATCTGCTTTTAGTATTGTGGGTGTATGTTATTGTATGTAGGCTGTTGAATGTTGAATGTTGATCGGCTGCAGAACAACTAAAGTGACTAAACTGAACTGAATGTTCACATATGAATATAATACATGGGTCATGAAAACCACCTGACATCTGCAGGGAGAGCTGCTGCCTCGTGCACGACTATGGGTGCATCGGGGTGCAGTCATTCTGCTCACATGTACAATTCATTTGTGTTGGATTTGCCATGGGCACTTGATTGGTTTCCAATGGGCGAGGCGATGCATGTTTACGTAAAAGCGAAGACCAACAACGACATGACTCACTGCAGCGCTGCACTAGTCGGTAAACGCTTCATTTTAAAGGCGTATTTCACTCTGGTAGAACATTTCAGCCTCAAGTTAGTAGTTATAGTTATGAAACGTAATGCAGCGTAATCAGAAAAAAAATCAGGTGAAACAGGAGGCGGAGCTCATGTGACTGAAACAGGAAGTAGTTGGGTCTCCGATTGGCCAGTTATCAACAGGGAGAAGAACAATATACCAAACCACTAAATGGACCCAGGAATGCAACATCCATCACCAGTAGATGCTTCCAACAGTGTTAACATGCTTCAGGGTGGATTCTCCCTTTAACTCAAGCGCACCTCGAAATTCTCAAATCCAAAGATGTCGAGGATGCTGATGGACTTGAAGTCCTCTTTGCCCCTGATGCGGTTGTTGAGCTTGCGGATGATCCAGGTGAAACACTGGGAGTAAAGTGCCATCGCCATGGAGTCTCTGGAGTCCACCGCCTGCAGAGGAGGAGGAGGAGGAGCGTCACTGGAGCACAGCTAAAACAACACGGTGAACTACGACCTCCAGGCGGCGATCAGCAACCACCATTAGAAACAAGAATCTGAAGAGCTTTCATTCATGCCTTCTTCCCCTAAAAGACCCGATGTCCTGACATTAGTTTGTTACTGTAGCAGGACCATCCGCCCACTGAGGTTTAACTCAACCACTGAGATTATTTCTGACCCCCAGAAATGTTTGTAGAACTGAACTCCAATCTGCTTGTGATTCAGTATGATATGAACTCTGTGATGAGGCTTGGATGTGGAGTAAACAAGGATATATTTATCTGGGTCACAACGTCTTGGGATCTGCGCTGGAGAAACCGGTCTGGCACCGGGTGTGTTTTGTTTAAAGCTTTATCAGCCACACATGTGATTAGCCTGTAGGAATTTAGCGTGAACCCGGTTACCTGCTAGCGCTAAGTAGGGCTGACAGAGGAAGCGGGTCAGGGCTGGACCAGAACTACACTGCAGGCTTTCAGAGGCCTTCAGACAAACAACAAGCGGAGAATAGACGGAAAAGCACAAGGAATGCTTCGCTTTGTTTGGTTTCTGTCAACCGGCCGGACGCTAAAATTAGATGAATTGTTCTGGTTAGTGTCTGAGGTGAGTCCAGTCATCTTCTGTCCTCTAGCTAGTTGACTTGTAAAGAGACCGCACTGTTAAATCCACAAATGTATCTACATCTATCTACAGGACACCACGGCTTTGACCTTTGACCTCCTTGCTTGTGATGGAGTGGATCTAGAAACTGAAGCTTATTCTCCTCTAAGCTTATTGCACTCATCTTCCAATAGAAAACTGACCTGCTGGTGACTCAACTCTGTATGGGTTGGTCATAGTAGATCTACGTCTGACCTGTTCCAGTGATCTACTATGAACTAGTGGTTACTGACCTGTTCCACAGTCAGCGGTGTGGAGATCATCTCGCCCCTGAGGATCATGGACCGGTGGGTCAGAACCTCCGCCAGCTGATCTGAGTTCAGCCCCAGGAGGTCTGACGTCCGTCCCAGAGCTGTGGACGAAACAAACACACACCTCGTCATCATGGATGTGTGTGTAGATATTTGGAAAACCCTCCTCCAAGGACGCTCATGAGTTGAATGTTATCGTAAGAGATGAACTGTGAAGGTTTGACCTCCATGAGAGCATCCAGGCTCTTCCTCCTGCTTCACATTCACACTGGGAGCTGCCCAGTACAACCACAGTCTCCTGCTGGTGGCCACTGGGAGCTGAGCCAAGTGTTAAGTGACCGTCATCGCCCTTCCCATGACCAACAGCTGCTGTCACCGCCTTTTCATCAGCGACCTTTGACCCTTGAATGCTAAACTCACTTGTATATTCAGTAGCATGATAAAAGCGACCTTGGGACCAGATGATGCTGCTAACACAAAGGTCAAACCTGTCTCCTCTCCCACTACACACACACACACACACACACACACACAGTCATAACAGGGAGGAGGTAATTGATGGCTAACATCCTTCCTCTCTCCTCCTCCTCCCCTCCTTCTCCCAGGGGAGGGGGGGGGGGTGTACTCTGTGTTGCTTTAGCTTGTCACCATTCCCAATTCAGCCTGCAATTATTCCACAATCTCATCTGGCTCTTCGACTGCCCACGGCAAGGTGGAAACAAGGTAATGGAGGCAAATATAAACCGAGGTGCATAAAGTCACTGAACCTTTACAGGTCGTTCTCCTTCCAAAGTAAAAGCGGGGTTTAGTTCCAGAAGGAAAGTGACTGCTGTGTGAAACATACTGCTTAAAGCTGCGCTCGTCGTTAGCGAGGTAACCGCTCCAAAAATGTGAACTTTATTTGACGTCAGTGAACTGCACACAGCACGGCCATGATCACCGACCAGCCGGTCTGTGATGCTTCAGACCAAAGAGACCAAAGAGACGAGAGAGGAGAAGATCTGACGGTGGTGAGGCCAGAGACACTTTGGATTTCACTTCCTGTGTGGAGAAGATTTCCCACCAGTGACCAAACCGACACCAGGATCTAATTTGGACCAACAGGGTGAATCTACAGAGTCTCAATGTACTCATTGGCGCCCCTGGAGCAGGAAGAGGGTTAAATGTCTTGCTCAAGGGTACTTTGGCAGGTCGGGGGGGTCAAACCCAGGCCCTCCGGTTGGGGGACGCCAGGAAGGCTTAATCCTAACCCTTTAATAACTGACAATAATACTCAATAAGGAGTTGAACTTTTATGGCAACAATCACTTTGTGTGACAGTGGATAATTTGTTTTGCTCTTCTGGTCCAGAACATGTGAAGCAAGCTGCCAATCGTTTGAACAGTTGCAGAAATATTGGCAAGAGGGCTCTGAGGTTTCCATGGTCCCCGAGGAGACTTGAGTCTTTACACAGGACTAGTATTATGTGGGGATCTCATGCAATTAATGAATTATCCCTCAACCGCTGCATTTTGAGTGGGATGATGAAATTTGCTGAAATCACCAGCAACCCGAATACAGTTCAGATTTGACTAGTGACCACTTTCTGATTTAGCAAAGTAAACAGGAGGAAGATAGAAATTGCTTTTCTAGAAGAAAGATAAAAATAAATTGTGCACGAAAAAACAATTTACGTCTTCAAAAATACAGTAAGTCATTTTTAGATGGAATCTGAATTACAGACGTTGCAGATTCACGCCAAAATCTAATCACATCTCCCGTACAAAATTAGTTTTAGAGAAGGAGAGAGTAGAAAGAGAGGGAAAAGAAAGGAGAGAGGCAGGAATCAAAGAGACAGACGAGAAAGAGAGGGAGGAGAAGAGGGAGAAAGAGAGTAACAGAGAGAAGAGAGAGAGGTGAGGAGGAGGAGCTCTGACCTGTCTTGGAGGAGACCTGAGCTCCTCCGGCCGTCATGAACTCGATGTTCCCGGCGTGGAGGATCCCGGCCAGGAGACGCAGGATCTCCCCGATGTTCTCCTCTGTGAACTGCATCGTTCGCATGGCATTCTGGGACGCCAACCACAACCACAAACACACACACAGGAGAAACCGATGAGGAGGAGAGTTCCTGGCTGCCGATCAGGGCTTCATATTTATGCCCCCCCCTGGCTGCGTTGGGTCGGGTTGAATTCCTCACCAACTGCTTGTGTTCTGGTTTGTTTCAAACTACCAGTAATCCACCAGCACATGATTTCATTGGGGGATTCTGGGGGTTTGGGCTCATTCGAAGTTATGCCTCTCACTTGGTTTGGTCTGGCAGCAATTTTTCCACTTTTCAGTCACCTCAAATGTTCACAGGACCCATACAGAACTCAGAATATATTTAAATGTACTAAATATATGATGAATATGTGTATTTATATGTATTTATGAAAGATATTTCCACACAAATTCACATATATATTTCCATATGCGGATGACTGAATGCTGTACGGTGTATGTTTCGGCGGTAGAGCATCCTGCGTACCAGAACGTCCTGGAACGTGTCCGTGTCGTTGACTGTCTTGTCGGCCACGCAGCCCGACTGCT
This sequence comes from Hoplostethus atlanticus, assembly GCA_034670405.1. Lineage (NCBI taxonomy): Eukaryota > Metazoa > Chordata > Actinopteri > Trachichthyiformes > Trachichthyidae > Hoplostethus > Hoplostethus atlanticus. The sequence continues at coordinate 1,490,466 of JAXDDX010000111.1, read as the reverse complement.
TCAGGTAGTAATAGCTGTCAGGCTGGGTCAACCCGAAGGCCTCTGAAACAACATGGAAACACACAGCTAACACACAGCTAACACACACCTTTACCGCCAGAAAACACCAAAATACATCTACCATATTGACCTGATGCTACGTTACCCTGATCTTGCTCACATTTAATGTTGTTTTCTCCCACATTTAGTTTATCACAATTGTTATTGATTATTATTAGCTCAGTATCATACATACTGTCATCCTCTCCTGTATGTACCAGATGTCGGCTGACTAATATCACTGCTTACTAATTTGTCCCTTGCTTTTAATGCTTTGCAGCACTTTGGATTTGAGTTCATTATTGTGATCATGATGAGGATCTGTCCTATATGTTGTGTTGTGTTCGGCCCCAGGCGGCTCACCCCTCTGCTGGGCGTTGGTTCCTGCCAACAGGGCGTAGAAGATGTGATAGTTTCTCTCCCCTGGGTTCTGCCTGACCACCCGGTTCTGGTGGGGAAGAGGGAACACTGGTCAATATGGTCAATACATCACGCACACACACACACACACACACACACACACACACACACACACACACACACACACACACACACTGAAGTACAGTGTAGGCTGGGTGGGAGGGAGTGAACTCACCTTTTCTAAGAGGTCTATGGTGAGAAAAGTGTCAGTCAAGGAACAAAACAGACGGAGAGGACTGGATGTTAAAATGGCCAAAAAATGATTTTGCTAAATGTTCTACAGACAAATGGAACAACTGAAGAGATGAAGACTGAGAGAGAGATGAGAGACAGAGAGGAAGAGAAAGTGGAGCTTTGAGAGGAAGACTGGAGTTTTAGTTCTACAGACATGTTTCGGAGGCAGAAATACTCTGATTGGTTGAGTTAAACCTCAGTGGGCGGAGCCAAATAATTTTAGTAGTAACTTTAGACTGAAGCCCAGTGAAAAAGATGAGAGAGGAGCTAGCTAATATGAAGCTTAGTGCTCTGCTACTATCTGGCCATACTAAGTTATCTAGGTTAGCTAGTTAGACCAGCTGACCCAGTAGTTCTAACTAGCCATACTAGCCTATAGCTATCTACGTTAGCTAGTTAGCTAATGATGACCTTCCAACATCATGAATGCCATGGTCATGAATTAATGAAAATATATCTTTGTCCTTCATGTGTTTATTTATATTTCCTTCTTTCCATTCAAGTTTGCCAGTTAGCTAACTTGCGCTGTGAAAAACACTTTTTTGGCTCCGCCCACTGAGGTTTAACTCAACCAATGAGATAGTTATTTCTGCAGCTCTGCCTCTGAAACATGTTTGTAGAACTAAAACCTCTATTTTCCTTTGTGAGATAAAGAGACAGAAAGAGAGAGAGATAAATGACATGTTGCCTTTATTCACACGGTAGATTCAGCGATGCCGTTCACAACAAAGAGCAGCTTCACTCTCATCCTGACCCTCATATATCCTTCAGCAAAGACTAAATCCTAGAGAAACCAAACTCTAGCCAATAACAATCCATCATTCTCTAAAACACCCCACTGACCAATGCTTACAAGTAGCTTTGGCAACCCTTCAAGCACTTCCTGTTTCCTGTATAATGAGCCTGGACAGGAAGTAGGCAGGAAGTGGCAGTCACTCAACACTGAGGGCAGTAAAGGATACAGTCAACGATTTTGCCCCCCTGGATGTTGCCCTTCTGGCAAAAATGCAGCTGGACAAACTTCCCGAAGCGGCTGGAATTGTTATTGTAGACGGTCTTGGCGTTTCCAAAGGCCTCCATGATTGGGCTGTAAGGGCAGCGAGGGTCAAAGGTCACAGTCTTCAACAGGCACCAAGCAGCGGTTTAGTTAGAGAACGTTTTTAGAAACTGTAAGTGCTTTATGAACAACGCTGTCCTTCCTCTGCAGTCAGATCATCCATCCTCTCTACTATTACTTTAATACTACTACTAATAATACAGTTATATAAAAAACTATTAACTATAACGTGGGCCAAATCAAAGACGTTTTATTAAAGCAAGTCTATGTGAGTGTATTTTAAAGGGGAATTCCGGTATTTTTAAACCTGGGCTCTATTTGTACAAATTTGTCATTTATACCGCAAAATAGGTACAAAAAGTTTTGGAATTGCTCCGGTAGATCGCCTCAGTCGGCAGTCACGAAACGGGCTGCAATGGCTGCAAGGTAATCCACAGGGGCAAGTGGGCCGATCAAAGTACGTCCATTAAAAGTGTTTCTTTTTGCCACTGACAGGCTCAGATTGTTTTTGGAAGTGGTATAAATGACGAATTTGTACAAATAGAGCCCAGGTTTAAAAATACCGGAATTCCCCTTTAAGACGTGATAAACATTTTCATCATAAGTTATTTAATGTCACCATACTGAACTGGGTCCTACCTGCTCTCCAGCAGCGCCTCCTCCACGTGGGACGTCCCGTCTCGGGAGCAGAACTCCAGGGAGTGCTGGCTCATGGCCGACAGGAACTTCAGGATCAGCTTGGTGCTTTCTGTTTTCCCAGCTCCGCTCTCACCGCTGGAGGGGGGGGGCAGAAAACACACTGGTAAGATTACCGGCATCCATCCTGCTGAAGTGTCCTTCAGCAAGGCACTAAATCCTACCAGCTGCCTCTAGGGGTGCTGTTCTGTAGTAGTAGTAGTAGTAGTAGTAGTAGTAGTAGCAGTAGTAGTACTAATAGTACTAATAGTAGTAGTACAAGTAGTAGTAATTTCGCTGAGAATGTTATTACTGCTTCTAGGAAATGAATCAAGTGAAAATAAAAGATTAGTAGTAGTTAGTAACTTTAGACTGAAAATCCTGAAGAGTGAATTCATCTCAACAAGGTTCCAGTGATACTGGTCATAATGTGATGGGTCATTGTCGGCCCAAGGTTTGGGATCGGGTCTTAATCAGGTTTATCAGGACCTTGACTCGTCTCCTTTCTGCTCCTTTAACTTTTGGTTTGAGTAAAGAGACAGAGCTCGACACCGTGACCTCACTTTGTCAAAACACCAGGAAACGGTGTAAAACAGAAGACAAACTCAGGAGCTGCACAGTTTAAACTTTGTGTGGGTGGTGTGTGTGTTTGTGTATCTGTATTAACAGTGAGTGTGTCGAGATGTACACACCTGCAAGTTGTTTGTACTTGAATGTTCGCCCCTGGGAGCCTCACCAGTTTAAACATGTTCAATACAGCAAAACAGGTCAAATGTGAATCAAGTGTTGATGACTGACTCATGACTGATTGACAAACAGGCTTTTTCATGCATGTCCTACATAAAGGCCAAGTGCATCATGGGGATCAGGGTGAATATCCCACAGTCCAACCACTAGAGGGCGCACGGCACAATGCAAACCTCTGGACTGCCTGTGGGTTTACTGTCTGCAGAGGAAGTCAGCATCCAACAATGTGCCAACAGGACTCATGGGTAAAATCAAACATGGAGATAAATATGAAGGAACAATTGGAGTTCATTTCCAAAAGTCTTGTAAAGGATTAAAGGCCAAAGGTGATTAAGTCAATTAGGGAAACTAACTAAGAAATACCTTCATCTGATTCTGATCATTCAATTAATATCTTGTGTTATGGATTTCTTTCTCCTCTATGAATGTCTTTTACATACTGTGCAGTCTTCGGCACCCTGGATGTCTTTATAGATGTTTGTTTTTTTCTGCATTAGTGTTTTACATTACTGATCTTTATAGTACATTTTTTCTTGATATTAAGAACTTATTTTTTTAAAAGCATCTTTACTTACATGACTTTTACACAGCGCTGTATGTGTATATGTGTTTGAGTGTTTTTATTCCTTTAACTGTGAAACACTTTGTACTTTGCGTTAGAAAATTATTATCATTATTATATTTCTCACAGCCTTGCACAAAAAAAAATCATGACAGCGATGGAGTCGTTTCTACGTTTCTACACAATAAAATAGCGGCTGCATTCGTTTCAGTTTCAGTTTCCAGATGAAAGTGTGTCTCCTCAGTCCTATGAAGCCATATCACATCTGAGAGGCTTTTATGACAATAATGTCAAGATAGTGACGCTATCGCTCAGAGCTTTGACTATCTTGGCCATAAACTCCAGACAGGCTGACATTTCAGACATCTCCTCTCCACTCTGTTTGAGGATCACTGTGGAGCGTATTCAAGCCTTAACAGCCCAGTCCTGTAATTGCTGGTGTGGAAACGCCGTCCTACCGCTACTGCCGTTGTTTACATGTGATCCACTGGATTATAGACATTTTTCCATTCAAAAATATATATTATGAGCTTTCGATACAAGGACCTGCAGTATGTGACACCTAAACATGAGTTGGACATTCTGAGGCTGCCAAAGGTTTTAACTTTGAAATGTTTTTTTTAAAATCCTGGATTAAATTATTCCCTACAGCTTGGTTTCCATCCAGATGTCAAACTGTCCAAGAACATTAACATCAATTTAGATGGTCAAATAAGCAAGTACATTCTGGATTAATCAACATTAAAATCAACATTAAGTTGTTCTCTGGGAAAGGCATTCTGGGAAATGTAGGAAATAACTAACTGAAGTAGAGGTAGACGAGGCAGGTTGATGGAAAGTGGGTTCACCAAAATCGTAAACACAACACTTGATCACAGAACGACTCCTGGATGGGTTGAACATCACAGACGGATGAGATCTGACAGGAGGAGGATCTGAGGGGGATTTTCCTTCGATGTCTCCTGTCAGTCTAACTAGTAAAACACTGATGACTGAGATACTGAATCTATACTGATCTAGCTGGAGATTAAAGTCATTCTGGTTCTGACTGAGCACATTCAACTAGTCTGATCAGGAAGGAACTTCATGGTGAGTAGTTAGCAGCTCAGCAGAAACAGTCTGGGGGGTCGACTCCGTTTTAATGAGCCTGAAAGACTTCAAAGCTTCTCGTTACTTTCACATCTTTAAACACACCGGAGCTTTTTGCTGCTCCAAGGAAACATTAAAGACATGACAAGACAGGTGTGCACTAGAATACCATCATCTACTGTCAAGTTGAAGGGCTTCACTCCAAAACACTTCATATATATACACACACCATGAGGCCTACAGTTCATGGTGAACCCAGCAACCCCCTCAGTGACATTTAACGTGAACCTGGCAACCCACAGTCACACAGTATGGGGTCGAGCCTAGCCAGGTTAATTATCAACCTGGCAACCCTCGCTCAGAGACGAAGAGCGACTGAACTGTGCTGGGTTACCACAATAGAGGTGCTGCTTGATGATGAATTACAAACTTGATCCGTTGGATAAGAGAGTTTTAAGTTAAGTTAACTTAATTTCAGTTAATTTGATCTGATCCTAGGTCAGCTGGAGTACATGTGGGTCCAGACAAGGATAAATATTAAAGATACTGAATGATGAACCCCGGAGAGGAGATGTACAGCAGCTGAACCGCTGGACCCACAGCCAGACTCCCACAAGCTTCCAGACAAAGACGTGAACCCGTTAGCCTGCGGCCACAGGTTCAGAAAACAGCCCACGGTCGCTCAGAGGAGGTTTCAGGATCCACGACCGCCGGGCCACAGCCTCGGTCTGCCGGCTCCCACAATCCCTCTGTGCAGGCCAAGGTCAACACCGCCACGCTGTACACATGGATACCAGACAGAAGGGGAAGAGCACTGGGATGCTGTCACATCCAGGCTGACTAGTCTACTGTCAGACCTCCTGCTGTTAGCGCTGGTAGAACAGCTAGGCCTGGGCTTTATTGGTGTTGCGTAATGCGGGTTGAGCAGCGTTCAACAGCGGCAGTGAAAACTCTGTCAACTGTTAGATTGTTGCCTTTCCCTTGGTTGCTTTTGGATGTTTGTAACGTTTTTTTTAGCACTCTTGGTACTAAATGAAAAAACGCAACCTAGTCATACTAAATCATCTAGGTTAGCTAGTTACAGTTAAAGAACCAGTTTTTCAGATTGCAAGTTCAGTATAAATAAAAAATTTCAATGACTTATTTTTTCATTCATTCATGACCATGGCATTCATGATGTTGGAAGGTCAGCTAGGCTAACTAACTAACCTAGATAGCTATAGGCTAGTATGGCTAGTTTGAACTTGGTAGGTCAGCTAGGCTAACTAGCTAACCGAGCGCTAGGCTTCACAATATCAGCTATCTCCTCAAATGAGGATCCAATACCACTTTCATTTACACAGTATGACCTGAACAGCTCTGCAGGCAGCGACACGCCGCTCAGCAGCGTTCACCTGAACCAGACAGGGAGACAAAACTGGAAGAACACGGAAAAACACTGAAACACCAAACCCAGGTTGGAAAACTGGAATTCCTGACTGCGAGGAGTTCAGGCGAACCCCATGTGAGTGGAAAATATTAAAGATGGACCCCCGCCGCCCCAAAGTCAACTTTACCCCCGCCAGCTGTTCCTGGTACCCCCTGCTTCAGCTCATGCATTTTAAAGGCAGCTAGACTGCAGCCTTTGTCTGCAGCTCGCTGGCAGCGCTGAACAAGTGTTGCTGCACGTTGAATGGAAGTCTTGAATTTCACCGAGGCCGAGTTGGATGCTTTTCTTCGCTCAGGCAGACGGGCATTGTGCCAGCAACTGCTAAGCCTTGTGTCTATCTGTCAACTTGCAAGATTTCCACCACCTTGAAGAAAACCTTTCCAGTCAAAACACACGTACTGATAACCTGATCTGTATCAGAAAGCTGCACACAGCAACGTTTCTCCTGTTTTCTCAGTCCAAATCACAAACTGAAACCGATTCCCCACTAACTGAGACGCCGTGGATTCACCTACATCCTGGTGTCGGTTTGGTCACTGGTGGGAAATCTTCTCCACACAGGAAGTGACGAGTCAAAACCAAAAGTGTCTCATAAACAGGTTTCCTTTGGTATAAAGCATCACGTCATCTCACAGGGATTTCTGGGTATTGGAGTCCTTTAATTTGAAACATTTTCCTCTCACTGCTATTTGGGGCTTTCATAAATTGGAGTATTCTTTGTACTTCAAATATACACATTACATGGACTATTAAGGAACCACCACAGAAGAGACTCTGGGTAGCGAACAGGAGGACCACATGCCAGGTACTCACAATACCGAGTTATAACATCTCTTCTCTCGTTCCCATTTTTTCCTGTCTCTCCACTGGATCCTACTCTAATAAAGCAGAAACGTTCTTCATTTCCTCTCCAACTAAGTGACAGATGTAGACCTCTTCCTTCCAAGGTGCGAGGTGGGAGGGAGCGATGCTAAAACCTGAACGTCAAAAATAATCTCTTTAGAAAATCTCTTTTTGAACTGTCACCGTGTTTCATGTTTAGTCTCCACAGGCGTTGGAGAGGCCGGCCGACCCGCTGGGACCTCAGGAATGTTCCCCGATAGAAATATTTATCCTGAATGGGGCAGCAAGAAAAATGTACAATCCCCCCACACATCGATTTTGTTTTTTATTTATCCTTTTTTTAATCAGATTACCTCACTGGGATTGAGATCTCTATTTCAAGAGAAACCAAGAGAAGAAAATACACAATACAATTCAGTCACACATACAAAGCAATCACAAGCGTCATAGGAAATGTGCCCTATCATTGCTTTCAGATAACTGAGGGGTTTGCAGCACAGCACCAGAAACAAGCTTCCCAAGTTCATTTATTTATTTGAGTATTTGAAACTAACCAGTCCTGGGATCTGGTACCATAATGGATTAGAAAGCAAGAAGAGAGGCGAGGCACAGAATTAGTCTCCTCTGCAACGCTTTGGTCGGCGACCGTTGCTTTCACTGTGCTCTCTAAATAAACTTGACTTGACTATAACCCTGGAGTCGACGGTGGGAGCCTGACAGACACTGGCATGAGGTGACGGAGAGCAGGACTGGGGATAGTGTAAACTGGTTACAGAGCGAGTGACCACGCGGTGTCTCGGTGTTATGACAGGCCTGGCTGCAGTTCAGACGCTCTGCATGGGAAACGGGTCAGAGACGTGATGTATGGTTCGGTTCTGCTGCGTGAGCTTTTCTAAACATTAATATATCACTGAGCTACCTGGTGTAAAGACTGTAAACCAGTGAGACCATGGAGACGACTGGTCGCCTCTATCTCACCAGGTATTGTTACTAGTGTTTCTCCACATTAAGACTACATTTCCCATAAGCCCTGTTGCTTCCTGTTGTGTTGCATTTGGCTGAAAATGATAACTTAACTCACAGCGGAAAACTTCCTTGTATCACACCCTTACTTTGCACTGCACTATTTCAAAGTAAAACTACTTCCTGTTTCAGTCAGGTGAGCTCCTCCTCCTCCTATCATACAAACCTACGGTGCCTTACTCTTCCTATAACTACAAACCTGATGTTTTTATTCTGGATTATCACTATTATTCCAGCACGTCTGTTTTGTCAATACCACTGAGGAGAAACTGTAAATTCAGATCTCACCAGCAGCTCAATCAAGCGGCCAGTCAAACTTTCTTAAAGGGATTGGATCTCAATTTAAAGGGCTCGGTGTGAACAGCTCAGACTGAGGGCCAGTTAAACGTAACTCATTAAATGGCCCCTGGAAGCATGCCAGTCTGCCCACACACACACACACACACACACACACACACACACACCTAAACAGCACCCTGCCTTTGTGCTAATCCTTGGCTCTCTATAGGGTGCTGCCACCCAAGGTAACCCCACACCCCCCCACCCAACCCCAGGCAGGAGGAGGGGGCGTTCAGTGGGCCAAGCCGCCACCACATCTCGGCCTTTTGTACCGAGCAGGAAAGCTGAGCAGAGCAGGGAGGAGGAAGGAGGTGAGAAGTGAGTAGAGGGAGGTCATGACGATCTGATGCACTGTGAACGTCTTTTCATCTCATATTTAGTCTTGAGGAAGGAGAAGTGGAATTATCTCACCTTACTGGCACTTTTTTGGTCTGCTTGTTTTAAGAAACAGAGGATTTAAAGACTAAATACAAGATTACGTGACTCAGTAAGATGATCTTAGAGCCACCAGGCCTCCTTCAGGGGTCGAGGTACGCTGCAAAAATAATCCATCTTCACCATTTTGTCTCATATTCAGGCTTAAAATGGTAAAACCTAAATAAATAAGACTACAGCCTGGGGCTCAGAAAACAACTCCTTGATTATAACGTGTTTCTTCAGTGCAACAAAACAGGAGAAATCAATATGAACGGCACCACATGCCTGAATTTAATCTATTAGGAAGAAGGGAAGAAAGAAAAGCCCCAAACTATTTTGCTTTTGAGTACAAAGACTTGTTCTCACAGTACGGCAGATCTGCTTCTGATCTCCTGCTGCCTCGCTGTGGATGTAATTCAGAACAGATCAGCTCTGATTCAAGACAATTACCGATGTTGGTCACAACCCAACAATCAGCTTTCCAAGCTACTGCTATTATTACATTGCACCTTTTTTAAAACCAAGAAGGTAAATTAGCATCATCTAGCAGTAAGACTCCCTCCCAGCATGCTCTCTCCCTTCACTGTGATCTATTTCTGCCTTTGGTCGTAGTTTATCAGACCACACAGAAGAATCCAATCAATTCCCAAGAGAAAATCTCCATGGTGTGTTTTGTGCCTGAGGACGTCTGCGACCCCAGATGCCTGCGTAATTAGCAGGTTGGAGAGTCTTGAGTGTGACCTCCCAGCAGCCTCTGGGGCCAAGGGGTCAGGGACGAACCACTGGGTTGGGGGGGGGGGGGGGGGGGGGGGGGGGGTCGGGTGTGCAGGGTAACACCATGAGACAAACCAGACAGCAGCCAGACAACAACCAGACAACAACCAGTCAGAACAACCAGACAACAACCAGACAGCAGCCAGTCAGAACAACCAGACAACAACCAGACAACAACCAGACAACAACCAGTCAGAACAACCAGACAACAACCAGACAGCAGCCAGTCAGAACAACCAGTCAGAACAACCAGACAACAACCAGACAGCAGCCAGTCAGAACAACCAGACAACAACCAGACAGCAGCCAGTCAGAACAACCAGACAACAACCAGACAGCAGCCAGTCAGAACAACCAGACAACAACCAGTCAGAACAACCAGACAACAACCAGACAGCAGCCAGTCAGACCAACCAGACAACAACCAGACAGCAGCCAGTCAGAACAACCAGACAACAACCAGACAGCAGCCAGTCAGAACAACCAGACAACAACCAGTCAGAACAACCAGACAACAACCAGACAACAACCAGACAACAACCAGACAACAACCAGACAACAACCAGATAACAACCAGACAGCAGCCAGTCAGAACAACCAGACAACAACCAGACAGAACAACCAGACAACAACCAGACAACAACCAGACAGCAGCCAGTCAGAACAACCAGACAACAACCAGACAGCAGCCAGTCAGAACAACCAGACAACAACCAGTCAGAACAACCAGACAACAACCAGTCAGAACAACCAGACAACAACCAGACAACCAGACAACAACCAGATAACAACCAGACAGCAGCCAGTCAGAACAACCAGACAACAACCAGACAGAACAACCAGACAACAACCAGACAACAACCAGACAGCAGCCAGTCAGAACAACCAGACAACAACCAGACAGCAGCCAGTCAGAACAACCAGACAACAACCAGTCAGAACAACCAGACAACAACCAGACAGCAGCCAGTCAGAACAACCAGACAACAACCAGTCAGAACAACCAGACAACAACCAGACAACAACCAGACAGCAGCCAGTCGGACCAACCAGACAACAACCAGACAGCAGCCAGTCAGAACAACCAGACAACAACCAGATAACAACCAGACAACAACCAGACAACAACCAGACAGCAGCCAGTCAGAACAACCAGACAACAACCAGTCAGAACAACCAGACAATAACCAGACAACAACCAGACAACAACCAGACAACAACCAGACAACAACCAGATAACAACCAGACAGCAGCCAGTCAGAACAACAACCAGTCAGAACAACCAGACAACAACCAGATAACAACCAGACAACAACCAGACAGCAGCCAGTCAGAACAACCAGACAACCAGTCAGAACAACCAGACAACAACCAGACAACAACCAGACAACAACCAGTCAGAACAACCAGTCAGAACAACCAGACAGCAGACAGCAGCCAGACAACAACCACACAACAACCAGTCAGAACAACCAGACAACAACCAGATAACAACCAAACAGCAGCCAGTCACAACAACCAGACAACAACCAGACAGCAGCCAGTCAGAACAACCAGACAACAATCAGACAACAACCAGACAACAACCAGACAGCAGCCAGTCAGACAACAACCACACAACAACCAGTCAGAACAACCAGACAACAACCAGATAACAACCAGACAGCAGCCAGTCACAACAACCAGACAACAACCAGACAGCAGCCAGTCAGAACAACCAGACAACAACCAGTCAGAACAACCAGACAACAACCAGACAACAACCAGTTAGAACAACCAGTCAGAACAACCAGACAGCAGCCAGACAGCAGCCAGACAACAACCACACAACAACCAGTCAGAACAACCAGACAACAGCCAGATAACAACCAGACAGCAGCCAGTCACAACAACCAGACAACAACCAGACAGCAGCCAGTCAGAACAACCAGACAACAACCAGACAGCAGCCAGTCAGACAACAACCAGACAACAACCACACAACAACCAGTCAGAACAACCAGACAACAACCAGATAACAACCAGACAGCAGCCAGTCACAACAACCAGACAACCAGACAGCAGCCAGTCAGAACAACCAGACAACAACCAGACAACAACCAGTCAGACAACAACCAGACAACAACCAGACAGCAGCCAGTCAGAACAACCAGACAACAACCAGACAACAACCAGACAGCAGCCAGTCAGACAACAACCAGCAACAACCAGACAACAACCAGTCTGCTAAATCCTGAAGCTCACTGGTCTACAGCAACACTCAGATGTGGTACGGGGAAATACATGTACTGGGAAATGCAAGATAAGTTATTGCTTTATTATACTGAAACTCCCCATGTTTGCATTTTTGGCGGTCTGTGCAGGTTCAGAGTGAACTGGACCAAAAACCCAACAGGGGTTCCCGTTAAAGTCACATGGCTTGAAGCAGGCCGGGATCCGCATGGCTGAAAATGCAAAGTGGCATTCATGACCGTTAATGAGCAGATGCCTTGTATTAGAGCTATACTGGCTGGTACCGCCTCCTCCTCCTCTTCCTCCTCTTCCTCCTCTTCTCTAGACCAGCTCCCGTTTCATTCTCCTCCTTCTGCCTGGATCTGATTACCCACAATCCCTAAATCCGACGAGAAAGCTTCCTGCCTCGCCTGAAAGTGCTAACTTGCAATTTATAGCTCCTCATGCACGCACACACACACACACAAACACACACACACACACACACACACACACACACACACACACACACACACACACAATGAAGTGATCCTTTCTCAATGTGGGGGTGAAGGGAACGAGGTGGCGTGTTACATGTTTTACGAGGGTCCACTTTGAGAAGGCTTTGGTGTTCAAGGGGGGGCCAACAGGGGAGGGGTGTGTGTGCGTCCGTGTGTGTGTGTGTGTGTGTGTGTGTGTGTGTGTGTGTGAGACGGCAGCGGTGGGTAGGGTGTGCGAACAAAGGACATCAATACAGCTAAAACTGTTACTGAGAACAAACACATGACGAATTCTGGGCTGGAGCTTGTGTGTGTGTGTGTGTGTGTGTGTGTCGGGGGGTCTTTGTGAACCAGACCACGTACTGGGGCAGCTGGGTACGACTTTGACTCAGACCTAGAGTTTTACCGTCTTACAGATGGCGGGGAGGCTAAAGGCCCAGACGGGGTTTAGATCCCAGCTCAGTGTTTTGACCGCCAGTCCTCTTCCTCGATGAAGAGTTATGAGACACAACGGAGATGACATCAATGAGCCCCTGACAAGCTGTAACCAGCAGCTGGGAAGAGAGTATGGTCTCAAACATCTCTCTCTGATCAACCTCTACCATCAGGAAGCTTCTCCATCTGCTGCTCTCAACACCCGGTGTCAGGTAGGTCTTTACCGGGAGAAACCCTCTGGAGACAGGAAGTGATGCGTTTTACATTTCAACAGAAGAAGAACTGGGTAGTTAGCATGAGCAGCGATAGCCACCGTGGCTGAACAGACAAGAAGAACAGAACAGAAAAGAGCGCCACCTACAGGAACTCAAACTCCATCAACAGAGAATCCAAGGAGAAAGACGTCACAGTACTGGACACACTGTTTGATTGACAGGTGATCTCTGGGAAGAGCAGTGAGGAACACCATAGTGAGGAACACCACAGTGAAGAACACCACAGTGAGGAACACCACAGTGAAGGACACCAAAGTGAAGAACACCACAGTGAGGAACACCACAGTGAAGAACACCACAGTGAAGAACACCACAGTGTGGAACACCACAGTGAAGGACACCAAAGTGAAGAACACCACAGTGAGGAACACCACAGTGAAGAACACCACAGTGAGGAACACCACAGTGAGGAACACCACAGTGAGGAACACCACAGTGTGGAACACCACAGTGAAGGACACCACAGTGAGGAACACCACAGTGAAGAACACCACAGTGAGGAACACCACAGTGAGGAACACCACAGTGAAGAACACCACAGTGAGGAACACCATAGTGAGGAACACCACAGTGAAGAACACCACAGTGTGGAACACCACAGTGAAGGACACCAAAGTGAAGAACACCACAGTGAGGAACACCACAGTGAAGAACACCACAGTGAGGAACACCACAGTGAGGAACACCACAGTGAAGAACACCACAGTGTGGAACACCACAGTGAAGGACACCACAGTGTGGAACACCACAGTGAGGAACACCACAGTGAGGGACACCACAGTAAAGGACACCACAGTGAGGAACACCACAGTGAAGAACACCACAGTGAGGAACACCACAGTGTGGAACACCACAGTGAGGGACACCACAGTAAAGAACACCACAGTGAAGAACACCACAGTGAGGAACACCACAGTGAAGGACACCACAGTGAGGAACACCACAATGAGGAACACCACAGTGAGGAACACCACAGTGAAGAACACCACAGTGAGGAACACCACAGTGAGGCTGGGAGACAAAGACGGAGCTGAATACAACAACAAGAATCTTATGGATTACCAGTTGAAATACTTTGGTCACAAATCTGCCTCTTCAGTCTCCAAGCTCCTTGCTGTTTCTTTCATCTTTCCCCAAATGTTCAATGAGTGCTTCTTTTTATTAGCAGTGACCAGGAGCTTTTCCCTCCAGCTACCGGCTGGGGAAATCAGAGCAGGGAAAGTGGAAGAGTGATGCTTTCTCCTGCCTCAACAACCACCCACCGGACGCCCTTGAGCAAGGCACAGTAGCCAGCAGCAGAGGGTTGGACTGGGTTGGTCCAACATGTGAAAGTGAGTAATAGTGTGAATGTCAATTTGCCCTGGTTAAGGTCTTAGCACTAAATGATAGGGTTGTTGATCAGTACCAAGGACTCAGTGATTACTTGGCCAGGTGCAGGTGAGATTTATTGTTTCTGTCAATACCAGGCCACTGTAGCTCAAGGGGAAGGGGGAGGTTGTGCCAGAGTTGCGATTCCCACTGGTGGCCAGTAGAGGTCATAGACTACTCTACATACAAGTTAAAAAAGACTAAAGTGTATGATCACCCAACCATTTCTTTCATCTCATCCTAAAATGTCAAGCTGTCTGACTTTTTCTTTGCAAAGCATGGAGACCCAGAACCACTACAGCAGTCACAGGGCTACAACAAACCACGAGTTCACACTGTTGAAGTGTCCCTGAGCAGAACGCTGCCCCCTACCTGCTCCAGGTGGCACTGCAAATGGCTGGTGCTGCACTTTGGTGGAATATGGACATGTACTGTACGTCTCTGAGCAATTTCTCCAGAAACAAATTGTCTGTAATATGTAGTAATACGTTCATTAAAGAGCACTACGCTGGCTAGTCACAATCATTACAAACAGTGCAAGTGAAAATCTTCCCTCTGGCTGACATCACTTACAAAGGTGAAGCATGTCAGACCTGACAGACTCGATGGTTTGTGTGAATTCACCTGAGGTGTTGAGGATGACTCACCGTCAGCCTACTGAGCTGCTGTCACCTCAGCTGTCACGTTACATCCATCAGTAACCCCCGGGGGGGCTGGCCTCCAGGCCTCCAGGCCTCCAGGCGCCGACTGGATGTGACATGACAAAGATGTGTCATTTTTCACCTCAACTAGTTCAACACGTGTTTGAATGCAGATTGGACTTTTAGTTCTACAAACATTTCTCGGAGGCAGAGCTGTCTCATTGGTTGAGTTAAAACTCAGTGGGCAGAGCCAGAGAACCACAGTTAGCTAACTGGCAAACTTGAATGGCAAATAAGGAACTCTGGTCAAAATATAAATAAAAATATTCTTTCTTCATTCATCCATTCATGTCCATGGCTTTCACAATGTTGGAAGGTCAGCAGGCTAGCTAACTAACCTAGGTAGCGACTGGCTAGTATGGCTAGTTTGAACTTGGGAGGTCAGCTAGGCTAACTTGCTAACCTAGATAACTTAGTATGACTAGATTGTATTTTTCCGCTTCATAATATTAGCTACCTCCTCTCCTACCCCTTGTCTTTCCCCTAAAGGGAAAATAAAACTTTTCTGAAAATAATTTTCATTGGATCAACTGGAGGTCAAGTTGTACTGTTTTATTTAGCACTACAGCTCTGGCCTTAACTAATCTCAACTGCATAGCAATTATCCTTGGTGCACGTCCAGCCGAGCACCAAGGACGATCACTAAACACTGAACACGTTGAGTTAGCAGTCAGCCCACGCGGCCAGACAGCAGCCCTCAGGAAAAACACTTGGCAGTAAATACCTCGGAGTGTCAGTCCTCCCAACCCTCAACTATTCACAGCCTCATGCATCATCCCCTACAGAGGGACACCAGGAGGACTTCCAGCAGCAAAGAGATGAGACACGATAAACAGCCGAGAGGTGTTCAAACACTCGCGTTAAAAGAGGGAAATTCGGTTGCACACCCATAGATCCAATGTGAAAAATCAAGTTACAGAGAAAGATAGAAAATCCACAGAAAACAGTAGATGTCTTACAACCGAAATATCGACAAAAATAAATGAACTCAGAGATGATCCTGTGTGTACAGGTTAACGTTTTCTGCAGTTAAAGTTCCAACATTTTGACTGTACAGCATTCACTGATTAAGACAATCAATCAACATCAAGACATTGGGACAGCTGGGAGTTAAGTGCTTTCCTCAAAGGCACCTTGAGGGCAATTTCTCCAACCTTTAGGCCGCCGCCCCCTGATAAACAACCCAGAGGTGATCAAACACTCAAAAACAGTAAAAGTAGCGTTTGAAACTGAAACGGGTCTGGGTCAAAGGGCAGTCACAGAAAAGCAGGATACCAATTCAAAGATTTAATATTTTTTAAGCCTTTAGCTGACACTCTCGTCTCAAGCGAGACAATGACAATGACAATGACTGCAACAGTAGAATAACTAGATCAACTTTACAAGCAGCCTAATAGTAAATAGGTCAACAGTCAAAGTGCCCAGACTGTTGAAATGTGAACCATCACATCTGGCACATTAACAATACGCAGTCAAAAGACGTTCACCCCAAAAACAAAAATGTAAATAAATGACATTTAGTGAAGGGCAATAAAACCTGACCATGTGGCTCGGGCAGCGTGTTGCCGTACTGCTGTTGCGTTATTTTACCAGAAAGGAAACCATCATGTTGCATTTCAGCCAAAACAACAGCTAAACATCTCTACTGTGGCCTGGCGGTTCGTCCCCCTGGCCCGGCCACGTGTTGCTGCAGTTTGGTGTTTCTCTTTTTCTGACTTGAATTGAAAGTTTGCTCAGTCATCCGTGTGTTCAGTGAGTTTCATGACCCTTGGGCCCTCGAAACCTGTTAAAACCCCATTAGAGGTTCTCACAAATACATGGTGTCCTGTCAGGCGTCCTGGTGGCTCAGTTGGACGTCCTGGGTTCAAATCCAAAATGGGACCTTTGTCATCCCAATCTTTCCTGACTGTCTACTCTCCAATAAAGGTAAAAATCCCTTCCCTTCAAAATACACATGGATGAAAATGAACAAGTATTTTCTTGCTGTACTCTTTGCAGTCAGATGCATGGTTTTCATCCATGCCACCCTGAACAGAACGGTCCCATTGTGTGGTCCGGGGCGTTTACAGTGACATTCAATATGATATGTTTGTGTTTGCGCCTCGGCACATATTCTTCCCACAGACCAACTTCCTGTCAGACAATAGAGTTTCTATTTGGATGATGAAGGCGCCTGGAGCATCTGAGACGACCGGGACAAACACTGAGGAGCTATAAGGAGCCTGGACTCTACTGGAGGATCAAGATGGATGGATGGATGGAGAGATAGATAGAGAGAGAGATAGAGAGAGAGAGAGAGAGAGAGAGAGAGAGAGATAGATAGATAGACTCAGTTTTGTCTTTCTTCTCAAGCCCAACCTACCCAGGCTCACTTGTGACATGTGTCTCTCATTACCCACAATGCCGATGGTTTCCTTAAGTGGCCATCAAGCAGGGCTGTAAACTCATGCCGGCTAATTGCTGGAAAACTACGACGCTCGTATCTGAAGCAGCGTGTTGCGACCCACACACACACACACACACACACACACACACACACACACACACACACACACACACACACACACAGCCCCAGACTGCTCACTATACTCTTTGCTGTATCCTGTTGCTATTTTGCTGCTGCA
This sequence comes from Hoplostethus atlanticus, assembly GCA_034670405.1. Lineage (NCBI taxonomy): Eukaryota > Metazoa > Chordata > Actinopteri > Trachichthyiformes > Trachichthyidae > Hoplostethus > Hoplostethus atlanticus. The sequence goes on along the minus strand of JAXDDX010000111.1, from coordinate 1,472,704 downwards.
ACAACAAAATGTCTCGTTCACTTTCCCAAGCGGTCCAAGGATTCAAACTAGCAACCCTCCAGCCTCCAGCTCACCTCTCCATCTGCTCATTGCCACGTCTTCATCCATGGCTGACGGAGAGTTTCAGTTTCCCACAGAGAGAAAGGACTCCTCGGTTTCCGCTCTGCTAAATCGGGACAAAATATTATCGTTTCTAAACGGCAAAAATAACTCAGGAGGTTTTGAAGTCGTGGGACGAGAACGTCTCCCGTCTGTCTGAACACAATGGAGCGACGACGGACGTGAAAGTCCTCCAGCTAAAACCAAAGAGGAAGGAAACCAGAGGACAGAGGATGGAGATAGGAGCAGTGTGTGTGTGTGTGTGTGTGATCCTCAGAGCTGAAGCCAATACCGCCCGGAGGACTTGAAACTCGATCAAAGCGTTTGGCGTACTGAGGGGAGAGAGATTAAAGCGGTTAAGTCCACAACTGGCCAATTAGAAGGCTTCGTGTAACCCCTGATTGACAAGCATCTGCACGGCGACGCCACACTCGCCCCTCGCTCTCTTCTAGGGCGGGCGGTTAACCGTCAAGCAAGGTGATGAGATCCTAACAACACGATCATCAGGTTACCAGACGCCTGTTCATCTCCAGGAGACTCAACGTGACTCGACGTGGAGCTCAACAAGCTTGTCAGGCGAGAAAAGTCTGAAGACACGGCTGAAGTTATTATCGGCCAATCAGATTATCCCCTTCCTTGTCTCCCAACCGATCTGATTTAGTTTCATAACAATATTTCTGAGAAGTTGATTCCATCCGTTCAAAGCTTCCCAGTTCTCTACAAACTTTATTTGAAAGACGACGGGAATAAACGTCTCAACAACGATGCTTGGAGGACAATTTTGCTGTATATTTTTTATGAATGCTAGCTACTTAGCGCTTGCTAACTATGTAACGTTATGAAAGACAGTATCAAAGCAACTACAAATAAATGATCTGCCTGTTCAAAACGTTGCAGCTGCAGAACCTCTGGCCCCGCCCACAATCAACCAGAATCAAATGACCCACCAACCAAGATGCTCAACGCACGGTAAGAGGTGTAACCATCACATCTAATATGAAACACCAAACTTCACTACCATCGCTCCCTGGCTCGTATTGCTTTCCCTAGTGCTTCTCTGTCCAACTAACCAGGACAGATTCACCCGACAGCAGCTTGGCCGCTCGCTTTGCTTCCTGCTGTGACCAATCACACGTCTGTAAAGCACCTTGGATGAACGCCTCCACATATATACCAAGAGTTCAGTTCCAAAACACGATATAACCTCAAGTTCATCAATCAATATCTCCAAAAAAAAAAGCAGGACCCAGTCAGTAAAAGTGTCATATATTGTGATAAGATGACATCGTATCGATTCCCTTCCCGGATATCTCCTTTTGTCCTCACATCATCAGTCATCGTAATGATCCTGATCAGAAATCACCCACCTGATCAGCACACACTGGTTCTGCAGCCTCTTCCACAGCGTGCGGTAACACTCGTTGGCGACGGCGAAGATGTGCGGGGCGATTTCTCCCAGATGGTGGCGGCTGTACATCTCCACGGCCGGGCGGTCGTACAGGTCGGGGACCGGCCGGTAAGGATTCACCGCCGCCAGGATGGAGCCGATGTACGTCTGAGGCAGAGAAGAGAAGACCAGATGAAACTTTATTGATCCCGGTGGGGAAATGAGTGAAAGATAAATTAATATTAGATAATAAAACTAGTGAAAGGACTCAACACGTTACCTCGACCGTCATGAGTCAGTGGGGCATTTATAGGTGTTATTTACTGATGTTACCAACAGTCTTCATTGCTTCAATATGGATTACTAGATATGAAATATTTGTTGTATATAAGTAGAACGTGAAGAAAGATTACAGACTAGAATGAAACATGATGAAGAAATGTGTAAGAATCAGACAGAAAACTATTTATTGATGGAACAAGACATAAAAGCAGGTGGTACACTGTTTTCCCATTCACAAAGAGAGATCCTGAATGCAACGCTCGAGTAAAACAGACTGATATGAATATTTTGTTTTTCATGGCCGACTGATGCAGAAGGTCAGTGACTATGATGATGACTGGTCTAACGGCTGATTTCCACCAGTGGTATCATCACTACTTGTTTCGTAACCTGCTGTCTGTCACTGCTCAGGTGGAAACAGGATTTCCCCGACAGGCCAAAGGCTTCACATAATCCGGTTCCTTGGACAAAAGCACATGAAATCCTGATTCAGTTCCCCGGGTGGCATCGAGCAGCCCAGCATGTAATCTCAGCAAAAGACAAAGTGTAAAACACCAAATCTCTGTAACCGGTTTTCCTGAGCTTGTCGGAGGAGCTCGGCAACACAACGCTCATTGTGTTTGACCTTTTGCTTTTCGTTTTTCCCCCCAAGCATACCGAGTCCTGCTTTCCAAACCAGCGTCATATTTCAAAGCTCAAAGCAAAACAAACCAAATTGCTGAAATAGAAGCTTGTGAAGCCAGAAGAAGCCTTGGCAGCGTCTTCAGTGCTGCGGCGGTGACTAATGGGTAATAGGCGGCCTCGGAAAAAGGCAGCATGCATCTGTGGGAAAACAACTGTGTTTGGATGTTTCTATCGTCGGGGGTTCGTCAGGGTCTCCACCTCACTGAGGCTAAGGCAGAAAAATGGCGATGCTGAGAAAAATGCTCGTCATCGTCGGTGATGAAGGTCTGAAACGCTGTAAAGGCGAGGAAGACGTTCACCCGGGTTTCATATTCGCCGAGGTTGTTCCTCAACTAGTGTCACGACTATTTAACCTGAGAGAACGTTCCTGTCTCTGCTGCCCTGACGTCTTAAAGTGATTCACTAACTGTCCTGTGGAAGAGAAGCGTAGTTCAGTTTGGAAACGTTACAGCGTTTCACCGTCAAGTGTGAGGAAACGTTTTCCAGGTCTGTGACGTCTCATGGCAGAAGCCCAGGTCCAACATGATCAAGTACGAGATGAACTGATCATTTCCTTCAAGAGAACGACACAGAAACACACATCCTCTATGACTCCTTCCTAAGATGGTGATAGAAACTGAACCCTCGTGAACATCAACCTCACTGTCGTCTTTCTGCCTAATCCCAATTTTAAATACAGACAAGAAATGTCATTTTCTAATCCCTGACTCTCAGACGACGTCTTGCTTTCTGCCTGTGTGACGGGAGAGAAAGTGAAAGCCTCCATAACCACATCACGTCTCTTGCCTGAAGGAGGAGATGAAACGCATTAGGGACGTTTCAGTCTGCAGAACATCTTCGTCTGACTGCAGCCTCCTCCTCCTCCTCTCCTGCTAGCCTCCTGCAGCCTCCTCCTCCTCCTCTCCTGCTAGCCTCCACCAGGCCTCCCTTCTGCCTGAGCCTTGACAACACAAGGCATTTTAAAGCAGACAGCGCTGTCGGCCTCCAGCAGGGGGAGCCAGAGAGGAGAATCACGAAAAGCTAAAAGCTTCCCAGTTCTCTACAAATTTTATTTGAAAGACGACGGGAATAAACGTCTCAACAACGATGCTTGGAGGACGGCCGATCCACCGCTGGTCACTGGGATTACTGATCGGATTACTGATCAATACCAATGACTCAATGATTACTTGACCGGCTGCTTGTGGAACAAAAAAACAAAAGCCAAACAGTTTTATCACTCCAGGTGATATTTCACCTCTTCACCAGACGTTGTGTTGGACCTCTGCTCTGATCAGCTGATTGACTACTTGTGTCAATTAGAGGCCACCGTAGTTCAAGGGGAGAAGGAGAGTTATGTAGGAGTGTCAGTGTTTCCTACTGGTCACCAGTAGAGGTCGATAAAGGTCATAGATTACTTATTGCTCCTTTAATATCTGACCAATGTCATTTCATCCCGTCAGAAAGGCTTTTAAATCATTAGATTTATTTTATTCCTTTTTAATAAAGCTGGACATTTTCTTTGTTTATGTTATTGGCTTTTATTTATTATTGCTTTATTACCCATAAAGCAGTTGGTACCTCTGTTATGAAAGGTGCTCTACAGGTTTATTATATTAGAAAGGAGCTTCAAAGTCTTCTTACTAAAACAAGCAGATGAATTGAAAACAGACGAGTCCATTAGCCAGGGGAGCGAGGAGAACCGGCTCAGGACCGTTCAGAACACGAAGCCACGCCGCAGGTCAAACCACGTTCAGGTTACCACCAGAATGATGATAGTTGGTTAAAGGGAATACCGACGGACAGGATGGAAAGAATACTAACAGTAATATCACCAGGTTTGTTGTGGAGCTCCATCTTTAACATCTTTAACATCTTTAACATCTTTAATGGAGATACTGTCGAACCTGTCGGTACCCAGCAGACAGCAGAGCTCTCTACTCTACCTAAGAAATAATCCTGTTTTCTCTCTGATGTATTTTGGGTCGTCGGTGTAAGAAAAACCAGAAACACCAAACTGGTTCGAGCCGCAGCAGTTTTACTGTTTTATTACATTATTAAATTCATCTGATTCACCAGACATTTACACTCCGACTGGCTCAGGGTCCTTTAAACCTCTTTACATCAAAAAGGCACTAACCCTGCACTTAATTAACTGACCTATACATTATTATTATTATTATTATTATTATTATTATTATTAACGTTGTCATTTTATTACATTTAATGTTTTTTTTTTTTTTTGCTATTATTCTTTTTACTGCCTGTCAAGCTCTTTGTAACATCCGCTTTGAAAAGCGTTATAAATAAAGTTCAATATTTTTTATAAAGTTTATTACTTACAGTGTTGACAGATTGAATCTTTATAAAAGTCACTCCCATCCCATCAGTTTCACCCTGCAGGATCGCTCTGTGTGTTTTATGTCTCAACTCACTTTCATGTCAACGCACTTGTAAAAAAAAAAGAAATACATTATAAAACAAAATCGAAAATGACTTGGAGCTTCAGTAGCAACACTTTACATGGTTCAGTGTGTGTACATGTGTCTGTGTGCAGGTGTGTGTCAGTGTGTGAATAGAAACCTGATGACAAAGCACACAGGGATAATGAACCCACTGAGCAAACATGCAGGGAAAGGAGGATTGTGGGTAAATGAGGACACTGAAAAAACACATCTGAAATGTGTTTGTATCAAAACTATGGACTTGAAACTGAAGATACGTGAAGACGAAGAACATCATGAGAACGTGCAGCAGTATCACCTGCTGTCCAAAAGGAAGCTGATCATCATTTCATGTATTTAACCTTTAATTCACCAGGTTGAGATGAAGAATCTCTTTTTCAAGGGAGTCCCAGAAAACAAAACAACTTGAGAAACAAACGTGAAACCAAAGTCAGAAGGGAGGACACCAGTCGGTTCCACCGTTAGTCTGGCGACCGAGGAGCGTCTCTCTAAACCTCTTACACTAATCTGCTCGCCATTCAAACGTCCTGCTGACTGACTAGTCCTGCTGACTGACTGACCCAGAGTCAGCCTGGAGGCAAATACATTTGAATGGCAGTTGAGGTGACACTATTTACATGACAAATATTGGAGAGCCGCCTGCACCGCCACAGAGCATCTGCAGTAACGTACAGTCATAAATCACTATAACATGATATCAGGTGGGCTCATGTGAACAGTACACACACATGTTGCGATGTGAAATCAGTTTACACTTCAGATGTGAGAAGTTCAATTCACAGGTGAAAAGCGTTTCTTAACCAACACGATGTCACCTGATGTAACGTGACGTGGTTTATTGATTATGTGAAGTAAAATGAAGTCAAATGTATTTCAAAGAGACAATTCACAAGAAGATCTGACATGAAGTATAAACTGTCACATGTGATTTGGGATTACACTGTGAAAAACATTGTTCACATGATGTGAAGTCACGTCTGTGTTTTCACGTTTGACTCTTTTGTGAGTGTTAAAGTAAATAGTTGATTTTCATTTTGCCTGAGCAGCTCCTGGCTTCACATTCACGCTGCGACCCGCCACTGCTGTAAAGCTTGGTCTTGTTTTCATGAAGGTCTACAGGGTCTACAGGGTCTACAGGGTCTGACCCCGGACCAGAACACGCTTCCTACAAAAACACCATCAGGAAACCGAAGCCACGCTCGCTTCACATCCCAAACCAAACCAGCCCGGGGGGGTAAAGTTCACACGTGAGCCCGAGCATCGTCCTGGGAAAAAAACAAAAAAACAAAAAAACAAAAAAACAAAAAAAACAAAAAACAAAAAAACAAAAAATCTCTTTTGGGCAAAGTGGTACCTCCTCTAACTCGATGAATTACAACATTTGGAGTCAATTAGATCCCCGCTGCCCCGTCCTGGTAACAGTTTCCATGGCTGCACTCTGCGTGAGAGCTAATTGGCTGTGACTCCCATCAGAAGCCCTCCTATTGGCTGATGTGATTAACCCCCGGCCCCCGGCGTGCCACAGCGCCGCTCCGGGGTGTTTGATGTGAAATACAGCAGTGACGGAAGAAACATGAGATTTACCTTTACTCTTATTATTGTTTACCCAAAGCGACCAATGAGAGATTGTTTGGCTGTTTATGGACACGCTGGTCATTCCAGGGGTCGAACCTGTGGTGTTTATTTACATGACTGTCTATATAGTATAGGGTTTCACCTATGTTGGTTATTGAAGACGAGAACCAATATTTTTGGACTGAAGCAGAAGCGATCTTGTGCTGAAATTCAACCCTTCAATTGAACCATTTTCATGCCAGAAATCTAAAAGAGGACTTTTCAGATTTTACCATTTTTATTCTCGTCAGGGTGAAAAAACCTCTGAAACAATATTCAGACCATCATGGGAGACTAAAACTATAATATTTACTTGTGTGGAATCTGATCCAAGATGTCTTGAAGGGCTCCCATAGCCAACCGGCGTAGTACAGTAGTAGATCTTTAATATCGGTCTCACCCTAGTTTAATATAGCCTACACTTTATTACTACATTCAACAGATCATGTCTCTGACAAATGGTAGCTGTCCGTCACTCAAGCTCAACTGGATCGCTATTAACAGCGCTAATTCACGTTACAGCACCGCTCTGTTTACAGCGAGGCGTCAGTCGTGGCTGATGGTGTAACCGTAGAACAGAGGCAGGCCGGCGGACCCGGCTACAAAATAAGAGCTCCCACAGTCAGCCGACTTCACGAGACAGAGCCAGATAAATGTTCTGGGAGGGAAATGAAGTCCAGATGGAGGGAAAAAAAGCAGGAGGATCAGAACCAGGCCTTCGCCAAGCTGACTGACGGACGGCAGGAAATGTAAACGTGAGGGAGAGAGCGGGGAATATCCACCGGTTACTGAGTTACCGTGTCACCGGGACAAATTCCTGCGCTTTTATTGTACTTGGCGATTAAAGTGATCCTGATCCCGAGTTTGTGTTTTATATCGCTGTTGACGGACGGAAACCCCACATCTGCAAAAATCAAGTTGCTCAGGACTGAAGAAGAGCAGGCTTATTTTCTCAGCGGTGCCCATGTGGTGTTTGAAACGATACGAAGGGTCTGAGGGGGTCTAGGGGGTCTGAGGGGGTCCGAGGGGTTTCAGGGGCCCGGGGGTCGTGAAACTCACTCAACACATAATTAATAATGGAAACTTTCCATTAAGTAAGAAAGAAGAAAAATATTAAAAATCCAGTTTGGGTTTTCTCTTTCCCTGGCAGAAGCAAAAGTTAAAACGTTAAAAAGTTAGACGTAGCGCTAAGAA